>JAMWFC010000091.1:635690-769164 GCA_027475525.1 Macrolepiota albuminosa
TGAATCAGAATGAGAGAAGGCAGTGTAAAACAAGGTGTATCTACTGGGGGTGGATGTGTTGTGGAATAGGCTGTAAAAGACAAAGGATCAGAAAGATTGAAAGTGGGAATATGAGCCAGCTGTGATAGATTGTGATATGCATGGCCAGAGGAAAAATTGTGAAAAAAATGTGAATTTAGAGGACATACAGGTGTAAGAATATGTAAATTATATGGAGGTAGAAAGGAGGAAGTTGAAGTTGGAATAAAAGAGTGAGAAAGAGAAGAAGATATATATAGTTTATTCAAGTGGGAACATTTAATTGGACATTATTAAGGTCAGGAGACTAAAGTATCAGATGAGTTCAAAGGCAAAGAATTCAAATAGGGGGAAAAGTTATAAGAAAATAGTGCGGTTTGTTTGAAGAAACCCAATAAATGAGGATACTGGATAGGTTTCTCTGGCCTAAAGCCTGTAGGAATATGGCTGGTAAATAGATTGGATATTTTGACGATCTATAAGAAAAATGTATGATGTCAGTGACAAGAAAATCAGAAGATCAGAAAAAGGCAACGTAAAGGTCCTGTTTGAGTGGTGGAGGGCAAGAATATTTTAAAAACACATCTTAAACTTGGAATACTAGCAATCCTTGAGAAGGAAGCCCATAACCTGTTAAGCTAGTTCCAAAAATCTATAGACAAGTTAACAACTAACTATGAGCATATAGTGAGATGGTGAATGTAAAGTACAATAATATAAATATACTTACATCCTCAATATACTGTCTTGATAAAAAATAGCAACTGAGGATGTTGTACAAAACACGTGACCATGCAGTATAACTGACCCAATAGGATATCCACCCAACAGTCACCATGAGGAGACTGTTGGACAAGAAGACTTCAATCCCAATTAAAAACCTTTTCTAGTGTTTGCCATTAGTTTCAAAATAATGGATCAGGAACAGCAAAATTAACCTTTAATAAAAGACCTGTCATGAGCCATCAATTGACAGACCAGTTCAGTAAACAAGTAAACTATGCTTCTTCATAGCTCATGGTAACAATCAAAAAGTAGGGAGTAATTGTTGTTGATCCAACTATTCCATAAATGCCAGTCTTGTTAGACACCAACAATTACTGTAAGTGCCTGGAACCTTAATTGTGGCATAGAGCCAATATATGTTTTCATTGACACTTAATATAACTCTTGATACAGACACTCACATATATATAGCTACAGTTGATACATACTATCCTCAGTCAAGTACATGATACCTGAGGGTAAGTGACCATCTACACATATTACAGATACTATACTTACCATAAACACTACCTAGACTGAAGTACTTACTCATGTTTCTAAGTATCAATCTCTAACAAGTCTTGGTGGCAGCAGCATTTCTTGGCTGAGCAGATGGCATGCAATCTTTATGGCTCCCATTATAAATGACCTATTTCAAATTTGGGCTTTTTGAGTATTTCAGTGTTGACATTCAAAAATTGGTTGTGAAAACTAAAGATGTTCCTCAGATCATGTGCAAAGTTCACACTTTGCAAGCAAAACTTGACATCAAAACAGGGAGGTCTGTCAGCAGTTGCAACAGTATGTATGACAAGTATGGAAATAGATCAAAGATAAGTGTGTCAACAGTGGTTAAAATACCAGACTGGACTGCTGCACTGCACAGCTACTTTGAGGCTTTCTGCACTATCACACTTGTATCTAACAACCATTCAAGCTAGGTAAAAATAATTGTCTTCCCAATAACAGACTATGAACATTTAAGAAAGCTTTACTACAAACACCTGACATTTGCCCATTTCTAGTAACATTACACATATCAGCTGCAAAAAGTCCTGTCATTGAGGCCATTTATGATGCATTATTGAATACAATGTCTCATAATATTTGGTTGGATTACATTAGAAATATACATTGCACTATAATTACATAGAATAGTTTGATATATTTGGAAGCAATAATATTTGGTTGGATTACATTAGAAATATACATTGCACTATAATTACATAGAATAGTTTGATATATTTGGAAGCAAGGCTGAGTAGATGGAAACAAAATGTCTATCAAAGAAATGCAATGCATTCATACATGATGATTCAACCTGGTATGAGAATGAGTTGCTATTAAATGTTCCAATGTTGACTGCACAGAAAACTTTGAGTTTAAACCACTATGGGAACCTCTGGTTCTAGATGTCAATTGTTCATCAGCTTGATTTTTCTCTGAATAAAATGTCTAAGATTGCTTGCATGAGCCTTTAATGAACTGATTTTGTCTTGTAATCACTCTCAAATGGGCATTTTAAAGGCCTCATCATACCACCATCAGACTCAGGAGCTGCATTGATTGGAAGCAGTTCATCTGTGGGCCAATCCTGAAAATTCAAGCATTTGATAAATGCCTGTGCCATTTCAGAATGATCAAAGAACTGTAGCTGAGGCTCAACATCCTGGATTTTTCCAACCACCACTGAAGGAATGATGTCACAATGCTGAATCTATTCATAGGCAACTTGAGCTGTCTATTTGAACCATCTTTGAAAAGGTGTTCTCAAGAACTTGAAGTTCACACCAAGATCCTTTCAGAAGTTTCTAAGCAAAATTTTTATTTTTCCACTGATAACAAAACCTTCTTTGTTGATCTGCTCATAATCAAAAATTTGTGTCAGGAGAACAGGCACATCTGTGTCTGAGTTATGCTGCAGATAACAAAGGCCAAAATAGAGCATGACATGCAAAAAGACTCCATGTTATCTTGAATGGTATAAATCAAATGGTGCTGACTGAGAAGAAGACACAACATAAATTGCCAAGTTCCTTCTAAAAACATAATTGACTGGTGAAAAACAATCTAAATTAGATAACATACAGTTTCTCATGTCTTCATAACTGTTTGAGTTTATCTTTGTGCTTTGCAAGGTCCTAGTCATTCAAAACACCATGCTCATTCTCATCAATGAGTATATTCCTGCCACTGATGTCATGGTGAACAAAACCACACTTTTTATATGCCTGTTGATGACCTGAAATAAAATGTGTTTATAACTTGTTGAAGGAAGGAAGAGGGGTTTTATTCACCAGTAAATGTGTCAAACACCACTTGCACCAATTGCTTGAAGTTTTCCAAAGCACTGAGGAGTTTTCCTATGAAATCAACAATAAACTGATAGTAGATCTGCCATATGATCTTTAACCAATCACTGCCAATCATCTATGAAGCCAGACAATAAAATGGAGTCTTGTCTATGGGCCAAGACTCCACCTCAAAAACATAGACATTGCTGACCATTGTCTCACTATCAATGTCCCCTCTATACAAAAGTCTAAGCACATGTTTGACATTTTTCTTGGTGAGCTTCCAGAGGATGTTTGCCTCTGGTTCTAATTTATATGCATGCCAAAGATCCTTGAAGAAGTAATACTTGTTTATCACTTTCTCATAAACAGGGTATGCATGAGTACACCATCCAGTGACAGAATAGGGCATTGCCATTGATTTCCAAGCAATGAACTCTCAAGGCTTCTTATCTTCACCAGGTACAGTGAAAGCAATGATGGGTCATTTCTTTTCAGAGGCCCAGTTTGACACCTTCTCTTTTGCAAGTTCAATCTTAGCTATGTTGGCTAGATGAATGTTTGGATTGTGACCACAGTGTATATCATTGAGGTGAGAGAAGTGCCAAAAGTATTCAACAAATAGTTCAGAATTTGTGTGATAGTCAAACTGAGATAAGACAATGACACCAGCACTGTCCCAATACATGAAGCATGCCATGTTAGTGCAAATAAAAAGGCTAAACCCAAATATACAGTGTTGACATGAGAATACTCCCAATACATGAAGCATGCCATGTTAGTGCAAATAAAAAGGCTAAACCCAAATATACAGTGTTGACATGAGAATACTCAGCCATGTAGTCTGCAAGTTGCACACAGATATGCCTACCTTTTTTGTCTTTGATTCAAATGGATGCTGGTTGTTGCTGCTGTCAGGTTCTGCTGACTACAGAGGCTTCTGCTAATAGTGAGTCTTTACTAGGCAGATTTGGCATTATAGGACAATTCCAAACCTATATGCAAGGAGGATGGGTAGGCTCTGGGGGCTCCAAAGAGGTGAGGAGGTTGTCCAGGGCTCACACAGAGCACCAGGGTTTGTTGAAGTTGAAGGAGGGGTTGCAGATGAGGTCTGAGAGTTGACGAAGGGAATGGAGCTGGGCAGGGGCAAAAAGACAATGAGGAGAAACCAAGAGACTGAGACAAAGGCTGAAAGACTGAAACTAAGACTGGGAGACTTTGAGAGTGGAGAAATATATTGATTGTAATAGACAAAGACAAGGCAAAAGTTAGGCAATATCAAGACTACTGTAATGGAACACTAGCTACAGCTTAAGTATTTGTCACAAATGGAGTCTAGCTAACTGGTGTGGCCCAGATACCTGGTAGAGGTTGGGCTGGGCCTTCAAAGTTGTCAGCCTTTTTGAGGGCAGTGTGTTATCCAAAGAAAGAGTCAGACAGAGTTGTCTGAAGGAGTTTTTGGAGTGTTGTCAGAGTGTAAGAGGGTGGAGCTGATGGCAGTGTCAGGCCTGAGGATGTAGAGTCTGCCATCAGCTAAGGTTCAGGGGTTGTGATGCCAGTGCTGGGGCAAGAGTTGATAGTAGCTTCAGAGCTGAGGGGTCATGCATTGGCTGACATCCTGGGAAATTGATGGGTGCCAGTACTGGAGTGTTGCTGATAGCTAATGGTGGCCATTAGAGCCAATCGGGCTGGGGATTGGATTTGGATGTTGTTGCCCCAAAGAGTTGGTGAAGCCCAAGGACTAGGGGTGCAAGGTGGCTTCCAAAGTTCCAGAGTCAGGTGTTCTGGAGAGATTGAAGCCAATCTGGCAGGGAGTTGGGTTTGGATATTGTTGCCCCAGAGAGTTGGTGAAGCCTGGGGATCAGGGGTGCAGGGTGGCTTCTGGAATTCCAGAGTTGGGCGTTCTGGAGGAATAAGTTGTGACAGCCATGAGAGATTGGTTGATCCACAAAAGGTTCCCAACTCCTATCATTTTTGAACTCAATATTGACTTCTGCTTCATCAAACTTGATTTTTCATTTGATGTATTCACTGATACCTTGTATATGGTAGGGTCAGGCTTAATCTTTTACTGTGGGTCTGAGTTGGAATCCAGACTACTCCCAGTATTGACAATCTTGAAACCAGGAATCAAGCCCTTGACAAGGTCAATCTAAAGAGAATAATATGAAGAGAATATAATGTGGGATTGATTTGTGAACTTACAAAGAGGTCATACATCTTTGCTTCTGTGCCATTGATTGGTACTTTAGAGAAGTAGTCAGAGGAATGGCATAGAGTGATTTAAGGAGAAAATTGTCCAGGAAGTTGTTCACAGGCATTGGACCAAGGAAAAAGCCTGTCAGGTTCTGCTGATGATGGGGGCTTCCAATTGCAAGCAGGTCCTTACTAGGCAGACTTGAAGTCTACAGAGTGTTTCTGAGCCTATGGTGAGTGAGCTCCAAAGTTCTGGATAAGGCACAAGGGTTCTCTGGAGTGTGCATGGGGTGCCAGGGTTCAAAGAGATGAGTGGGCAGGATCCTGGGCTAAGTCCAAGAGGCAATAAAGGGGAGCAGGGCCAGGAAGGGTGGAGTTCAAAGAGATGAGTGGGCAGGATCCTGGGCTAAGTCCAAGAGGCAATAAAGGGGAGCAGGGCCAGGAAGGGTGGAAAGACAATGAGGAGGAACTTGGGAAGAGAGGAACTTGGAAGACAGAAAGGAAGATTTGAAATAAAACTTAGTGAACTGAAAAACTTTTTGAAGGAAAAAAATAGATTGAGCAAGTTAAATGAGATAGGCAGAAGTTATGGCAATATCAAGACTACTATAATGAGTTGCTGGTTACGAGCTAAATACCTATGGTGGGTAAGATCCAGGTCATCTGGGCAAGTTCTGGGGCTGCACTCTATGTGGTCAGTCCTGTGCAGTGTATTGTCTGAGTGCAAGTTCTGTGGCATATAGCCCAGATGCAGATGTGGTGCTGGGAGGATTGGTCAGGGCCTGTCAATTGTGTAGGACTATGTATCAGAGTTGATTGATGGGGTTTATAGTTTGAAGGCAGGTGCCGGTATTGGCTATGTGGCTGAGCAAGGGGGTGCCAGGGTTTGTGTGACATGCTGGGGAGGTACTGTAAGGGTGCTGGTTGTGACAAAGCCAGTTATCTCCTGAGAAACCCTTTCCCAATGCTTCTCAAGCGAAAATGTTTGGCCTTCAAAGCCATTTACAGATGTATATGTCAGGATTTGACTTAAAATAAAATCAGAAAACCAACAATATCAAAGTTAAGTCTTTATATTGAATACATGCTCTCTTTTATACTAATCTGAGGCAAAGTAGTCCGTACTTTCTAAGAATCGAAATATCGAAGAAATAACGAATGTCCGTGAATAAAATAGGGATGAATAGGGATGTGGTTGGATGTCCGTGAAATAAAAATAAAATAGGGAATAACGAATGTCCGTGAATAAAATAGGGATGAATAGGGATGTGGTTGGATGTCCGTGAAATAAAAATAAAATAGGGAAGATGAGACGGGCACGTGCAAATCTAACTCCGACAGTATATCTGTAAAATGACGATGAGTTTTCAGTCTCGGGAGGTTCCATATCCAGTGCTCTTACCTATAACGTCACAGAATAGGTCCAACAAGACTACAGTCAGCCTCCTAGTTTGCAACAAAGTCAGGCAATCATCTCTCCTTCTCGGACTCCGGACCGTGCTGGCCATTTCCAGACGCGACACGTCACACATCGGCGTGACGTGACTTCGCGACTTGGAACACGACATGTCGGTTCGCGTGGCGTCAGACGACCTCAACCCGCGTCCAAGCAAACGATTGCGCCACAATTCCGTGGATTCCTCGACCTCGCGTCTTGCCAGGGACTGCCAGGTGGCCATATCTCTGCCGCCTGAAGTCCCCTCTCAGGGCACTCCCACATCCCATTTACGCCGAATACCGCCTGATACCCTTCTATTGTCTCTCCCAGCCCTGATAATACACCCCCCAACCCACCGTATGCACCTACAGAGTATTTCGCTCGCCCGTCATGCTCTACGCCGGTGTCTCGCCCTTCCATCTCTAGATCCCACGAGCGAATGTCGTGCGTGGACAGGCATTGCAGAGCTGGGGATGATGTGGCTCGATGCAGCCGCTTCAGGCTTTGGTTTAGGAGAGGTTGAACAGGCATTAACAAAAGCTGTGAGTTTGTACTTGTACCTTTCTCTATTGTCTGACATTGTCTCTAGCTTACGATTTCACAACGAGTACGTTATCACTTTATTTTGTCCGATACATACTAATCTTTCTTCCTTTTAGCACCCTACCCTTCGACTCTACACACCATACCTCATGATTCTCTCCGCACGTCTCGCCCAACGTCATCAAAACAATTCAAAATTTGCTATCTCTACCCTACGCCGTCTCCTGACCACTCTGACCTGTGAATCAAAGAACAGCATCCCTGTCAACGTCCTGTTCACTGCACACCTCGAGCTTATACACTGTCTTACTCATGCTGCTGAAGAGGAAGCTGCCACTTTACCCTCGACTTCGACTGGAACTAGCACAGCAGTTGGAAAATGCCTCGTCGCAATACAGGAAATGCGGAAGGTGGCGGACGCACTAGAGCCTGATGGTCAGCCAAATGTCATCGTGCTTCTCTGCACGGTGATCAAGCTCCAGCTACTTGTCCGGCATGGCGTGTGGTCCTCCGTTAGCGATGCATTAGTTGATGCAGAGAAGACATTCGAGGCGTTCGATGCCAGCTTACACACCGTTCAGTCACCTCCAAATACAACTTTGAGTCGCGGTTCCGTTCCAGGAACTTTACGCACACACCTTCTCATGCTTGGCGTCCTGTTCCATACCTATGCTGGCGACGCACAAGCTGCGTCCACTCGCCTCCGATCTCTCCACGATCTTCTCGATACCGGTATTCTTGAGCCTAAATCAATAGCAAGTAATGCACCGCTCGATTTCCTGGAGGGATGGAACGAAGGCATCATCGAGGTGCAGTCCCCTTGTCTTCCTCATGTTCTTGCCTTACTGATAACGGATTTCTAACCTGCAGATAAGGCATCATCGAGGTGCAGTCCCCTTGTCTTCCTCATGTTCTTGCCTTACTGATAACGGATTTCTAACCTGCAGATCCCTTTCCCAAACTCGAACTCAAGCTCCAACTGGACACCGCCTCTCCGAATACGCACAACTCCCCACGTGTCCTGAACGCCCTTGCATTCCTATTGAGTGCCGTTGCGAAGAGGGATGCGGTGGGACGTGCGCCCAAGAAGGGAGTTTTTGCAAGGGCGGGTCTGGAGTTACGGGAGCTGGTCGGTCCGTTTGGTGGTGCGCATTTGGTCTAACCTAGTCAATCTTGATTGTTCAATGACCATGTATACTTGGGAAGGTACAGGAAATGGCATCCGTCTTGCGCGGATAAAGGCTGACTTGATGTGTGAAGTTGTTTCTGTACGTCTTCCCCTTCCCTCCCTCGAAAGTGCCTCATGAAATCCTGTTCACAGATTTCTACAATGCGCTCCGACTTCCCCCTCTCTCAATGCACCCTAGACAATCTCACCTCCCACCTCCTTGCATGTGCCCTCTTTGACACGTATGCTGCGCGTGTGACGTTGCTACACGCGCAGCTCGCCCATGCGCGAGGCGATAGGGAAAGAGCGAGGAAATGTTATCGTGTTGCTGTGTTTCTCGCGGGACAGGGGAGGGGTGGGAAGATGGACGAGTGGGTGGGATGCGCTGCAAGGGCGGGAGAGGTCTGGGTCAGGATTGGTGAGTTTCGTCGGCTGGGCGAGGACGAGGGGGCGGGGTGTAGGGAAATAAAGGAGATGGAGCAGTTGAGGGTGGAAGGTGAAAAGATCGCGAACGAGTGCGAGGGGCATGGCGCGGCACTGCACGCTGTCGGTGAGTTGTTACGAGCATGTCTGGCAGAAGAAATTTTGAAGGGGAAGTGAGTACCTTTCGTTTCTTTTCCCCTTCTATGTTTTTCTGATCTCTGTGATTCACGGTGTCCAGGCAACATCTCCACCGTGCACTCGAACTTGCCACGCACGCACAGGACAATCACTTCCGTGCGCTCGTACTTGCGCTTAGCGCGTCGCATTACTTACATACAGCAAGAGATCATGCATTGACAATGCTTGGGACTTGTGGGCAGCTTGCAGCAGGGTTGGGGGCTGTTCCGAGGGACAAAGGGGCTCTACAAGGAATAGAAGGGAAAGGAAAGAAGGAGAAGGAGTTGCTAGAAGGGATAAGTGGGAATCTCCCGCTCAGCATGTGGGTCGGCAAACGGATGGCGGAGCTTTGGAGACTTGAGGGGGATATTGAGAGAGCGGAGAGACAAGAAGGGGTTAATGAGCGGATGAGCAAGGTTGTTGATGTGTGGAGTGGACGTTAGGCAGTTTGGAGAGTCTAGATGGAGGGAGTGCTCTGCGTTATTATATGAAGGTTGTTGATGTGTGGAGTGGACGTTAGGCAGTTTGGAGAGTCTAGATGGAGGGAGTGCTCTGCGTTATTATATGTTCGTTGGTGTAATTGTATGCTACTTGCTTTGACACAGTTTTTAGATTGGTTCGGGACTGGTGAATCACTTTTTCTTTGGCATTACGGCCGTGCTTTTCTTCTGACTTTTTTTTTCTTTTACTCGAAATCTAGAGTGTATTATGGATCCTACGCCGCGAGGGGATCAAAGTTGCCATCACCAAGGACCTGTTCGGGTCTATCCGTCCTGCAATGTACTCCTACTCTCTTTTGGCTATAGAAACACCCACAGTCTGCCCTCGTCGGACGGAACTGCACACTATGAATCAAAGATCCCTTTCCCATTTAGAACACCAATCACCGTCCACCATCACGTTGCCAGCGCTATTGGAGAGTTCTATCTCCGGGGAAACCACTAACCCGCGAACGTAGCTTCCTTACATAACAGGGAAGGAAAAAATTCACAATATCTGAAACAAGTCAAAAATTCAGGGACACTTGTACTTATGGAGGCTGAGTAACTCGTCTCTTGAGGTCGCAGCAATATCTGAAACAAGTCAAAAATTCAGGGACACTTGTACTTATGGAGGCTGAGTAACTCGTCTCTTGAGGTCGCAGCATATCTGTTTCCGACTGGTTAATCGTTTCCCGCCCATTTATTAGCTCGTAATCTCGTTCCGATACATGGTACGTAAAAATGACAGGTGAGGGAAGGTTGGCGTCAATTGTATTTTTGACCCCGGCTGCAATTCATTGCTTTACTCTCCTCTCGGGTGGAAAAATTAAGTGCCGCCGAAGAGATTGCGATGAGAGTGGACATAAGCATAGAGTCCGTGGGGTATGGAACCATGGGTGATGGGCGGTCACCCCATAGATCAAGTGAACCGGGTAACGCAACAATTTGTACTTTGGATTCAAGTGATGATGAACATAAGGTACATAAGTGAACCGAGAATTATAGAGGCGCTGAGTCAGAAGGAGGTTTGGTTTGCGTGCGTGCGTGCCACGAAGAGCTCTCAGGAGGCCGGAAGGTGTTTCAAGGAGTTGTAATTGGATTGTATGCCAAAGATAGAGACGTTCGTGGCACCATGTAGCGGTTTCCCGCTATGGAAATGACTGGCAGTACGAGAGCCTGCTCCAATCTGAGTGACGGGTCACAGTATAGTAACGATGTTTTTTTTCATGGGACAGCCAACTGGTTCGACGTGTTCCATTTTGAGCAAAACGTGTTACAACACAATCTCGTAAAGAATACAAACACCGCTCCAGGGTCGTCGTATGTACTTACCGGAGGGCACTAGAAGGTTGTCGCAATGTGAGTGCTGTCTACTAGTGTGTCCTGAACTACAATTCTTGCAGGGACATGGTTGACATCCTCTTCAAGACGAATCTACACAATTGCCGAGCCGGAAGGGTGCTCACCCCTGCTAAATTTGAGAAAGCAAAATGTACTGAGCACGTTCTACTTGTACGCAATCTAGACACATTAGGACGTGTTTTTTTGGATAAGCTGGCAGCTCGAACGAGCATATTTACAACTGGGAGGACTTGTTCTTCGAGAAGCATCTACCTCGACACAAATTTTCTGATACTATCCGTCAATGATATATGGACAGCGAATCTACTTCCTCTATATCATCATGCCTGTACCATTCACTCTACTTCGTAGTTGCCTAATCTTGTGATTGGGGGGAGTGGCTTTGTAGGCGGGCACTTTGTCACTGCACAATTTTGCTGCCCTGGGAAAGCGGATCCTCAGAGAGGTGCCTTTGACTTCGCTTCTGTCCTTCCACTCAGTCCTATCTTACATGACTAGTCCAAAGCACCCGAGCAATTTGCTGATCCACTTTCTTTCTATGACTGTCTGGCAAGCAAGCTCTGTCGTGGTATATTCTAGACTCCCACCATTGCCAAAGCTTGTCTTCTGGCTGGCCATAGTGGAATTTGGTACCTACACAAGGACGCTTGGCAACTCGGTCCTTATTGCCTAGATGACAAGCTGAAGGCGGGCTTCGGACAGTGAAAGAAACCGGACATTTAGGCAGGTCTGGCCACTGAACTTAGGAATCTAGAAGGACTTTGATCGCGATCAGTTCCAATGCCGTACCTAGAGTGTAAGTTCTATAGAATTACTGCATTTCTATATGCTCAACGAAGGTGACGGCTTCTCGATCGACTGGGCTGTGCCCCCTAACAAACATCGAAAATGCTGAATTCTCCCAATCTTTCTGAGAATTTTTAGGCAATAAGCGTTAGCCAACCTCCTAGGTGGACATTCAGTTCTCAATGGAAGGCCAACATCACCGGAATGCCGCTAGATGACCTGTGCAAAGGCCGCTTGGATGGCACGGTGTTCCTGAGATGATTCAGTTGAATCTCCGCCTATCGTTGTCCTCTTCTCTGTTTTTATGTAAGGATCGTGTGCGGAGAATTGTCACAATATACCAAACTCTCATGTACACGTTGACTATCCTGCTCAAGGTTTAATGACCACCACAAAAGAGTATGTTTTATGGAAAAACCAAAAGAAACGTTGGGACCAGGAATAATAACGTCGAGCAGCTAACGAACAGCGTCATGCTTCTCAGGCTTCGAACGAGCGTCCTAAAAGATCTAGAAAGTGCAAGGCAAGGTAACTACGATTGAGAGACTTTTGCAGACCGATCATGACGTATGTTGCTGATTCCACCTGATCTCCACCTGATTCTCTGGCCTAGTCATGCCACCTAGCAAGTGTGTTGTTGCGAGTGTCTTTTCTTTGTATATCGATTTTACATGATGAATGTAGTAGGTATAAGAGTGAAATCTAGCTCCACAGACGATGGAAGCACATTCATTAGTTTATCGTATTTGTCTACACTTATTATAGGTGTAACTTGCTATGTGTGGTCTCATTTCTCAAGTGGTTCTCGGGCGTTTAGTCTCCAAACATTGATAATAGTTTTACGTTTTACGTTTTGTTATCCTGTGTCGCTATCTTAACCATTGACGATGCCGAGACTTGAATTCCACAACAGACCTACTCACCACTTTGACTTATACTTACGTGAGATTTGAGGTGCAACGTAAAATTCGACTTCCATAGTCCCTGAGAATCATCACTTGCTAGCAACGTAAGACTAACGTACCTTATTACCCTCCGAGACCGCACTGCCAACGAATAACGATACCTTGAAGAGACTACAGCTACAGGTACTACAGGCTTCAAGGGATGAGTCTTGGATATGGATTGCTGCCTAACTCTGAAATGAGGAAGCGAACCGTATCCGGACCGATTTCGAGCTGAACCGCGACAACATTTAGATGCCAGTTGCCCTCGGAAACAAGGACGAGCGAACCGTATCCGGACCGATTTCGAGCTGAACCGCGACAACATTTAGATGCCAGTTGCCCTCGGAAACAAGGACGAAAGAATGTGAATGGGAAACCAATCTATGTCAAATGCAACTACGCTGGTCCTCAAACAGCGCTATGATCGTTGGTCCGGTGTATACATATTTCGCCATGGCCACCGGACCCCGTGATACAATCATGCGACCCCTCTCAAAAACCAGCTTGAGAAAGGAACTGACATTTCTCTGCAGAGAAAGTCGACCTGGACGATGAATGCAACGGTAGAGATTGGCGACTCACGTTCTTGATGCGAACACGACGTAAATGTCAAGTGCCAAACGTATACTTGGACGGATTGAATCACTGATTTCATCGTACTCATCTTCTCCAAAAATCCAACCACGGCTCAATTTTGGTTCCAAACTTTACTTGGGTCTGAGCTTGGGTAATTGGTCGATTCAAGAATGAATTGTCGGTTTGAATTGGCAGTGGTTCCGCGGGCTATGGATGTGTTGTTTGCCTTCCCTAATGGGCATTACTTTTGGTGTACGACGACGGAGTGCGGTGCAAGCTGATTTATTGTGCCTCGAAGACTAATCGACCAAAGGGTTGGTATGCCGGCTGGGAACAAGACAGTGTGTGCTTGAAGTTTGTAAGTGCACAGTGAAATAAAAACAAAAGCTTCGGGAGAATCTACATTGGAGTGCGCGGGCAAGTCCCCTTTATCCAAGACAAGCTGGGCGTTGAACCTTCAGGGACCGACTCATACGTGCCTGACAGTGAGCAGAGATAACTATACATCACTTCGACATTGCGTTAGCAAGACCCCAAAACAATATCAAGTCAGTTAAGAGTGAGAGTAAGTCGAGTGACGAAACCTCAGGGTCTCTCGCAATGGTCAGGATACGGTAATGTACATTGAATTAGGACGACAATTTTGATGTTATCAAGCCTCATAAATGACTAGAGTTTCGGTGCTCCTGGCTGCATCTTGTTGAGGAATGCTGACGCTATGATGCGCCCTGAGTCCTTGTCAATGATCTAGAGCATATGAATAAACGTGAAAAGAAGCGCAAGCTTGTGTGTAATTGAAAGCTAACCTCACAACGAGAAGTCATCACCCGGCCACCTAAGGATATTGATGTGCTGACGATACTTAAACGTGTCCCTCTAGGCAGTAATGTAAACAAACGGAGAAAGCGAAGGTTAAGCGAAAGCGTACAGCGTTGCAGGGGAATGGAAGAGAATGTTGATTGCTTGAGTAACCCCAACTCCATTGACGTTTTGGAGGAGTCCTAATACAACGAGTGGAGTACTACAACAGCTGTTTCAAGGAGAGCCGTCAGTGAAAGGTGAGCAGTTAAGACTACAAAGCCCTTACTTGTCTATGAGATATGCTACACATCCACCGTGCAGCATGCCGGCACCATTGAGCATGTCTATAATCGGGTAGACGAATATCCCCGGCTAAGCCTTATCAAACTGGAGGTGCTGATGGAGAACACACGCTTTGTAACCTGGACTTCCGCTACAGTTGTCGCTTCCATCCGACCTTGCCTCTCTTGTCGCCGGTCGATGTTCACATCAACGAACTTGACGTTCTTCCCGACCTTATGTCCAAAACAGTCCTCGTCTCCGACGCCATAAGAGAAGAAGGTGTTAGAATTGAGCTGCTTAACATATTCTGGGGCATTCCCCCGTATGTTTTTGACGTCGCCGTGGTTCGGAAGAGATGCAGGGTCTACCCAAGCTTTGCCTGCTGGTCGATAGTTTTTGGGACGAGAATGCGTGTCAAAGGTAGAAATAGAGGACGAAGCGCTAGCAGATACGGTGTTCGATCTCGACATGGCAGGGTTGAGGTGAAGGGGGAAAGCTTCAATTGGGTCCAGGAAGCTTGTAATATAGGCTGGCCTGTAATGGTTCAACTAGGTTTGCATGACGCTTGTAACCGAGTGTGAACGATCATATTTCCACGTGAGAAGATAGATTAGGCGATTTTACAGAGGCTGCAATCTGAGAAAGACACTGGGAAATTGAATGGATTGTCTGCGGATCGGTGTGGGACGATTGTGGTGTGATGTTGCCATGAGGCTCGGGATCTGATGAGTTAGATCAGAAGCGTAGGTCCTGACACATAAGTGGTCGCCATGATGCAAACCTTTTCCTCCGGGTTGATCTCTGTGGATGTTTGTCATCCGTGTTCTAGTGACAGTAACTTTGTTAACCAAGGTACGCGTTTTTGAAAACTCCTTGTTCAGAGGGAAAAAACGGTGTCAGGTCATTACTTTATGTGAGGGTATGTAACTCCGAATGACACGTACACCAGCTGACATCATTGATCAGTTCGTCATCAGGTCATTACTTTATGTGAGGGTATGTAACTCCGAATGACACGTACACCAGCTGACATCATTGATCAGTTCGTCAGCAAACCGGTTCACCTCAATATCGCGCCATCGGCACCTGTGATATAAACTAGTGAGATAGATGTCCAATCGGAATCTTTGAACTCTCATGGCTTTCTTGAGCATCCCTAATGCACGGGTGCATGAACAAGGTGGTTTACACCCCATTTGTCATACTTCAGAAGATCTTCATGTGTAAAGTTCAGCAACTTGAACGAGCGACTAAGAAATTACATGGCCCTAGCCAGCTAATGAAGAAGACGCAGTGCCCGATACAGGCTCGGCCCCAGAGTCAAACCTCTTCACTGTAATGGGAAGCATTCCCCGCCTGGTTAGCGCCTACAGTCAACGGATTCGTCGTTGTTTTCTGACGAAACCTTCAAGGAGATTTCCGAATTTGTAGATTCAATGTGAACGGAACTGGAGCCGAACGTGCCTTCTCGGTTTGTGTGCCGGAAGAAACAGAAGCAACCTCTGCGGAAAACGCACATGATTCTCTGCCGGCCATTCGTCAAGCTCTCATCATAATTTCAGGTAGTTCGAGGGAAGGATCGGACGCACTCACACGTACGTCTTACACAGGTCACAACCAAGAAAAAAGGAAGACATCGTTAGCGGGTTTCCGTTCACATTGGCTTGACGTTCCGAGACTTGATAGATATTTCGATTGACTCGTGGTATCTATGGAGACATAGAGTAATCTTCGAGGCGAAGAACAGCAAATGAACTTGTTACAATCAATCCGGAAGAGAAGGAGAGTTTGCCTTTGTTGAGCCACGATTGATGCGGAGAGTGATTCACGTGGCAACCGTGCCAAGGCCGAACGTCCTCCGCGAACAATTCTGTACTTTGCAGGTGAGTTACTGGGTACTACTTATCTGTGAAGGATGTACTGATTGAATCAGGAGGCTAAGTCCATGAATCGCACGCTAAGGTACATTTTTACGCACTTCGTAAATCCTCTGTCTCTGCCTTTCGTAAGGTCTATATATAGAAATTCTCTGAAGATGCTACTAGTAGATCGCCATCGCCACACGCCTTCGAGCTTCCCCTGATGAGGTACCAAGAGGGTTCAGCTGATCAAGCATAGAAGTCGATCCGATAAAACCTCTTTCCCAAGTTGCATCGACTGCATCGCAACAAGCAAAATCGTATTGTACGTTTTATTCTTCAGGGTCTGCTGGACAACTCTTGATCCCTGGTGAAAGCCAGCAAGAACCAACGAAGCCCGAGTCGAAACCGAATATACTTCTATTAAACCATTATCGTTTCTCAACGAGCACATATATTTACGTTACATAGCAAGAATTACGAGTCTGCTGAAGCGCCAAAAGGGGGATTTCGGGATTCAATTACCGCCTCCCCATATTGATTCTTGAAAAAAAGGACGTCACCCTCACTTTCAATGAAAGTACACTGGGTGAAGGACCGCCAAAGCGCGTAAAGAACGGGCTTTACACCATATTAGTTCAGGTCAACTCGGGTAACGGTAGGCTCTTACCGTAGAATCGTAATTATAATAGTCGCCAAGGACTGGTTTGATTGCTTCTGTCACTCGTGGAAGATTATCTGTCCAGGATATCAAGGAAATCAATACTCGTGGGAGACACACCAAGAAAGTGGGATGATGTCGTACAAAAAGGTATTGTTGCAAAAAAATGGTGGGCGATGTGGTCCGTACTTATCTAAGCAACCGAATACCATGAGACTATAGTTGACACATGGCAACATCGCAATTCAAAGCTCACATTGTGGAAGAAAAATCGTCCGACCCACCCGAACAGCGGTCGGTCGACTGTAGCCAAGGCTCCGCGGGCAAAATTCCATTGATCCTGGAAAGTAAATCTGTATCAGCGTAACAGGCATCATACGCAGGCTTCCGCGGCACCTTGCGATAGTACGGGATTGTTGGGTCGCTGTGCTGTAGATAGGTAAACATAACAATCCTGTCAAAATGCAGCGGTGAGAAGTGTATTTGACAGGCCGCTGTGGTCAAATATACCAGTTATGAGCAACCTAAGATTGGTTTGACAGTAAGTGATCTCGATGTGACGAGCTGATGAACGACTGCATACCAGCCATGGTGCAAAGTAGTAAAACCATGCATCAGACCAACTTTCCTTGTAGATGTAAGTTCCAATCAGCGCCAGCATAGATCCAATGGCAATATTGGAGATGAGGATGAGTTTGCCTGAAATAGAGTTAATATGATTGAACCTTACATTGAATCTTGAAATAAAGTCATTTGTTTCTTACGTTGTTCAGGTTTAAATAACTTCGAAGAAGGGATGTAGTGCTATATGAAAAGTCATACCATGATGAATGTTCATCATCGCTTTTGGAAATAGAACTTACACTAGTTACAGAAGGATATCTCGGATTGCCCTTGCGATTATGTCTAGAATAAACCATCCATGAGAACAGGCACACACGCCCTAAGATCTTGACACGCACATCAGGTACAATTGAAAGCCACTGGTAGGTAATCGATGAGTAGATATAGAGCCATTGTCATAACGGTTCCAAGGCATGGGAAATAACTCTTACAAGAATTGGCGAATGAACAATTTGAAGAGGGTAAAAGCAGGAGTTTCTTCGAGGATTTCGGCATAATCCACTTTCACGGCAACCTTACCATCAGGCAGCTTAAAGTCCCGGCGAGTTGGAGGGATGTACGTCTCGTCCCGCTCAACGTTGTTGGTCGATTTCTGTTTTTTAGGCCAGGGTCAACGTGGATGACCGTGTTCAGACTGCTATAAACATACGTGGTGCATTTGATGGGTCACCTTCCAGGCGAAGTAGGGGGTTAGGACCGATGTATGAAGCACGAGACCAATGACTGTGCTTATCGAAGGGTACGGCGAAAGAGCTCCGTGACCGGCCTAGTGATTTTAATTTATTGGTCAAGTGGTATCGAAAGTGTGGACAAAGACCATGCAATACCTCGTGGCCTGGACGCGGAGACCACTGTCAGGTTGATGTTGGGTATTATCCAGCATCGAGACTTACCAAGGCACCAGATACCTGCAAATGCAACACCTTGCCAACCCCAATAGATTATCCATAACACCCCTCGTATGACCTGTTGCGTTATGGGGACATCGGTCATAAATCGAGCAACGCTGCCGATCTGCGTTGCGATGTAATAGAACCCAAACGTGAAAGCCAGATGCCGGACGATATAGTACAAGCTTTTTATAGTTGATCTCTCAAAGAGTTCTGGTGGCACGACTGCACGTATTTCTTTAAGAGAGATGTCGGGAGGCGTAAAGGTGCCTTTATGTTTTCGTGCCTCATATTCAGGGCCATCCTGAAAAACTTGAAACCAGGTCATTATAGAAAGGCAAGGATGAGGGTATTAGAAGGAAAGAAAGGTTCGGAAGGACTGCCTCATCGAAGGCGCGGTGCTTTATGTATGTAGTTTGGACATGAATCTGTTCCAGTTCGGAAAGATTAAAACGATCGGATACATCAACGCCGATTTAGAAGGCACAGAATGCGGTACAAGATCTGAGCAGCAGATTTTCTCATGGGTAAGTGTACAAATGCAGGTGTAGTCGCATCAGAGAGCCACAATGTTGATTAGGTCTAAGGAGATATCTCCGAAGGATCGGTGAGCAGGTTGGGGTTAGCTCTAGCAGATAAGTATAGTGTGACATATTTGTTGACCGCAATCACCGTCCGCAACTTGTGAAACGCGTGAATTGAGAAAAAAAAACTTCAAGTAAACTTACAAGCGCATGAGGCGTTGAAGCATGTAACGGTGTTCTCGAATATGGACTCGCTCTCTCTGATGCGATCGAAGATTTCTCCACGTGTCATTCCTTTCACGGCGACTCCGCATCGTGGATCGTTTGTGTCGCAACATACTTATATTGGTTCCGGAAGATCTGTCAAAAGTGACCTATAACTTTTACTGGTCACTACATTACCCGATCCTGGTGGTTTTCAGAGTGCCACTGATATATTTGTGGCGGGCCCTCAAACGACTGTCCCAACTAGCTGTTGTCTGCGCTAAATGACCGGACCAGATCATGAATGTGACAAAGGATCATTGATATCTGGTATCATGCAATGACTCTCACCCAACCTTTCCATTCAGATAACTCTGGAACCAGACGCTTATGGAAGGAAAGTTGGTGCCATAAAACCTGTTTCCCTAGGGATGCATGTCAATTGCCCTCTGCTATCATTCTTGGCTACACACTATGAGTGCATAAATTTCCGCGTCCTATGTGTTCAACCTTCACGTCAGTTCCACTTCAAAAACTGTCTGGCAACTGGTTTGCTCTTGAACGTGAGAGCAATGTTCCTGTGGATCAAGGCATGCCGCGCTTCCGGTCTGGATCTACTCGCTCCGGTCACCGCTAGGACAGCCACCAACTTACGGCACTCAAACTCGACTTGCAAACATGTTGCGAGCATCCATACCTACGATTCTGTTTGAAACCTTTTCCTCGTCAGCGAGCCTGATTCCTTTTTGGAACCCTATCTGGCAGATCCATGGACCAAACCCGGATTCGTGAAACAGATGTATATAGCAAGTTCAGCAACATGACAAACCACCAACAGAGAACAGCAATGGGGAAAGCATACCGGGGCTTTTGTAGTAGAAATACGATGTCCAGGCTCGGCATAGACCGGTAACCGACCTTTCTGAGGAGACAAGCCCGTTCGCTTCAATTGGCCTCGGCTGATCAGTGCTCTGGCCCGCTCTCCACGCATATCATCGACAATGGAACTACGTCAACGCGGAGTCTTGCATGGTTCAATTTCAGAAAAATGATGGAGTGTACCTGAATATTGCCCCGGCTACCACTACTTGGAACTGAGTATGTCGAGAGCGTGAGATGTGATTATCATCTTGAACGCAAACTCTGATGCATTCCTATGGTATGAACATAGGAAACATTCGGTGCATTATGTATGTGTCACAGTCTTGAGCATGATCGGTAACTGATTAAGTTACTTGGTTTAAAGTAGGTACAAGAAGGTGCCCATCGTATCCCCAAGTGAAATCAGCAAAAGAAGTCTTCCTGACCTTAGTTGACATCAAAAAGTCCTGCTTCCTCGGGCTAGGTCTTAAAAAAACAACAGAACCATGTATCAACAGTCGTGCTCAGGCTGTCGTCAATCAACCTGTAGATATGGGATCGCCGTTGCTTGAGTAACGGCTGCTAGGCGGGGCGAGCCGAACGCGTCTATCTCCGTCCTCAAAAACGGGTTCAAATGAGGCTGGTTAATCGCTATATCTGAAATTTAAATTCATTGAATGGATGCCTGCAGATAAGTAAGTAGTCATCACGAAGCAGTCGAAACACGGATACGGTCCGGCTGGGCACACGGTATAAGATCCGATGTCGAAATTTAACTGGCGGACAAGAAAGCCTGCAACGTTTCACGCGATCCCAAGGAAGTAAGATCCTCCTCATACATTTAAAATGGTGCAACTCCTCACTATTCTCCGTGAATCATCTAAGAAACTGTTGCTCATGTCACAATCGCGCAATCACGCCTGCTACCAGGGACATCCCACCATATTAGATACGGGAGAAAACATCGTTGGTCAGACATGTGCCCCGCTCCGTGCTCAATGATTACTGCATTACTCCACAAGACATTGATAGAGTAAATAAGGAACGGTACAAAGCAAACACTAGATTATGAAATTCGACTCAACGACGACTGTTCCCTGAACTGATTAGTCGCACAATCTCTTAATAATTCGAGACCAACGACATGCCCAGATCAGGGACCTATATATGATCCATCTTCTCGACCGTCTAACAAAAGCACAACCCGACAAAGATAAAGGCTCTGCCAAACGAAAAATGATCGAGGTGACTGTAAAGAAACTGGACCAAGAAAAACTCAATATATGGGGAAACGAATGGTCCGTGCACGTCCACGTGACTGAAGGTGGAGCCTCACATAAAAGCGGAAAATCTTTCAGTGAGTTTCTTTATCGAAAGTTCACCTCGTGGGTTGATATTTGGGCTGTTTCCTCGTACTTCTCGACGGAAGGAACTTGATCCTATTCAGCGAAGGGAGACTAACTTCTTCCACCCAAGATCGCACCGACATTTAATTAGGTCGGCGGCGGCCCGTATGGAAGGAACATCATTTACGTTTGTAGGGATTTGCTCGTTAATTTCATACCGCATTTTGCACCAGTTGGATGTATACTTAGAGCTCAACTACTCACATGCCAAAAGGTTCTTCACGGGAGAAATTTAGTTTGCTTGACGTCCACATGCATGGCATGTCTACGGATAACACTTAGGCCTACATCGTCATTCGAGTTGATGCCACTTGCAGTGCATATGCGCAAATAGCAAATGGCGACGCGTTTGTTTGTGTGTGTTGCATTCTCGAGCTGGATCCAAGAATTTTTTCACACCACCGCAGTCGCTTGTTTAGAGGGGAGTTACTTATAGTCTGGTAAGACGCCTGTTTCCAATTTGCTGATTATTCTCATCCCTTAGAGATTAGGCTAATGATGCTTCAATTAATGGCGCAATCATGTAGACCATTGCCTCGGATACATCATCGGAACATCTTCACGCGTCTTAAGACATATACCGCTCTGTCTACCAGAGGAAGGAATTTCCACCAAGCTACTACATGGACTATAAGGCGGAACCTTTCACTTTACCCTCAGAATCTGTGGCAGTCGAAGTTCCAAATACAGGGATTGCACTCTTCAGCTGGTGCGTCCCATCGACTGGTTTAACAACAAGACGATTTCTTCTCATTGCAGTTCTATCCGATAGTAATGCGCCATGGGCACGTCAAACGTCCTGAGCCAGGGACAGGGTACGTGGTTTCACTGCTAAGGAGGCTATAACATTAATTCGTTGCGCAGGATTAAGGTCCACTTTCAAGATTCTAAGGGGAATCTTATCAAAACTGTGGAGGCCAATGAGGGTGACGATTTGCTATCTATAGCGCATGAGTATGACATTGACTTGGAAGGTGCGCGTGTATTTTTTATATCATACTGATTGGATTTTCTTTTCCAATACCTTTCGCTTCAATTTCTTCCCTTCCAGGGGCATGTGAAGGATCGGTTGCCTGTTCGACATGCCATGTCATTCTCACACCCGAATACTACGATCGTCTTCCCGAGCCGGATGACGAAGAAAACGACATGCTAGACATGGCTTTCGGCTTGACAGATACAAGCCGCCTTGGGTGCCAAGTGGTACTGAAGCGCGAGTTGGACGGGATAAGCGCGACACTTCCCTCTGCGACTCGGAATATGTTTGTTGATGGTGGGTATCAATGTTCAAAGCTCCGCCTGGGCTCGTCACACTTGCATAAGGCTCATGCCATCCTTTCCAGGGAAGAAGCCGTCCCACTGATATCGCTGAATAGCAATACCAACCTATGTGTATTTACGACTAATGATCGATTTGCAAATTGCATTTTTTTGCCTGAGGACAAGAGACCTGAGATGCACGAAAGCGCAGAGCAGCATTGAATGTTGTTTCCCATCGATCATCTCTTGTTCCTGTGTGACAAGACACGTCAACCTCAAAAAATGAAGACACAAAGCTTGAATGATTGGTCAGCTCTCGCATCTGACGTTGTCTGTCGCTAGGTTCTGCGTCAACTGCATCTTAGAGGTTACGAGTCCTTTGCGTATGGTCTACGTGAGGCTTCCACAATGCCTCCTGAGCCTATCCGAAGCGCTACCTGAGGATGCCCATAACTGAGTGAGGAAGTCGTATACTCGTTACATCATATCAAGGTACATTGTCTAGGACAAACAATCTTTCAATGCTCACAAACAGCGGCGGTGGGAGATCTTGGCTTCGATAGGGCGAGGTGGCTTTCCGTGATATAAGAATGTGTCATTCATGGTACAAGCTTTCGATTGCACTTTGCTTTCGTGTACCATAAGAGTGGACTTTTTACGATCTTTTTCCACACCTTCCCGCTCTAAGCCGTCCACTTGCCTGGCAAGAATGGATGCACACAGAAGTTCCTTTGTTCCTACTATTGTGAGTCGCCTATATCCTGGCCTTACGCATGGCATTGAAGCGTACCCTATGTGTAGGTCCATGCTCAACGTATGTCACATAGCCCGGAAGTTACAATTGAGGAGTTTTCAGGGCATGGTGGCGCTCAGGACTTCTGCAGTCTAGCCTCTTCATCTCAGAACAGACGATCAAGTCTCTCGAGCCGGAGACCCTTACGCTCGTCTCCTCTTGCTGGACCCGCGCTCTCCCACTCGCATAGCATGCAGACGGACGTTGATTTAGAAAGAAAGTCGGTCATGTATTCAAGTCCCCCAAGCCCGTCCCCCGTGACCTTGAGTTCTAAAAGGTCGCGAACTCCGATCAACCTTGTTCGCTTCTCAGAATCGCTTCTGAACCGATCTCAAGCACGGACAACGAACTCTAATGCATCACCGGCGCTTCAGTTGCCTACGGACTCAGCCTTCCACCAAACGTACAATGACTATCCACCTTTGTCTTACCCGCCTGTGGAACCACTCCTGCCTGTTCCTGCACTTGTCTCCGCGCTCTTCTCTACCGATGAGGTATCGCCGCTCGCGTCTCGCCCCCATCACCGGATGCTATCCCAGCAATCCAAAGCTTCCAACGGCACTATCCGTCCGCCGAGTCGAAACTCGCAGTCCACCTGTAAAACAACACCACGTCCCTCCACTCAAGTTTCTCATACGCGAGCATTGCCTTCAAAGTCGCAGGAGGGACTTGATAACTGGATGACCGCTAACACGTACGCAACGACTCCGCGTTTCTCGCGACTCGGTATAACCGCCCCAAACGTGATTCTACCGATACCGGCGCGGGAATATAAGCGGGTGGCGACGAAAAGGGCAAAGCTCTCCCCTGGCCGGGGTTTGCCGCCCAAAGAGATAATGAGTCTTGAATCCTTAACGACGACCGAGAGTAGTGTCAGCTCGTCCTTGGAGACGCTCCCGTTGTCATCTGTCAAAGTGCCCTATGCTACCAGCTTGTCCGAAAAAGAGACAATAATCGGAGGTGAGGGGAATCTCAAGGTTATTAAGGCAGAACAGTCAGGTTACTCCCATCTTCATACGAAACGATGTTCTAGTCCGTCATCGATCTGCTCATGTGGGTCCATGGAATCTCGGATCTTTACAGGACCTATGCTTGATACGGTGATCGAGGGTTGCACGGAGGACGGTTTCATAATCGGGCGCAGAAAATCCTCTGTTTCAAGGCCTGTATCGGATATAATTGGACAAGGGGAAACACAACGCGGTATTCTCTCAAAGTTTTGGAAGAGGCTAGCAGGCACCAAAAAGCGATGTGGATGAACCTTGGTTACTATTCCTCTGATCTTGACGATCAGAGCACAGGATGATCAAGTTTGGCATTCAAAGCTCAAGGAAAGAGAATATGTACTCTGTACCGCTCGTTTACGGCAGGTCAATATTGTATTCTAATGTCATGTATCAAACTTGATGGATGATTTTATTTGAGGTGTGAACTAGCTTAGGACCAAAAAGTTGTGTTTATTATCTTCGGTCTTGGATCCAGCTTGTGCTGAGATCTACTCATCACTCTGGCTGGGTTACGCAACCGAATCCACCACCACCTTGCTGTGTACACGTCATGCCTCGTTATTCGCCGCATGGTCCTCGTTCTATTGTTCGTTGCTGCTGCCTTGTATCTCTTTATACCCTTCCCCTGCTTCCCAACAAGGAAAACGCATAGCCTGGTGCTCCAGATGCTGGAACATCGCGTAAAATCCGGTAATCGCGCTAGCGTTTTCCGCTTGCTTGGGCCCGGAGTGATTGGAAGGGTTCCTGTCATCGATGGATTGTGATTGCGGAACATACATACTTATGGAAGGTTTACAAATATATCTAATTCTCCGGTTTGAAGAAACCAAGTAGACGCACTACGATCCACGTACCCATGAGCGACTGATAAGACCGTAAGATATACTCAAACTCCGATTATGGCTTGAGAATCACTCTGTCTACACTGTACGGTCAAGATTCAGTCGTTCGAGATTGAAGGAGCGCGGCTTCACGCCATCGGCAGAGAATCGGACAGTAGTACTTTTTAATTACATTGCCGGTAGTCGGGACCTGTCTGGCGAAATGTTCTCAATATTGCACGTCTGAGAGGCAGGACTTGTTGAACTCCAGACCTACTAGTATTGTCTTATCAGCAGAAGAACAGTGGGTGCCGTTGACGAAAACACCAGCACAGGATTCTACTCTGATTACTCCCAAGTGGTTTTAGCTTGCTGTCGAAGGTGTTTTGTCAGGAGTCTCGGTCATTGGTGTTCAGAGTCATTCACCAGCAAAATTGCAGCCACAGTGATACATCTTGTTAGTTCTAAAGAATGTTGTGCTATTAAAATAATTGAATCTAATGTTCATACAATGGTGATTTAATATTCTAAGACTTGATAATTGAATATAAGAAGTGACTTTGCTTCTTTTACATAGTATTAATGATAATGTATATTATTATTACCAATATCTAGTCTAGAAAAGACAAAACTCTCAAATTATGATTAATAGCAACTGTTCTTAGACATACAAATGGAAAAAAGTATAATTTCAAGTTGTTATCAGTATGGCTTTCAGTTAAGTTATGACTCCTGCCAGGGGACTTCCTTTTCCAGCATGCCCAAGGCTATACCAGAGATTTCCAGACCCTCTAGTGCCACCTGAAGATAGGTTGATGCACTGTACACTCATTTCCCATGTTCCTGTCCCCATGCTGATGCACTATGCCATGGCAGAATCTTTAGACTTGTTCTCTTTAGATTTCCCTCTGCCAGGTGATCAGTTATTTCTCTTCATTGTATGGTACAATTCTAATAGACTTGTAGGACAAAGTCCTCACTAAAGACAGCACTAACAAACAACAGAACCTTACTATATTCTGTAAGCAATACCTGTTGTGTACTTACTTGAGTAAGATAAGAATGGTAACAATGGAGGTAAAGGTAACAAGAGGGATCAAGTCCTGAAAACCAAAAATGGAAAACAAGGTTAGCCACACAAGCTATACAAGTCTAAATATGTATGCTGTAATAGGGGTTGTAATCATAGGATTACAAGACTTTGGATTTCAGATCTGCTAGTTGTGTCATTAGCTACAACCTCCAGAGGTTGCCTTTACAACTACACATATTTAGCCACATGCTCATTGCTCTTATTATCATGTCCAAGATCATTGTTTCTACAAATGACCTCACATTCCTAATACTTCAGCATCTAAGCTTGATTTGGTCAAAAAGCAGTTGATGTAATTTTTAGCATTAGTTAAAGATGAGCTATAATCTGTGCCTTCAGCATGGATTTTATAGCTTGGTAAGAAGCTTTACCTCAAATTTCTATGTACACAGCCTCTACTCTAATCTCACTTCATTTAATTAGGGCTCCAAGCATGTATAAATAACTCAATACTTAATTCCAGCTTCAACTTTACTTTGTTCAGTAAGGCCTTGGCTGAAAATTTGCATGAAAGTTTCTGGAGAAACACTTGTTTTGCATGACCTGTTTCTAATGGATGTTTCTCCAGAAATCTCTGCCATGCCCTGAAGTGACTCTTCTGTTGCTTCTCTCCTCAATGAAGAGTATTTCCATCATCAAAGCTAAGCAAAAACTGGCCTGAAAAAGGGCACTGTGGGGAAAATCAGCAAAGAACTGAAGAGCAACAAAGAGAATTATCCTGAAGTAAGCTTATATCATGCAACAAATAGTCTATCATTCATCAAATTATTACTGAAAAGCTGGATAATACTGTTCAACCCACATAGTTCATCAATTCTGTCATTTCTAATCTTATTAATCTTCAGACAGTCAGAAATGCATTAAAAAGACAAGTTTTTGCTCAGTAACAGAAAAGAAAAAGTTCTCATACTGCTGCTCATTGTGCAAACTGGCTCAAGTTTTCTTAGTATTATAATGACTAGACAGAGAAGGATTGGAAGAGTGTTGTAGAGTGATAAGACAAAAATCAATTGGTCAGATCAGATGAAAATATGTATGTGTGGAAAATTTAGAAGAACTACTATCTGATTGCATCACTACATCAACTGTTAAGCATGGAGGAGAAAGCAATTTCATGGTATGAAGCTGCATAGATTTGAATAGAGTGAGGAAAGCTTATAAAAACTCAGAAGAAGATAAATGCTGCATAGTATTATGAGATTTTGAATGAGAGAGTGGCAGTGAGCTTTAAGAAGTTGAAAATAGAAGAAAGAAAATAATATTTTCAGTAGAATAATAACTTAAAACACATCTTCTAATAGGCAACAACTTGGTTTTTGGATAACAACATCATTGTAATATCCTAGCCTGCTTAATTCTCTGATCTTAATTCTATTGAACACCTCTGAGTTTACATCAAGCACAAACTTTTTAAGTATGAGGTACTCTTTAAAGGAGTGTATGAGTTGTGAAAAAGAGTGGTTATAATTATGTAAAGACAAACTCTGAGTTAGTCAAAGAAGAAATTGGATTCTACAGCCAAGAAGGAAGTGAAATTCTACAGTTCAGTTAATGAGAAGATTGATGAATTATGAGAGAAGATGGACAGTTTGAGTTGGAGTAAAGCATGACTAAGGGAAAAAGTGGACATTGGCTGCTCTAAAAATGGTTTTCTAATATTTGATGCTACAAATCATGAAATTTTTAAGCTTAAGCTTGACTATAGTAGTAGTTTTTAAGGGCTGAAAATATTACAGACTTAAATACCAGATTGAGCTTGCAAACCTCACTGAAAAGCTTTATCATAGTAGGTATGTAATGCTTCTTTATCTTAGATAGGCAATTCAGCATTTATAAAGCAAATGTTTTGAATCATCATCAAGAATTTGAAGAACACTATGTGTAATAGAAGAATTTTCCATCAGTTCAACAAATTCACATATATTTTGTAAATTCTTTATAACTTGAATGATTCAATAAAAGGATGGTTAGTTGTATATTCAAAGAGAAAACAGAATTTTAACTAAAAGAACTACTAAAATTAGAGTGCTAAGAAGCTTAAAATATCAATAAGTTAGAGTACAAAGGATCAAAAACTTGTAATTTCATTGACTGATTTGCCAAGCATGGTATTTAATGCAGAAGATACAGAAGTAGAAGACAACATATGAAAAATTTGAATTAAGGTTGAATTACAGATAACAAAGATAGGTGCATGAAGCTGGGAGATAGCAATGTTAAAATCTTGTTATGGGATTTTCTGGAAAGAGCAGTTGAATTTAGAGCTCTTTTGAAGCAGATGAAACAGATGTAAGCAAAGAAAAACTGTGCAATAAAGATTCAAGCTGCTTTGTGCTTTTTAAGAATAGACTTTGAATATATAGTTATAAATAGATATATCAGCCTCTAAAGGTTGAAGCTAATCACACAACTGGCAGAGAGGAATTCAAAGTATATTAGAATAGAGCCATATAACAATAAAGTAACTAATCACCTGGCAGAGAAAAATTCAAAGAAAAACAAGTCTATGGATTTCTCTGCCACAGCACAGCACATCAGCATGTGTCAGGGGACTCCTTATTCTTTTACTTTACTCCTTCTATCCTTTCAACTCTATCTATTAGTATTACTTTCAGCCTCTGAGATGCTCTGGTTCTTTGGCTATCATTCAGACAAGTGTGGTTCCTTCAATATTGCATACAAATAAATTATATAAGCCAGAGTTTCCCTTTTTGACTTTCAAAATCCAGAGTTTTCCTGCTTTGTTTGTGCAATTGTTTATTTAAGAAATTTTCAAGTTTTTTAAGATTTTGTTGTCTTGTACAGTTGTTTTCTACACTTCTGAGGCCCAAAAGTACCAGTCCTGGCAAGGTCCTTTGCTCAACCCCCTCTGGACATGTTATGTGCATCTGTGCAAACTTGTCTAAGACATATGACACAGAATGACAGCTTGAGACACATTCCAATTAATAGCAGTGCAAAACAACCAAGATACTGTAAGAAATACAAATTGAGAGAATTGCAGGAAATTGTCAGGTTCTGCTGATGATGGGGGCTTTCAATTGCAAGCAGGTCTTTACTGGGCAGAATTGAAGTCTATGAGGTGTTTCCAAACCTATGGTAAGTGATCTCCAGAGTTCTGGGTAAGGCACAAGAGTTCTCTGGGGCATGTGTAGGGTGCCAGAGTTTGAAGGGGTGGGTGGGCAGGATCCTGGGCTAAGTTTAAAAGATAACAAAGGGGAGCAGAGCTGGCAAGAGCAGAGAAACAATGAGGAGAGACCCAGGAAGGGAGACTGAGACTGAGACCAGGAGATGGAAGGGAAGATTAAAATGAGACTTAGTGAATCAGGAGACTTTTAGAGATGAAGAAAATAGATTGAACAAGTTGAACAAGATAGGCAGACAAGTAGAGGTAGAAGTTATAGCGATATCAAGACTACTGCAATGAGCTACTGACTATGAGTTAAATATTCACAGTGGGTAGGTTTCAGGCCAATCAGATGAGGTCTGGAGCAGCATTCTATGTAGCTAGTCCTGTGTGGTGTATTGTCCAGGTATGAGTTCTGTGCAGCATATAGTCCAGGTATGGGTGTAGCACCTCCTGGGCTGATTGCAGAGTGGTGTCAGACACCGGTATCAATCAGGTGGCTGAACAATGGAGATGAGGGTGCCAGGTTTCATGCGATGTGCTGGCTGGGGTGTTGCAGTGCTGGTCAGGTGCCTGGAGTCCTGGGATTGGGTTGGGGGCTAATGTAAGGTGCTGGTTGTGACAGAAATTATCAAAGTTCTATTTACAGTGTGGTTTCAGACACAAGCAGCACATGTCAATTGTCAAATGGCATCACTTGATGTTAAGACACAAGCCTAGTATGCTAACAATTCAGAGAAAAAATTGACAGCACTTAATTTAATTTGTTCTGAGCCAGGCCAGATTTGTCCTAGGTAGAAAGATAACAGAACAGACAAAGCTCATTAGGCTAATGATAAACTACATGGAGGCAATGGAGCAGAACAGCCTGATAGTTGCACTGAATCAAGAGAAAGCCTACAATAAAATAAAGCACAAATACCTACTGTCAGGTTCTGCTGAGTTGGGGACTTTCCAGGAAAGCAACACCCTTACAAGGCAGACTTGATCTACGTGTACTTGGATGTCTGGAACTCCGGACTGTGCTCTGGGGTTCAAGATGCAAGCAGAGGATTCCTAGGGTAAGGGACTTAGTCCAGAGATCAGGTAAAGTTTAAAGGAATTAAAGGATTAAAGTCGAGTTGAGAACCGGGGGTTCTAGGACAAGACCTGGTTAGTGAAGTTTAAGTCACAAAGTGCATACCAATCTTAAGAGCACATGAACAAATTGAGTGTGGCAGTTGAAGCATGCCAGCCAGGCATACTAGTCAGTGTGTACCAGTCAATCAAAGGGCACACAAACAATCAATAATATTAAGACTAGCAAATACAAGGAGAGGGCTACTCTATAAGTACTACAGGGTTCTGGGATGTCTGGGACAAGTTCTGAGAGGCATTGAGTAATGGAAGGGAACTGTATACTGGGGATTGCACATGCAGGGTGTGCAATCAATTGGCATGGAGGTGGGCTGTGATGTGTGATGCATGATGGCTGGGTTGAATGGCGTGATCTGATCATTGATTGTGGAGTGGTGGTCAGGCTATCAGATAGTTCCAGGTCTGTGATGTGGGGCTGTCAGGAGTACTGTATGATGGCAGGCCTTGATGCTCATGATGGCGGTGTCGGTGGTCATGATGGCAGGGATTGTGTTGTGGGGTCGAAGGGAGGGCCCTGGATGGAGTTCCAGGGGAGTTCCAGGGTGGTTTTGGGTGGGAAGTTGTGACATCTATGAGAGACACTAAAATGCTTTGATATCTCAGATCGCTTCATGCACCTGGTCAAGTCTCTGTATATGGAGGCCAAGACCCATATTATGGTCAATGGATATCTGAGCACCCCTTTCAAAGTAACCAGAGGGGTTAGGCAAGGAGACTCCTTATCCTGTCTTCTCTTTTATCTGGCAATTGGATCACTGGCCATGTCATTCTGAGCATCTGACCTAAATAAAGGGCTCTGAAATCCAAGGAAGTGAGGAATGCCTGATTGCAAACCTTTTTGCTAACAACACCACTGTCTTCCTGTCCAAAAACAACAATTTAGAATCCCTACAGAGGATTCTCAATGACTGGTGCATTGCAGTGGGCACTAAGTTCAATGTGAGCAAGACAGTCATAACCCCTATAAGAGAGAAGAACTTTAAAGCTGAAGTGTGCACCACTAGGAGGAAAAAGAAAGCACAACCCCAATACCAGAGAGCATCTGGATAACAGCTGATGGTGATGCAGTCTGAATACTGGGGGTGTGGTTTGGGAACAAGATAGAGGCAGAGGCTCCATGGAACTCCCTACTGAATAAAATTGACAGAGCCCTGAGGAGGTGGAGCAGGCACTTTATAGCACAAATGGTGGTTGGGGAGACCACCCAGTATCTCATAAGAGTCCAGAGCATGCCAAGCTCTATTGAGAGGAGGTTGTCTAGGAAAATGAGAGAATTCATCTGAAATGGCTTGGTTCTTTGCATACTTCCTGAAGCATTGCAGAGAACAATAAGAGGTCTTGTTTGAGGGCCATGAATTGGATCCAGTTTTGAAGGTGGTGTTGACCAAATAGCAAGAAGCTTTTTACAACTAATACTGTTCTGAGTCAGAGGATGTAATATAGAAGCTGTAAAAGCTGGTTGGGTTGACTTGTAGTTGTAAGGGCAACCTCTGGACTGTGGCTCAGTCACACAGCTGGCAGAGGGAGATCCAAAGTGTATTAGAATATATACTGACTGTTGTGCCGGATCTGATAACTAGTTAAACGAAACAGAAAACCTCAGTGTCCGTCAAGGTGATAGTGAACAACTTATATTATAATACCTAGTTAAACGAAACAGAACTGTATCGTACACAATGAGTCTAACACGAATTGATGAGGAAGGAAAAATTAAGCACTCACAACCTCAGTGTCCGTCAAGGTGATAGTGAACAACTGAGGTTGAGTAATGCGTCAACGCAAGTATATGCTGATGATCATGTGACCACTAAGTAGCTGACTTTCCAGTCAGGATAACACAACCCCATCAGCGTAGAAGTGGGTACATGATAAAAGGAATTAAGAATGGGAAGCAATACCAAGAGATTTGACGAATTTGTAGTGAAGATCTTTAGGAAGAGATTTGGTCAGAATATCTGCCACCATGTCCGAAGTGGAAATCCATGAAGTTTCAAATGATTCCGTGCTCAAGTGTTCACGGATAAAATGATACCTAATGTCAATATGTTTTGATCTAGAAGTTATTGAGTCCGAGTTCGTGATATCAAGGGCACTTCAGTTGTCACAAAGAATTGAGAAAGGTCGTGGGATTGGTAAGTTGAGGGAAGTGAGAAGATAGCGAATGGATAAAGCTTCCCGCATGGCATGAGATAGAGCCATGTACTCCGCTTCCGTCGAGGATAATGCTATTGTACGTTGCTTGACTGAGGACCAAGATATGAGACTAGAATATAAAAAGAACGCGTAACCAGTGATGCTCTTCCTGGTCACAGAGTCCGATGCCCAGTCTGCATCAACTGCTCCAAAATCTCCTGGGAGAAGAAGTTTAGTGGGTGGATCCATAGTCATACACGAGAAATTGAATTCTATTGCATAATCCTTCATGCCCAGGAGATAACGCAAGACTCTCTTGGCTGCCAGGAGATGAGCTCATGTTGGATTCAAATTATACTGCCCCAGAGACATCGCCGTAAAAGCCAAATCTGGTCACGTGCATAAGCTGAGATAGAGTATGGACCCCACAAGCCGTTGATAGTGAACCTTGATATCGTCATCTGCTATCTCTGGAATCGCATTCGCTGGTGGGTCCGGAAGATCGTCCAGTTTGCCAATTAGCGGCAGTGATAGAGGTGTAGCATCCATTAAGCGATACGTCATTAATAGATCCAAAATGTATCTTTTTTGTGACAACCATAGTTTCTTCACGCCCCTATCCCTGTCTATATGGATACCCAGATATAGGGATGCCGCACCGGAGTCTTTGACTTGAAAACGTTTATTCATTTCACCAATGATCCAGTCGTATAACTCCTTTGAGTTCGTAACATTGAGTCCATCGTCCACATGAATGCATATAATGATAAAGAGATCCTGTCCATTTGATGGTTTCGGAATTGAATGGTGTGGAGGCGAAGAAAAAGTGCCAAAGAAAACTGCGTGGTCGACTTCACAGCGTGTCAACCCAATACCCTCCAAGACTTCTCTCAACAGATTGTACCACTCCCTCAATGATTGTTTCAGTTCATAAATTGCACGAAGAAGTTTGTTGACCTTCTTTGGATTGTTGTCTGAGAATCCCGGAATCTGTTTACAGTATAATTTGTGTGTGAGCGGTGCATTGAGGAACGCTGTCTTGACATCGAATGAAAATATTTCAAGATCATTCATCGCGGCATATGCCAGAACTATCTGAATACTAGTCATTTTAGCCACCAGAGCATATGTTGATCCATAGTCTTTGGGTTGCTGGCTGAATCCTTGTGCTACAAGCCTAGCCTTCTCTTTCCCCTTGATAATAGTTCCGTCTGGGTTATATTTAAAAGCATAGACCCATCAAACTCCTATAGCTTTCTTTCCTTCTGGTAGCGTCGTAGGTATAAAGACTCCTTGTTCTTTTAAACTGTTGACTTCTTCTTCCATTGCTCACCACCAAACCTTCAAGTCAGTCCTTCTCATTGCTTCCCAAAAGTTTTTCGGAGCCTTTGTCAGATCTTGATCCTGATGTTCAGTACGAAATGGTGGAGTGTCTTTACCATATGTCATGTATAAAATCGAAAATGGTTTGATCCTCAAGATCTGTTAGATCATCCATTGTTCCTGGAAACGATGCTGATTTTATCCATGATTCAATGTCTAGTATTGCCGAAAGACTTTGATGTGGTTCCAACCTCGCATTACGATCTGCTCGGAGTTTGGTGAGCCTTTCATTCCTCTTTGCTACGTCCTCAAAGAATGTTCTCCCTGCCTCTGTTTGCCGAATTTGTTGTTTAGGTCTCTGACATTCTTCTATAGGCGGCAAAGATTGAGAGTGACTGTCTGGCAGAACGTCAGGTGTCTGTAAAGAGTGATCTGATGGCGATGAATGAGATGTCAAAGGAATAGATTGATTTGTGCTAGTCGGCATCCCTGGGAACAGTTTTCCTCGAGTATTTTCATTGAATATAATGTCTCTTGAGAAGAAATATCGACCATTTAGGTCACGTACTCGCCAGCCCACTCGGTTTTTGTCATAACCCACAAAGATTGCTTCAAACCTCTTTGAATCTCCTTTTCTTCTCGTCTCCTTCGGACTCAATACGAAACATTGGCAACCCCATACCCGAAGATGCGATAAATCCGGTTTAACCCCTTCAAGCATCTCATACGGAGTCATAAGACCTGGCAGTGTTGTTGTCGGTAATCTGTTCCGAAGATACTGCGCTGTCAGAACAGCATCCCCTAGGAAAGACATCGGTAACCCTGATTCTGCCATCAAAGTTTGTGCCGTATCCTCAATGGTGCGTATGTATCTCTCTGCTTTGCCGTTTTGTTGATGTGCGTAAGGTGCTGTCGCTTGTATCACAATCCCCTTTTCTACCAGATAGTCTTGCAATTTACCCTCAACAAACTCTTTCGCTCCGTCACAACGGACATTCTTAACTTTGTTCCCCGATTTCAGCTCTAATTCGGACTGTACTTTCTGGAAATGATGTAATGCTTGATTCTTCCTAGAGAGTAGTTCTGTACGTCCAATATTGGTAAAATCGTCCAGTATTGAGTGAAAATGACTCGTATTGCCATTCAAAAATCTCGTAGGGAATAGGCCACAAGAGTCCATGTGCAGTAATTCCCCGATGCTGTCTGCTCGACGTTCATTATTGTCGTATGGTCGTGCTGGCTGTTTGCCAATGATACACAGAATACACTGTGCGTTCTCAAACTTGCCCAAGTATTCAACCCCAGTAACAAAGTTCTTTGTCAACATCATTTGTGTGGTTTCTTTTGCCAGATGACCCATACGCCTATGCCAGAGTTCCGGTGTGATAGGTACATTTGGAAAGGAGACAGGAGCGTGTCCAAGAGCTGAAAAAGAGATATCCTCATCTGAATGTGGTAGCATAAAGTCACAATATAGGAACGAGAGCCTCTTATGCACCATCGCCGTTAGAGATTTACCAGAGAGATGCTTTGAAGTCAAAGGGAAAAACAGAGATGTGGAATCCTTTTCGAATATCAACTTCATGTCATTTTCCACCATTGATCCAACAGATAGCAAATTTATGGGAACATCTGGTGCGTGCAAACAATCTTTTAAGACGAGAATAACATTCTTTCCATCAATGTGAGTCCGAAACTTGATGTCACCACGAGCAAGTGTGTTAAGCGTGCCACAGTTGGCTGTACTGACAGGAACTGCCTGTTCCGGATGATATGTCCAGAAAAAACGTTTGTCTTTGATGATGTGTGCTGTACAACCCGAGTCGAGTATGGAGTTGAATTTAGAAGTGATGGATGCTAAGGCAATCGGTGTTATGGAGCTTACAAACGCCAGATATAGAGCCGAGTCATCTAACTCAGTAGAATCAGTATAAAGATGGAAATCACTGTCATTTTCTTCGATCTCTTCAACCGTATGAAGTACAGCAGTATCAAGTTCTTCGGTAATGAACGTTTGTGGAGGAGATAATGGTTCTGTAACAGGTCCGTTCGAAACAGCAACATTGGCTTTAGGTCGATTTATAGTATCCCTCATGCCCTCCATTGTATTTCCCCGTCTCTGAATGGTGTCATTTTGAGTAGGTGTAGATGTCGTAGACGAAGCAGGATTGTTCTTCTGAGTATTTGATAATTTAGTATGTGATTGTGATGCAGCCTGGCACCGATGGACATCAATGTCAATTTCTAAGATGGCATCCACTAGCGTGAAGAAATCGAACAATCCATCGGGATTGCCGTCCCATGATCTCCTCACCTCCTCACGCAGTACATTGTAGGCACGATGGTCCGGAATAACAATCCATCGGGATTGCCGTCCCATGATCTCCTCACCTCCTCACGCAGTACATTGTAGGCACGATGGTCCGGAATCCCATCCATGAACCTCTGGATTCTTTCGTAATGCGTGAAGTCCCAAGGCGTCGTCGACAACTGATTGACCGCAATTCTCCAGGACTGAACATAAGAGGGAATTGCATTCGCCGCACAAGATAAGCGAAGAACAGAATTTTTAATCCGTTGCGCAGACGCTGTGCTGCCCACACTAAAATGTTTCCGCAGAAAATCTAGAAGATCACACGAAGTCTGTGATGGAAAGTTGTAGGGACCACTACGAGCTGGTGGCAATGAGTTGAAAATATCGGCGGAAAGTCTGCCAGAAATAACATATGAGCAGATGTTGTCGTTACGCCAAAATTCTTCATATGCCACCTGCTCCATCTGTGTCTGATGTGGTGGGTATGGGGGTGGGAGAGCAAGTCGACACGTGGGATCAAAAGGTGCGCCTGGCGGAGGAATACAACAAACATAGCTGTTCAGACCTAAATAGTCAATGAGTGCTAAGACCGGATTAATCCACGTTCCCCAGTCTGCAGCAGACGTAAAGCGAGGTATCGTAGTCAGGGATGGTAGTTTGGAATCTAAAGTCGTTGAAGCTATAGGACGAAGATTATGCTGTGGATGAGGGATGGGGTGTTGAATAATGTAGTGTTGATGTCCCAAGGCTGTATGCTGTTGAAACGCTGGGTCGGTGTGTGGAATATCCCGTTGCATACCAACAAAATTGTCCTGTATAGGAATGTCCGGAATAACAGGAATGTGTGGCATCTGTTGTTGAGGAGAAACCACCTGAGAAACAGGTTGAAAAGGAACATGAGGGAGTGTATGAAAACCTGGATGTGCTCGATGCGGGATAGGTTGTTGAATTTGAGGCGAATGCGGCACCGGTGGTGGTGTCATGTTTAAGAATACAGAAGGCGGTCGAGATAGCTGAACAGGAGGAACAGGAAGAGGAGTATGCGGGGTAAAGGTCTGACAAAAAACAGATGGGGGTCGAGAAAGAACCCTTGGTGATGGAGAAGGTGGTGTAATAGGAGAATTATGCTGAGGATGTGATGCAATATTGGTGGTATTTGTAGGAAAAACAGGATTCAATGGTACATGTACAACAGGAGTCTGAGGAAGAGGAGTACAAATAAGAACAGGAGAAGACCGGATTGGAATTGACACATATAAAGGATTATTTTGGGGTGAATGAGAAGAAAATTGTGGAGGAATTGGTGTAACTGATTTATAATTAAAGTAACCACTCCGTAAAACCAAAGTAGCTCAAGGGATGAAAGATCTCAATGGTCCAGAAGCTGTATGCGTAACAGAAGATAAGGAATTCGAAGTCTCAGTAGGAAAGGATTGTAAATGAGGGGGTAGGTCGCGAGAGAACCCAGATTGAGGAGCAGAATCTACTGGAGCGATCCATGGTACCGGACGTGAAGATGACGCGGCAGCCTGATGCGGATTACGACAATGCTGGAACGGATCAGTCATGATGACCGCCCAACAATACGATAAACTATCCCCAGTTATACAGATAATACCAGCGAAGTCGAGAGAAAAAGGCCTATAACCTGTTGTGCCAGATCTGATAACTAGTTAAACAAAACAGAAAACCTCAGTGTCCATCAAGGTGATAGTGAACAACTTATATTATAATACCTAGTTAAACGAAACAGAACTGTATCGTACACAATGAGTCTAACACGAATTGATGAGGAAGGAAAAATTAAGCACTCACAACCTCAGTGTCCGTCAAGGTGATAGTGAACAACTGAGGTTGAGTAATGCGTCAACGCGAGTATATGCTGATGATCATGTGACCACTAAGTAGCTGACTTTCCAGTCAGGATAACACTGACAATATCATGATAACTACTTACCTGGCAGAGGGAGATCCAAAGAAAACAAGTCACCAGGTTGGATGCTTCTGGGGCCTCTGAAGCATGGGAAACAACTGTACAGTACAACAAAACCTGAAAAACTCAAAAATTGCCTACACAAACAATTGCACAAATAAGGGGCAAACTCTGGCAAATGCTGGCTTATGTAAGCAGTCTGAAAGTGGTGATGAAAAGCCCACACTTGTCTGAATAGTAGCTAAAGAACCAGAGCACCTCAAGAGCTGAGAATAGTACTAACAGATAGTGTTGAAAGAATAGAAACAGTAAAATGAGATAAAGAACCAGAGCACCTCAAGAGCTGAGAATAGTACTAACAGATAGTGTTGAAAGAATAGAAACAGTAAAATGAGATAATGTCAGAGAAAATAAGAGAATGAATGAAAGGAGAGTGAAGAGATAAGGAGTGAAGAAAGGAAGAAATGAAGAGTCCTCTGACAGTAGTCAGGGAAAGTAGGTGGTGTCTTGTCACAGCTCAGATCAAGAATCTTCAAGATGTCAAGGTGAGGCATTCCAGGAAGACCTAAGCCTAGACTAAGAGTACCAATAGAATGAGTTGTGAAAGCACTAGGTTTTAAAAGACTATAGCCTCAACCAAACATGGTAACTGAAAAATCATGATTAGCACTGCAGCTGGATAAGGACAGCTGACCATGTGTCCAATCAACAGCAGGGTTATGTTGTTTTAGCCAATCAAGGCCAAGAAGTACAGGATAAAGCACAATAATGATGCCAAAGCAAATTACTTCTTTATGATCACAGACTTTCAATTGTGTGATGACAATGTGTGTGAGTAATCCAGAAGTTATTGGGTGGTTGTCCCTAGTATAAACAGGAATTGGAGAGGGTTTAGGGCTACAAGGAAGAGAGTGTCAAGATGCTAGGGTGTTTGAAATATGGGAATTGATTGTGCTGCTGTCAACAAATATGTATGTTGATATAGGTATTCTTTAAGAAAATGATAGAGTAACTGGGATAAAAAAAGTGATTTTTATTATAAGGAGACAAACAGACATGATTAGGCAAAAAAGAAATGTGGTGCAAGAGTCAATTGAGCTATCTGTTCACCATTAGTGGCTCTGGCAAATTTGTGCTCATTGCAGGAACAGAGAAGTGACCCAGTTCCATCTGTTGTTGCCAAAGATCCTGGAATTAATTGATCTTCAGCTTGGCTTTTTCTGAGTCCCCATGTTTGGCCTTGCATTTATGGCAATTGGTGGCTTTATGTTCTTCCTTGCTACAATACAAACAAAGTTTGTTCTTCATTCAGTGTTCTTGTTCAGCTTGAGTCAAGGGTCCACAAGGTTTTGAGGTGCCAGGGCTAGAAATAGCATCAACATCTATAGAAACAACATCAGAAGTTGTGCTAGAGCCATTCAGAGGAGTAGTGGGTTTGAAGGTCAAATGTTGATAGGAAGAATGATATTGGCTATTAGAATCCTTTTTTTTCTTTCCAGACTAAATGTGTTTCTCAATTTCTTGTTGATGGAGATTAGTGTTGATAGAAATGATGAGGGGTTCTCAAGCCTCAAGTATAATGAGTTGATCAACAATGTTAACAAGATTATCTTTGACAGTGGGTTTAAGGCCTTTCATGAATTGTGTAATCTTTATTTGTTTGGTCATGTCAAGGGTGGCTGGCGAGTTCCATAAATGCTGTAAGATAATAGTATGCTGATCCAGTTTTTTTGAGTGCATCCAACTTGAATTCAGCATTCTGAACAAAGCTAGGGACTGAGAATTTCTTATGAAATGCAAGAAGGAACCCATTCCAGTCATAAAGAAGTGGAGATCCTAATTGCTCAAGATGGTTGAACCATTTGATTGGCATACCTCCTTGAGATGGAGTCTGACATAGAGTACTTTAGAGTAATCATCAGGAAAGGAAACTCAATGATGCATTTTACTTCAGAAATAAAAGGAGTAACATCACCATGTTTTCTGCTGAAGATGCATGCACCATGAAGTTTAACATGGCTGCCACAAAGGGCTGGCTCAGGAGCCAGTTGTTCAGAGTGTTTATGAGCTACCTCATTCATGACATCAATGAGACTATGTTGTAACATTGTTTGATTCTGAGTAAGTTGAGTGAGTATAGCAGCAGGGTTGAAATTACCAGCAAGTTGCATGAAGTCAATTCCAAGAGAGGTGTGGGGATAGAAAATGTCAGGTTCCAAGGATGGGGGTTGGGGAGTTGGGGAGTTGTAATCAAGAGTGACAGAAGTTGTGGCCATAAAATAAGAGGCAATTAAACTTTGTGAGAGACACAAGAATGAAAGATATGAGATTTGCTCAAATTCTAGAGTTCGGATACTGAGCAAGAAATAGAAGACAACTGTGTTAATTGCCTAAGGAAATTGTTACAAATACAGAGTTTTTATATGTGAATATGTAAAGGAGAAAAGTAATAAGAAGTACTAAGAATAGAGAAGTCTGAATCGTGTATGAGTCTGTGAAATTTATATATGATGAAATATGATGTAATTAAAAGGAGAGATTGAAAGTAAGGAGAAGTCGATGAAAGTGAGTCTATGAGTTGGAACACGGAATGTACTTAGCAGAAGTCTTGACAGCTTACCAACAATGGAAAGGTGAAGGGGAAAGCAGTATAGAGTTTGAACAAACAAGAAGGAACACTAATGGCAGATAACTGGTGGGTATAGGGCCAAGGGCTGTATGAACTCTAGCAGAATTAAACTGTAGTAAAGTGCCTATGGAGCATAACTGGCATCAGCTGAAAAGGGATCTGACTGGAGTAGCTGTGGAAGTGTCCATAAATCGGTGCTGCTAGTATACTGTAGGGTGGATGACATACAATTCCCATGTATTCCTACCTTGAAATCAAAGACCGCTGCTTACGCGGAGGGGCGGAATTACAACAACAACAAGAAGCAGTGAACATAAGTTTTCTTGATGCTTGTTGACTCTTCAACAAGTTTGACTTACACTTATTCAATACCATTGTCGAGTATGCACAACCATCCATTGACTGTTCTTTTGTAACTACGTCACTTGTATGGTAATAAAAACTTCGGATTCGTTTGATGGTTCAAATGCTGGCACCAGTAATTTCGCGAATCTTTTTGTACTGATACTTTTGGACAATTGAAAGCCGTAAAATAATCCTTTTCAACTCTGGCAACAAATATCGGCTCATGACGAAAGATAGTAATTGAAATAATACGTTCTATATACATAGTTATGAATGTTATACAAGAATGGTTGTATTCCAGCAAGCACGGCAGAAGCTGAATGATCAGCCAAATAACTAGACAACACAAAGGGGCCTTATCGTTATGAAACTTGCTGTAAGGTCCGACATAATCGGGCATGCAATAGACGGCGAAAGTTTCATAGTCAGAGCGTGCCAGATGAACCGTTACTTTTTCACCCTCCGTGTCCAAGATAGGGTGTTGTTCTATTTCAACCCGAGCGGCTGTTTTTGTCAGCATAGCGATAAGTTAAATCGACAAAGATGCAAGACAGGTTATGCTATACACGGGACAGCACTTGGCCTCCACGATGATTCCGGATGAACAAATGACGAGATATTCCCATAATGACAGCTCCACCAAAGACTAGAACCTGTGCCGTGATGTTAATCAAAATCAATACTCGTGTGTCAGAGCACTCACTCCACAAAAAATTATAGCCTTGTGCCATGCAAAGTCTCCTTGGTCATGTTCAAGAAGAGCTCCTTCGATCGGAGTACCCAAAAGCAAAGCAAGGCCAACAATAGAGAATGCGATGCCCATCCGCGTCCTTTATATAAATATCAACCGAGGGTCAAACGAAAGAGTTAATCTGAGGCAGTACCCTTGTTCTCCCACGTGTGTACTCAATTGCGCAAGCAGGGACGGAATTAGAGAAACGTCTGGACTCAACATAAGCACAAAAAGGAGAATTGACGTTTACGTAACTCACAAGAACCCGACCAAAACCCATATAGAGCGCCAAATATAGCAACGCCGACAAAGTTGTGAATCGCAAAGATGCAAAAAACCAATCCGGAGGATATAACGATACAGAGAATGAGCATGTTGTACGGGCCGAACTTGTCTGCGAAGATGTTGGGTAAAATCCGTCCAAAGAAGCTCCCTGCATTAATTATTGCAAGCTGCGAACCAATTAAGCTGACCTCGTGTATGGTGAGTAGCGTAAATTACGCACGACATAGAAGGCGAGGCTTTGCTTTATCCCCTGGTCGATAGCGTATAGTTGTAGGTAGAAATCTTATTGGACACTATTGAGTCTGCGAAGGAACCAAGTGGTTTGAACGCTCACATGGAAAGAAAAGGCCCACGTTGATACAGAACGCTGCCGCAATCGAACTTAAATACGGAGCGTCTCGAAAGATGACTTGGAATGCAAGCTTGGAACTGCCGTTTGGCTGCGTTTTCAGGGGAGGTCGTGGTTTGAAAAGAATGTTCGCGCCGAGGAGAAGGACGCCAGTTAGCGCCGCAGTTACGCGAATACTGTTCGCGAAGGATATATTCTCGTGGAGTTGGTTGAGCATAATGGGCCAGACAACGCCGCCCACGGAAGCTCCCTACGGAACCTTCATTAACTAGCTTTAAAAGTGTACAAAAGCTTACCGACACGGCGACTCCAGTCGCCAGTGCTCTGCGGGATTTGAAGTGATGACCAATGATTGTAATTGACGGCAGAAAGAGTAAGGCTTGCCCGAGCCCCATGCCAAGAGCCTGTGCCAAGAAAACCTTCGCTGAAGATCAATTCAACGTTCCAACTCAAAGACAGAGACCAACTTTACCTGGTAGTATTGGCCAGGATGGGAGAGGGATAACATGAACATCGAGGTTACTTGGATTATCGAACCAGCGGCAATCATGAGACGACTGGAAGTGTCAATCACTATCAAATAGAGAACACGCGAATAACCAGATGTACAAGTATCCCGCGTCAAATGCTCGGCCGACGAGAACACCAGGTGCGTACTGCATGAAGAGCTGGAAGCTCCCAATCCAACTATTAAAAGTAGAATCTATGAATGAGAACCACACAAGAGTTGGCACACACCTTATGTCAGAGGGTGATCTACTTCGTAAAAACTCTCTTGTATAGTAGTCTTGGTACACGCCAAATGCGGAGAGATAGCTTTGGAAAAGTTCAATCGGACTCGACATTAGGTGCGGAAATCAGGTCCGTACCCGTAGGTGCAGAATTGAGTAAGCCATCTGAATCAAGTTAGTGCCGTGAAGTATACAGATGCTTATCCATCACTTACGTCCCTACAACGGTTACCCATGCATCGCGCCCACCATCTACAATGGACAAGCATGGTACCTCGAGAACTCGATTGGTGTCTTCGTCAGTATTCTCCTTGCCCTCACGCGGGGAAGTCGACCTCTGCGAGCGACTGTCGACCGACATGAAGAGAACGGGTGCAGGGTTGAAAGGATGGAATGGAGCAGGATAGAGACCTTTTATACTTGGAATCCGATGGAAGAGGACGCAACGGCTGCGACTAGATCGAATCGGCAAAATACTACATTTCGAGGGTCCAGCCAGAAATAACTCAAATTAGAATACATCGAATCAGGGTTGCGCCATGATTCACCCGCATGGAAGTAGCAAACAGAAGAACAGAAGATGCCGGTTTACCCATCTAGCCAGATATTGCCGTTAATTACCGGCTTTGTTGTACATATATTATCTTTAACAATCGCTCGCGCCTGCTTTCTCTGGAATCATACGGCCACAGCTCCACAAAGTACAATAAACTGATAGGACGAGGCAAAGTGACTTCAAGCATTGCATACCATACGAAAGATCAACGTTCAACCTTACATAATTATGAAAAGCATGCATGACGTCTTCTGGCCTCCTTTGTCGGATGCTAAAGTTGATGCTCTCTAGCTTTCACGTCATCGGTGGGTAGATGAATGAAGGTCGAGATATCAATGGAGTTACATAAATATATATAGGAACACAATTCAGTTGCAGTCAGGAACGTGGGTTTGACGGGGTCTCCTAAAATGACAAGTGATTCATCGAGCCCCGGTCTTCATCGCGGTCCTTGAACTCGGCAAGTGAGGAGAGTAAACGCCGTGGCGTTCCAGATGAAATTGAGGCCTTGTCCAGTCCATTGCTTCTGTCACACGAAAGTACATCCGTAAAATGAACGGAAGGAGAAGAGACGTCCGGCATCGGCCACTTTATGATGATGCATATGATCGTAGTCGGTGGAGTGTAAGTTGACCAGAGCCCAAGGGTAGAGCTGATGGCTGTGCAGTACATGCATCTTGGATAGCAAGTCTGAGGAGGCATCCAGCAGGTAGCAAACCAAACATAGAGATAGGATGAGGAGTCTTACTGAGGAACACGAGGAATGTGAGAATGAATGCTGAGTGCTCCTGGTCAACAGGCGGATGCAATGTGATCACAGTACAGCATGGTCCATGGACATGGTGTTCATGCCGAGAATGCTGGATAGTTGGCTATTCTTACGAACGGTCTATGTATGACCAAGAAAACGAATTCCGAAAGGTTCAATTTGACCCGCATGCATATGGCAAGTAATGTGAATATGTAATGCACTTAACTTCGAAGGGGTGTCTTTCGCACGTGTGAGAAATTTCGCTGCCTACAGGCTGATCGGAGGAGGCAATAAGTTTCCGTGCCACGTAAATCAATGGCTTTGAATGGACTGGCACTTCATTATGCTAAGCTACTATCTGGACCTACGGTATCTGAAATGGTGTCGAGAAGCACTTCTCAATTTCCCATGACTCTTCATAAAGCGTTTGTCGACTAAACCTGTAAAATTGACTCAGCACTTTCGGTAGAAGGGAATATCACATACCGCTTTTGAAGAATGCTATATCACCTCTTGAGAGTAGATTGGGCGCTCTTGGCCTCGAACAACGTTCAAGAATGTCATGGTCGGCAGGATTTCAGACGAGCTTAAGGAACCTTGAAGGATTGTGAATATGATCTGGCGGATGAAAGGTAATAAGACCCGGAGTACCTTTTGAACTTGCTATGCAGTTTTTGGCCACTGCATGAAATCAATTGAGCCAACCAATAATCGATCACGCGCACGTGCTGAACCAGCAGCTGCAAGCTCAATACGTTAAACGAGACACGCGTCCAAACAAGGCTACAGGTCTAATGATGAAGGCAGCATTGTCACCCGCCCATATATGTGGAATATAAAGCAGGAGTGAAGTTTATTCCCGTAATGGTGGACTAGCGTATATCCGAAGTGATTTCTGAGTATACCACGGGTGAAGCCGTGAGTACAGATTGCGATGGCGAGGTGATCAATCGAAATTCAAGGTTCTGCAAGGGTTCCACGCTGAGAAGCGATTGAGAAGAAAATCTGTAGCAGGACCTGCTACTTCCAGTCATCGAACCATTAGTGATCATCAACCAATTATAGCAGTGGTGTTTCGACCAAAGCTTCATTTCATTTTTTTCCTCTTGTGGTGAATACAGAGATGCATATTATCGTTTGGAAAGGCTATAGAAAGACTTGCATCGAAAACAAGCTAAAGAGTGAAGGGAAGTTCACCAAAGATGACTTCCGAAACTGATTTTGAGCAGCAAATCATCAGATAAGATGATTGCCAAACAGGAAGACGAATCTCACGACATCTCCATAAGGTGAGGCGGGAGCATCGAGAAAATTCATTCTCCAAGAGGAGGATCGTACTAGTACACGCCCACATTCATTCATCGATGTGATCGGAGACCGCATTGCTGGACGTCGACAACTGCTAGGGTAATTTTACCTGCTTCTACAAAGGTGCGGCGCTCAGTATATTTTACGAGTGGTCGGCATCATCCTTCAATGACGAGTGTCATTCATCGTGTCGACGTCTGATGGGAACTGTTTCACCACCTCAATTGCCTCTGGATGCGTTTGTTTGGACGTTGAATTCCCTCATATTGTTCAGTCACAACAGCCATGAACTATGTATGGGATAACGTTTCTTTGATAAACCATATTTCCCGTCAAGTAGCTCTCGTTCTCTGTTCGATTCCTCTCGATCGAAAATCACAGCATGAGGATGCTTCCAGCCCCTGCATGAAATTGGACCTGCAGTGCCTCGTCTCTAGCTTTGTGGGTAATGCTCTTCTGCTTGGATTCGCTACACAGGCTAAGTTTATCTATATTGGGAGTTAGCAACCCTCACCTCCTTAGGGTCGTTTATATTGACAGAGGATGTAAAGTATCTTCGAAAATCTCTGCGAATCTCCACTACTAATTCCTTGAGGCATTCACTCCAACTGACTTACTCCATATGTGTTGCCGAGAAGTACTTTGTACGATATATTCGTGTGGTCACGAAGTTCCTCATGGGGAGAAACGCGTAAGTTCCTTGTTCCATGGAGGGACTTGCCTGAAGTGTATTCATTTAGGTTGACAGCAGTTCGCCTCGATGTCATTATCCCACAATTCTGTCTGCAAGGCCTGATCTACTTCTTGCAAGCAGTGGTGCACCGTGTTTTATGTGGACATCAACAACCTAGAGGTTTTATTTCATATCCAGGCTTTGTCCCGCTCAAATGGCTGTGACATCAGAAGGATCAATTGTTTGTGTTCATTGCTCGAGAAGGAGGAGCTGAGATGGATATCATGCTGCGAACCTTAGGTCAAAACTCCTTACTGAATTTACGCTGATGTTCTGCTGTTGGCTCCATGGCTCAACTTGTTGACTATCATAGATCAGGTTCTATATGTGAGGCAGCATAATTCGTAGTAGACTTTATGTCTAGGCAACCAATATTGTATGAACTAGTTTGAGAGCCGGAAGGCAACTCGAACATAGCGTGCCAGTAGTATAAGTACACATAAAATCTATGAGATCTTTTCTAAGTAATAGTCGCACATTGAAGGCATCGCTGATCTAACTCTGGAGAGATAAGAGATAATTATATGTTGTGTTTGCTTGTCCGGGACTGTACAGTCAACGAAAATTACAAACTCCGCTTTGCCGCGGACTCGGCGAGCGTGACTCGATCATCCTCGACGACGCCACTCAAATCTCAAAGGAAGATGATTTAGAGTCACCTCAGGTAGTGTAGAACAGCTCCCATATACAACAGCCATTAGCAATCCTCCCCTTCACCCAACAACATGATTATTCTTCTCAACGGGATGCCTGGCGTTGGCAAGCTGACCATTGCACGAGCCCTGCGAGACCGTCACTGTTTTGACAGCCGCATTATCGACAATCACCTCGCCATCGACGCCGCGGCCAGCGTTTTCCCGTACCGCGGCAAGGAACAACGGGCACTGCGGGACATGATACGACGTACTCTCTTTGCGGGCGTCGAGCAGGAATCGAGCAAAGATGTCGTCTTTGTCTTCACCGAGTGTCTGTCCAAAGATCTTGAAGACGACCGCAAGGTGCTCTTGGAGATCATGCAAACGGCAGTTGCTCGCCAAGTTCATCTCGCTATCCTCAACCTCGTGTGTCAGGACGCCGAGCACAAAAAACGGCTGACTTCCCCTGATCGACAGAAGCATGCTCGCGGGAAGTTGCAGTCAGTTGATGTCTTGGAGCAATTACTGCAGTATAAATTGATTGACAAAGAGACTGTCAACGATCTCAAACAGCTGCAGCAACTCCGACTCAGTGTCACAGTTGACGAGCTGGACGTCACCGGCATCCCCGCTGAGCGAGTTGCGGAATTGATTTCCGCGTTCACTCATCAAGAGACGAAATACGAAGATTTGCCTGCTAGCACTGCAGCCCAGCTCTGATAGGGCTGACAACCCCCTGGTGTTTATGCCCAAATCACATTTCTAAGTGCAGTACTTGCAAAACAATCAGATTTAGCCTGTACATAGAATGTGGATTAGTAGGGGATAGTTATAAGAACCAATTGTCTTGTGAATCATTGTGCCACTGGCTGGATAATCTGATATGAATTCTTCAGTTTAAGTATTTTCAGCATTTTCATAGATTTGTGAATTTCTGATGGGAGCAAGACTTGAAGCACCACAGATCGCATTGAATGGTTCAATCATATATGATTCTACCATCCAGTCCTTCCCTTGGCATTGCGTGTCTTACAGCCAGGTGTCTTCGTATTGGTGGTCCGTAGCCGACCTCTTTGCCAAACTTCTGATCTCCTGTATAGACGCCATCCGGATAGTACTTTACACCATTGTGTTAGAAACTGACCAATCTAGATAATAACACGTATGTTAATTCCTCAGTGCGTGATAACGAACTATATTAGTGAATACCTAGATAATAACACGTATGTTAATTCTAGGTATCGTAATCAATGTGTGTGTGCGTAAGTATTCGAATAAGACGTACCCTCAGTGCATGATAACGAACTGAGGGTATTGCGCATACTTTTGACGGGTTAATGTATGTATTCTGGACCAAGCAGTGAGTGGCACAAAGCTGTCGTTTGTCTGGCCTGAGTGGCCCTGATGTCGTGGCTGTGGTACTCTTCACAGATATCACATCCCCAACAGCCGCCGCAGCCACAACATCAAGAACGCTTTGCATCGACTTCGTTTCGATGGACAAACCCGTTCTCTTGTGTAATGAAATCGTATCTTACTCTCGACTTTCCTCGTCTCTTGACAATAACGATAACGTTACTCGAGTTCTCAATCGTTTCAGCATACCCCATTATCGGCTCGTGGTCTGCCACAATCTCCTGCGAGCTGTTACTCTTCCGGGTCTAGACTTCGTAAAGGCATGGGCGGATTGTATGTCGAATCTGATTGTTGACCATGATGGACATTCTGAATACATCTGCAAAGGTCGATTGGCCTGCATTAAGGATAACGCATCTGACGGACCAGAACCTCCATCTCTCAGTTTCCGAGATCTCCTCTGGGACCCGGTTGATGATGAGGGTGTCTTGACGGATTTTGACCTTGATTCCTCTGCTCCCTTACGAGTCCCTGAAGTTGATCGGATGTCATCGGTGGCCGAACTCTTGACGTGCAAGGCCGTTTGCGACAAGAGATCTCTACGTCTATCGCGAGATCAGATAGAACCTTACGTCTGGATGATCACTTTCACCTATTTACATCCCCCCGATCAACAATGAATGACAGCTTTTTCAAATGAGCGCGGTAGCACTCGTAAGTCAATGTGTCACGAAAACATCCCCCCGATCAACAATGAATGACAGCTTTTTCAAATGAGCGCGGTAGCACTCGTAAGTCAATGTGTCACGAAAATTTTTATCCTTCAGGCTCGTTATACAATGCTCATCTGATCAAACAAGAAAGAGACTAAGGTCCGGTATAGGTTGACACCATATCAAGTGACTGATATGAACTCTGTACCCTTGTCAACACTGCTACCGTATCTGACGTCCCAATTGAAAGCAGATCTACCGAGGTCTCAAGCTTGGTACTCCTTACATCTTCCAATTGAAATTCTCGCTTGATGTTCTTGGGGTTATCGCACAACATTGCAGGGTTCGTCGAGCCACCGCTATCAAACGATTGATACCGAATGAATCAAACTGCCGTTCGAGGTAATGTGAACTTTTTTTACTCAACTGAGCGCTTCAAAGATTAAGCCAACAATGATGGAGCATAGGAAGCTCGACAATCATCGTTGAATTTTTCGGCATAATTGCCGACTAAAAACATATACTACCTATCACCAGTCCACTTGTTCATCTCTTCAGGTCATCTATGCCCCAGAGTCTCAAGTGTCTGCGATGCAGCTGTTGGTTACATGGACAATTCTCTTAGATCATCTTTGACAAACTTTCTACATCTGAGATGGATTCGCTCAGGCAGCCGTATCCAGGTCTATAAAGTACATAATATACGTACTATCTATGCCGCCAGGTATCAATACGTATATGTATATTACACAGCTACATACAATATATTTCTGAAACCGAACGATCCCAAACACAAAAAAGGAGCTTACACCTGGCTGAACCACAACAATATAACCCTCCTCCTTCCAAGATGATCGCTCGAAAATCGAACGCTATGGCCGCCTAAACCAGGAAAGCCAACCTTTATCTGTATTCTTCGCCAACAACGGCGTCTCCTCACTCGGCACCACATCAACCCTGATATCCGAGCCTGTCGCTGACTCGAGCGCTCTCGCCAACGCAACTCCCACAACCCTCGGGTCCTCTTCCTCCGTCGTCACGAGCCCTGGCACATCCACGTCTCCATCCACGTCTCCATCGCCTCTTTCGACAGCAATCGTCGGATCCGAGGCTTGAATACCAATGTTCATCGTTGCATGACCAGGGAGTGGGTTCCCGAATTCATCGAGGCCAAGCCGGCGCTGGCGGAAGTGGAAGACGATGCACATGGCGAGAAGAGAACCTTGCATGATGCCAGAAACGGCAAACGTTATCCAACCTAGACAAATACACGCCGTGAGTCTGTTTTAACCAAGTGTAAAAGTGAGTCAGGCTTACTCGTCCAGTTCGTGCCGGGTCTAAAGAAACAGGATGATCATCAGAACGGAATGGAGAGGGCGCAGAACAACTAACCGGAGCGCAATACTAAGAACCATCAAAATCGCCCCCGGACTTTGGATACACATCATAGGTATACTCAACGCCCCGACGATCTTGGCTCGGTACGTGTGGATCAACTGCGGTGCGTATTGTATCGCAGCGAGCAAGGCTGACGAAACGCCTAGGAAAGTCGCCCACTTTGCAAGGATGTCGGGGAGTGGTACACCTGGTGCGGGCGAGGTTGGGACGGTGAGGAGAAGGAAGAAGGACGTGAAGGTGATGAATGCCCTATCACAGCGGATGAGCCAGGAGGTTTGGTGGACTAAAACGGAGGCACGTACATGTGAATGGCTACGACCCAGGACAGTATGATGGAAAGACGCCATTCAGAGCTCTTGATGGCAGTCTTGACGTATATAGGCGAGCGGGTATCTTGTGTATCGACAGCAAGTTGAAGGTACTTGAGGTGCGGAGGGTAGTATATCATGTAGAGAAGGAGTCTGAAAAGCGATGTTAGGACTTGGCAGGAAAAGACGGCTCAAAAAATACATTATAGTGAAAAGTGCCCACTGCAGCCCCAACTGCACAACGCCGGCCGTCATCTCCAGACAAGTTCCCAAACTCTAATGATAGCGATAAGAAAAGATAAGTGGAAACAGAAAAGCGCGATACGAGCCAACGCTGGACAACATTTGACGATGCGCCATTGCATCGTGATCCTAGGTTCTAATTAACTGGACGCAACTGGCATGGTGGCGAAGAGGTGACACACATGTTCAGAAAGCCAGCAGCAGACGAGGTGCTGCCGAGAAGAAGAAACCAAGGACTAAATCCTTCTGAAGAGCCTTGGTTAATGATACGCAGGTGCTAAGGGAAGAATCGAGTTGGTGAACACTAGTTACAACGAACACAATTACCTGGGGAAGATAGGAGACGATGAGGCCGCAGCAGAGACCGAAAGTGAGGAAGGCGGTGAACCAATCATGGTGCTGGAGACTATAAGCAGGAGGACAGCATAGAAGTAAAGCACTTACCGGGACACAGTCCGATGACATGGTCAAAGAACAGACCGCGTCTGCAACTGCAACACATGTGCGTAACCAGCACTGCCACACACTGATAAATGATTGCCATCCGATCGTACCGGTCAATTCTGATCGTTTATACTTCGTCACCGACGATGCACTTTGGCCTATGAGAGAGCCACAGATGAGGACTATTCTCTGGCACGACCGATACATCGTCTATTTGTCTTCAACTTCCGTAGAATAACCTCTTATGAATCTTGAGAACTCGAAACAACTCAGAAGTGGTGTTTTACGCAGTTGCCGACGAGATGCGTTCTTCTCGAACAGGAGCATGACCGGCTTGAGTGCAGAAACATTCTGTTGGATTGTGTCCTCAGGCCTCATGAGCAATGCATATCATAGAAATTTGAGCCAGTCGACTATCTCTAACACTGGCACAATCTCTTTAAACATGCATCTCCTCTGCCAAGTCAAATCATTTCCAGTATTCTTGACTCACACAACTCAAATTATGATGTTGTTTACTCTGTCGAGAAAGGTGAACAGCGGTATCTGATATGCAATCAGCGCATTGCAAGAGGTTCAACAGAGCGCTGCGGATCAAGTAACGATATCCTTCAAATGAGATGGGAAAAAAATAGAATCTTCCTCGATTGGCTCTACAACTATCTGTGTTGACGTTCCAGAACTCGGCAAGTATGTAGAATACTAGTAACCAACTGATTTCTGCAAAGTATTCAGACACATATTGAATGACGAGAGCACAACAAAAAACCGATGCGATGCGGATGCGATTCAGACCATCACGTGTTGCGCGAAGTCAGCCACCAATTTGTCAGCTGTACAGGACTGCGTAGGAAATTCCCACAGCTCCTGCTCAGCACCAAATCCATTATTCAAGGCAAGCTCGTCGCGCTTCGACGTCCTCCTCGCTTACCGTTGTCCAGATGCAGATCTTCGTCAAGACCCTTACGGGGAAGACGATCACCCTTGAGGTCGAGTCGTCCGACACAATCGACAATGTCAAGGCAAAAATCCAGGACAAGGAGGGGTGCGTGTACTTTCGTTGCGATTGTGTAAAGACTAAGACTCATGGAATTTAAGTATCCCCCCTGACCAACAACGTCTCATTTTCGCCGGTAAACAACTCGAGGACGGCCGCACTCTCAGTGACTACAACATCCAGAAGGAGTCGACGCTTCACTTGGTCCTTCGGTATGTAACCATTCTTTTGACATACAGCTAAGTCTCATTCTTGTAGTCTCCGTGGTGGTATCATCGAGCCATCGTTGAAGGTCCTTGCCTCCAAGTACAACTGTGACAAACAGATTTGCCGAAAATGCTATGCTCGCTTGCCCCCTCGTGCGACTAACTGCAGAAAGAGGGGATGCGGACACTCTTCACAACTCCGCCCGTGAGTTCACCTTATCTGCACATACTTTGGCACTGTTTAATTTTGCCGTAATTTCTTCGTTTTCAGGAAGAAAAAGCTGAAGTAGTCGGTACGCTCAGTCACATCAGTATGCAAAGGAAGATGCATATTCGTTACTTTCATGTATCGTTACGTTTGCAACGTTGTGCCGTTGTTTTTTCATCATCATATGTGTGCGCCAATATTCTCTAGAATGTTTTGCGTATTTGGGTTGAATTCGTGCAATCCTTTTGAATCTTGTCCCGTAACACTCGGTCTTTTTTTGTTGGTGCATAACCTGTTACCGGTCACCTGTCAGTACTCTTGACAATTGTTCACGTCGGGAGTCGCAATTGAGGATCGAAATGAAAGTTTGATCATCATTGCCGACCGCTTACTCTAGGCCCTTAACAGCAGGCCCTCTGTTACTTATCTTGAACGCCTGTTGAATTGTTGATCCTGCTTGCTTCGTTAACTTGCTGACTTACGCATGGATTTACACCATCAAAAATCAATCACGTTAACCACTGCGGAAATAAACTTGAGGACGCTCTTTCCCTTAAGATCACTACAATAAGGCACTTATGCGTTATGATTCATTCCGCACCTTTGTCTGGGACGCGTTCAATATCAAAAAACATGGTCATGGTCGTGTCTACTCCTAATCTCAAGGATTGCGAGAGTTTGCCAGTTTGTGGATTGCAATGAACTTACTATGATCCGGAGTCTGAAAAGGAGCGCCCCCTACATATTTGCAATTGTCTGATTTTGTTGTGGCGAACTAGGTGGCTGATCGTTGTCTTATTGGACCTTATATTCGCATTCTTCAATGTTCTAGGTAAGAGCACTCGATATGGAACCTCTCGAGACTAAATACTGAGGTTGAACTTGCAAAGGAGAAATTGCTGAAGTGGACCCTGAAAAGAAACCATCCATCGTTGTTTCACTGGACCTGTGGAAGATAAGAAGCCCCGAGAGCTCATCCCTTGGAAATCGATGGCTATGCCGTATTCTGTCACTGGACGATGTACTCGTGCATACCCTGTTTATGAGCAAGCGACGAACAAGTGTTACTTTCTCAAGGATCTTTAGCATACACGCGCATTGGATCAAGAGACAGACATCCTTCAGAAGCTTGTAGAGAAAAACGTCAAGCACATGCCTGAATTCTTATGTGGAGGGGATATTGATGGCAAGACGACAGTGACTGACCTCTATGCCGTTGAGGTGCAGAATTCACCCACAGACGATACCATCCCTTGTTGCGTGGCTCCATGGGCAGTTGGCAATGACTGGTTGTCTATCACACAGCAAATCCACCATCGGTTCATTGTCAATTCCATAGGAAAACCCCTCAGTACTATCGAGAACTCGAAAAACTCATGCAAGTGGTATCTGATGCATATACCGGTGAATAAACCCCTTTTCGCTTTTCCTTTTCCTTGCACAAGTCGTAAACACATTTGACTTTAGGTACTCGACAGGCAGATTGACGCAGCTCTCAAGGCTGATGGTGGTACGACGCGGACTTCGAGACGCCTGTTTGATAGCGAATTCTAGATGACGGCTCCATCGGAGGTTCGAGGAAGCAATCTCGAACATCCAATGCCACAGGTTATCGTGGTGGTTCGAAGAATCAATCTCGGACCTCCAATGCTGCAGGTTCTCGTGGTGGTTCGAACTCGCGGAGAGATTAAGAACAATCGACATCTCGGACTAGACGCTCTCGTGGTGGTTCTAACTCACAACAAACTAATGCACGATCGACGACGTCTAGACCGAGAAGTTCTAATGGTGGTTCAAACTCGAAGCGTTCCATGGCAGACATCGGAACATTCGATGACGACTCGTTCTCGCACTAGGTCGAATCACGGTGGATGATTGCATTCATTCTGTTTGTTCGATAGACATCCTGTTGCAATCGGCCCAGCTTTTGAATGTACCAAATTGTTGTGTAAATTGTATCGCAGCGTTATATTGAATTCAACCAATTGTCATTGCCCATCTTGTTCAATACATCATAGATGGCCTCAACAATTGGACTTCCGGGTATGTCTTTTACTAAATTCAACTAGTCGGCTCGAAGTGCACGCGTCGATACGCGTCGACGTGTGACCCTAACCAGAAATTAGTTACATAATCTGCCACGTCTGGAAAAGTCGCCGTGGATGTGTTGGCAAGGACTCTCTCTTCGTCACCATGAGCGGCTGTAAGTTTTTTTTTTATTTTCTCAATCAACAGCGTTTCTGATTTCTCTAGTCCGCTTCCTAAATCTCGTCCGTCCTTTCCTGCCTATTCTCCCGGAAGTTTCTTCGCCAGATCGCAAGGTATTCAAGAAGACTTGGATCTCTTTAAATTACATACTAATAATATTCTTGCAGGTTCCCTTTAATCAAAAGGTGCTATGGACAGCGGTCACGCTCCTTATTTTCCTCGTCTGCTCGCAGGTTCCGCTATACGGCATCATGTCGTCTGACTCGTCTGACCCGCTCTACTGGATGCGCGTCATTCTGGCATCTAACCGCGGTACACTCATGGAACTCGGAATCACACCCATCGTCACCTCTGGCATGATTATGCAGCTTCTGGCCGGTGCTAACCTCATCGACGTCGACTTTGCGCTTAAGGAGGACCGCGCGCTCTTCAGTGGGGGCCAGAAACGTCAGTTGCTTGCTTGCTTTTAGTTAGATTCACGACGCTCTCTGCTCATCCCTTTTGTTTTAGTTTTTGCGCTCATCATTTCGCTTGGACAGGCTACCGTCTACGTAGTAACAGGTCTTTACGGCCAGCCGCGTGACCTCGGTGCTGGCGTCTGCCTTCTGTTGATCATCCAGCTCGTCGTCGCGTCTCTCATCGTCATACTGCTTGACGAGCTCCTCCAGAAAGGCTATGGTCTCGGCTCGGGCATTAACCTCTTCATCGCGACCAACATTTGCGAGAGTATCGTGTGGAAAGCTTTTTCGCCGACCACAGTCAACACCGGACGCGGACCCGAGTTCGAGGGCGCCTTCGTGGCGCTATTCCATCTGTTGTTTACGTGGAATGATAAGGGACGCGCGCTCCGCGAGGCCTTCTGGCGCGATAGACTGCCGAATGTCATGAACCTCATTGCGACGATCGTGATATTTGCAGTCGTCATTTATCTCCAGGGATTCAGGATTGAGATCCCCGTTAAGAGCAACAAGTTCCGTGGACAAAGGGGGACATATCCCGTCAAACTGTTTTACACCTCAAATATGCCTATTATGCTCCAGAGTGCGCTGACGTCGAATGTTTTCATCGTCTCGCAGATGCTGGCGACGCGCTTCCCGTCCAACTTTTTCGTCAAGCTGCTTGGTGTGTGGGAGGTACGCAATGTGCTGGGTCATTTCAAATGGTTAAAAGCTAATTCGTCGTTGCAGCCCATGGATGACTCGCCCCAGCTCGTAGCCAAATCCGGAATCGCGTACTACATCTCGCCCCCGCATACCATGAAAGAAGCCATCCTCGACCCCATCCACACTGCGGTATATATCACATTTATGCTAAGCGCCTGTGCGCTCTTCTCCAAAACGTGGATCGAGGTTTCGGGCTCTGGCCCTCGGGACGTTGCGAAGCAGCTCAAGGACCAGCAGATGGTGAGTGTCGTCGGACGTTCGTGTACATGGGTCTGACGCAACTTTAGGTGATGGCAGGCCACCGTGAGGGCTCGATGTATAAGGAACTTAAGCGTGTGATTCCCACTGCCGCGGCGTTTGGAGGCGCAATTTTGGGCCTGTTGTCGGTCTCGGCGGATTTGCTGGGTGCGATTGGAAGTGGCACGGGGATTTTGATGGCGGTGACGATTATCTATAGTTACTGGGAGATTGGCACGCGGGTGAGTTTTGTGTTGTTCAGCGTCATTTTAGGAGGTTGTTTAATATATGGACGTAGGAGTCGGCGGGTGGCACGCGGGTGAGTTTTGTGTTGTTCAGCGTCATTTTAGGAGGTTGTTTAATATATGGACGTAGGAGTCGGCGGGCCAGAGATGGCAGCGTTTGCAGACCTCTTGTAGAGAGTATATTGTAAGACTTGGAATGCCAAGTCAGATTAAGGAGGACGAGGAGCAAAGGCAAAATTTGCGTCTGCAGCGAGAGGGTTCACTGCGTGTCGTAGTCACTTGGTAGTCCTGTATATTTGGTTTTATTGAATGTATTGATCAAAGGCCGCAGACAAAAACAGGAGAGCGACGATGACATGTATTGCTTGTGTTCTACGTGAATCGGGTACGATGCAAGTAACCCATCTGTCTAACTTTGCTGGTCATTATCTACTCGGCCGCAAGCTCAAGCTTGATTTTAGCAATGGCTGCGGCGGGGTTGAGGCCCTTGGGACATGTTCGTGAGCCTGGAAGTCGGGTTAGTTAGAGACTAAGAGAAAGAAAAGCGGCGTACAGTTGAAGATGGTATGGCATCGGTAGAGAGACATTTCATTCTGGAGTTTCTCCTTGCGCTCAGCGCCGTGCGAGTCCTGGTGATTAGCGGATGAGAGCGGAACGAAAGGCGAAAGAGATGGGTACATACCCTAGAATCGGCGATCCAGCGGTAAGCCTGCATGAGGGTCGCGGGACCGAGGTACTCGTCTTGGTTCCACCAGTATGAGGGGCAGGACGTGGAGCAGCAGGCACAGAGGATGCACTCGTAGAGACCGTCAAGTTTCTTGCGGTCCTCCTGCGACTGGATGAATTCGCCTGCTTGCAGTGTTAGCGTTTACTTTGGATGGAAAAATTCAACCTCACCCTTCTCTGGAGGGTTGTCGTTTTGGAGATAGGGCTGGATGGATTTGTATTGCTTGTAGAAGAGGGTGAGGTCGGGTACGAGGTCCTTGACAACGTACACTGTGATTTATAGGTGTGAGTGTGAGACACAAAAGTTGGATGGAAACGCACTGTGCGGAAGAGGGTAGACTTTAGAGTCTTTGCTGGCATCACGGTCGATGCGGCACAAACAGGCGAGGGTGTTCTGGCCGTCGATGTTCATGGCGCACGAGCCGCAGATTCCCTCGCGACACGAGCGGCGGAAGGTGAGCGTCGGGTCAATCTCGTTCTTGATTTTGATGAGAGCATCGAGGATCATGGGTCCCGTCTGGTTCAAGTCGATTTTGTACGACTGTAGATGCGGCTTCTGTGCCGGCTCGTCCGGGTTCCAGCGGTAGATTTTGAATTCTTTCAAGAGCACAGGCTTCTCGGTCGGCACAGCCTGGAAGCGCGCCGCCGTAGTCGACAGGCAGCGTGCGCTGCTGGGCGCGGTGAGCGGAACGCGGCGTGCGACGCGGGCGAGGAGCGACTGCATGGTGGCAGGAAGAGACGGAGCGCACTTGGTCGTCGCGTGATTTCGGAGCACGCCAGCCAATCACATGCACAACATAACTAAAACAGATGATCTATTACAATTAGTGCAGCCTGACCTTGCAGTGCTTCGGTTCTGGACTTTCTGGACTGTGGCATCAGTCACGGCACGATTAATTGTTGGACATGCATCTTTTCTTTTCAGATCCCTTATAACTATTTAATAAAGCATATGTAGCATTGTAGGTTTGAGAACAGCCCTTGCAGATCGAGTTCTGCCTAGTAAGAATTTGCTTGCTGCTGGACAGTAGAACCTGACAATAGCAGATATTCTGTCACTTTTAAAAAGTACAATTTAAAGAATTCAGTTCTGTTAACTGTTTAACATTGGTATAGCCGCTAAAACCCAGTCATCAGAAGTTTGTGTATCAGCAAACTTTTTCAATCTTGTATTACCAATATTACTACAGCGATTCCTGGAGTGGCACTGGGAAGTGGTCCAGGATCAGAGGAAGGCAGTTTGTATGGGTTGTGACAACTATACTGGAAACTATAATCAATAGTTCTAATACATATTGTTGGAGAGGGAATTACAGGTATGTGTGCAGTGTGTATGTATATTGGTGTCATATAAACCTTACACCACAGAAAGAGAGAAATTTGAGAGAAATAAAAAAACTGTACAGTTTTTAAAAATATTGATCAGATACAGAACATAGACACCCTTAGTTGTATACCCAATACTAACTGATGTATCTACAGGACTATAACACTAATAATACTTATCATAGTTTAATCTGCTAACAGGTATTTCAACCTAATGCAGTCATTTACTAATACTGACTGAATCTAATCTGCACCAGATTATGGGCCTCATATAAACTCAGCAAAATAAATAACTAATTAATATATACTGAATTGATACCACAACTACAAAATTAAAACAATGTTGAACCTAGGCTAGCTCTGTTTTGCCTATCTATGAAGAAAAAATTTGATGAATAGAAAAAGTCATGCACAATGGCATTGGAATCTGACCCAGATCCAATGATCAGATCAATTGCACCATCACAGCTCATCCAAAAACCTCAGCAATGGTTCAGTCTAACTCTCGTTATTTGCCTCTTTCTCCCTCAACTCTGACACCATCTGGTTCTAATGTCAATCAACTCTGTACATGCTCAATGACAACATGGTGGCTATCCACTCCTAGCACGTCTAGTTCTTCATCATCCTTATCTTTCATCACCAAGCCAATTTCATCCATCCAGCACTGCCATGAACTTGAGGATCAGATTGCAGCCTTGCATGCTCAACTGCAACTTGTAGAGGTGCAACATGATTCTGTGGAAGTCCATGTAGTCTTTGCAACATGTAAGATAGCTATTCTTTGGAACCAAGCCAATCGATGTTCTGAGAAGCAGGCAAAGCAGGGCCAAAGCATTCATACTTCAGTAAGTGTCATGACTTCAGATGAGGAGGCACAGAGAGAGCAGGCCAAATGTGATGAGAAGAGGAGGGAGAAGGCAGAGAAAAGGGCAAAAAAAAGATACAATGGAGAAGGAGAACTTGATTCAATGGACAACAATGGGTGCACAAATGGTTTTCTCAGGATCACTTGGATCAAAAAACAAGACTGAGCTGCAAAACTTAGCATCAGTTCTCAGCTTGTCTATTACCACAACAAAGACTGACTTACAACAATGTATTGAGGATGAGTTTGACAAGCATCCAGAGCTGAAGTATGAGGGACAGTTTTCTGAATTATTCAAGTGATTACCAAAATGATCCATGCTGACCAATAATGACTTGACAACAGGGTTTAACCATGATGAGGCTTTGGATTTACAGCCACCATTACAGTGCCATTGCCTCAATACCTTAGCTGATACCACATATGCTCCATTGCATTCTATACAACCAATCTTTCCCCATCCTCCCCTCTCTTATACACACTCATGTTTGATCTTAGAATACTCTTATCTGTCTCAGCTCCATGCTGGCCCATTGACAATGCCACATTATTCAGACCATTACTTTGCATTGTCATCCACTTTATACCATTATCCTGACTCAGATTTGTAAAACACTCCTTATTAATACCTCTTTTATCTACTCATATAAAATATGCACTATGTGAACCAGCAATTACAGTAACCATGAGCCTTGAGCACAATAATGTTGACCATCCAGCAAGTTGGCTTCCAAGCAGAGCCAGAACTGGGCTTGTAACCAGGCCATGACAATTTCACTTTCCCAGTTTTTTGCTACCTCTCACTTGTTGACTGGAAAGGTCTATTGGGTCAGCTGGTATATGTGGTCACGTGATGATGGATGTGAATTTGCGTCAATGTGTACACTAGCCTCAGTTGTTCTCTCTATCAATACAGACAGACATCTGAGGCGCTATTCTCTGTCCATAGGCTCTCACCTTAGTCCAGCAGGTTATGGGCATCCTTTTTAGGATTGCTGGTACCATTTGAGTCATACAGGGTGGTTTCTACATGCATATTATCAATTACTGTGGCTTTGTTCATTTGGGTTCTTCTTTTATTAGGGTCAGCACAATGACTGATCCTTTTTATCAGCATAATATGCCTCAGACGTCTTTGTCATCTTCAGGACGAGTCCCAGCGACTTCTTCCACAGGTCATTCCCATCAGTCTGCTTTTATTCGAGACTTGCCTCTGCATATAACCACTTTTCCTCCAGATTCAGCAAACACCTTGGTCTCTGATATGCATATAGGTCCTCCAAAATGTTTTAGATCCTTCATTCCACGTGCTTCTATGAACTATGCTTGTTTTTCTCAACCATCTCCAGCTACACCTACTCCATTACTTTCATCAAACTCTGTACAGGCTCCAACTCCGGTTCGGGTGACGAACACACCTCCTGTTTTGAATCAGACACATTAAAGAGAGAACCTACCTGCTCGTCCAAATCATCCAGTCACTAATCTCAATATATACACACCTCCTTCCCCAGTATAGTTTCCTATTTCACATCTCCCATCAGTCTTTTGACTCATCAAATTCTGGTCTCTTGACCTCCTTTGGGTCTTCATGACAATTTGAATCATCCATTGCATTCTCAGGTCAATAACAATCTTCCCCAACTCTGTCTGACTATTCCTTTGTCTTGTCCTCCATCAGCTTTTCACAATACAACTCCTATTCCTGTTCCTATCATTAATCAAATTCTGAATTGTCCTCCAGATCTCTTTCCCATACCAACACCACCTGTACATCATCAACAACCCTTTTTGGCAGAATCTCCACCACCACAACAATACCATATTGAACAACAGTGGATTCCATATATTAATCCCTTAGCACATCAACAGGCTGGATATGACACACATCCTCATCAACAATACATACATGAACCGATTCCAAATTTTCCAGATTATGCGTATAAGTACCACTATGACCCGCTGAGAGCCAATCCACTTCAACAGACCTCGATCCATACAGATCCCAAACTTCCTCCACTTACAACTATTTCCCGATTTAATTCGTCGGCTGACTGGGGTCTCTAAATTAATCTAGTCATGGCACTGATTGACCATCTTGGGTTGAATGGTCATGTTTGTTCCCTACTGCTCCTGGAAGCTCTGTTTGATCCAATGTGCAGGCTTGTAATACCCCCTCCTTATTCATCTCATGCCACTCAGGAAGATTTGACCAATTATGAGCTTTTTTGGAAGAATGGTAATATTTGTTCTTATATTATATCAGGATGCCTTTCTGTGGAAATTTTCAATTTGCTCCCTCCTATGAAGACAGGCCCTTTCAATTTTCCTACACGTACTGCTAGGGATTTGTTAGACTTTCTTAGAAAGCGATTCAGTATTGGAAGTGCAGTGTCTGCTCAACAGGTCAAAGATTCTACTTTTTGGCTTACATGCGCTCTGAATACTATTCCTGCATATGTTCAATCCTGGAGAATAGCTGTCAATCAACTTTTCACCACCCCTTGGGACTTTACACAATATGAGAAGATACAGCGTTTCATGGATGGGGTGCCAGATCATTAAGCTTTCAATTCTCAAAGAAGAAGTACGTCACTCTTGGGACAACAATCCTGATGGAACCTTTGACTTCTTCAATCTTGCAAATACAATATTAGAGATTGACATTGATGTTCGACGACGTTTAGCAGGGTCACAACCTCTTTCCAAGACTCAAAATTCTCAATGACACTCTTCTTCGACACAATCTTCCTTGACATCTGCACAACATTGCACTGAGGCCACGACCAATTCTAAACATAGTACTCCATATGATGGTATTAAAGATAATCCGAATCGTTCTAAAGCAAACATAGCTGTCTCAAAAGATTCCATGATAGACACTTTTATGGAACCAATCATGGCCACTCCGACCTTTGTACATGACAGCCTTAATACTCCTGTATTATCTTTGATAGCTAAAGAGGAAGAGAATGATACCGATTTCCAGCTTTATATTGATTCTGGGGTTGACACTGAGGAACATGCATCATACTATGCATTCATGAATTCAACCACACCAGTAGCATTTGCAAGTCTTACACATCAATTTAACTCTATCCTTGATTCAGGCTGTACGATGCATATTATCAAAGATCAAAAGTATTTTTGGACGTACAACAAAGATCAGGCCATATCAGTTGGAACGGCAAATTGTGGTACATTAATCATGCTAGCAAGGGGTGAAGTTAGGTTCCATGCTCATATCAATGGCAAGATGAGAATTTTAGTCTTGAAGAATTGTCTACATGCTCTGGACGTTCCCATCAATTTACTATCTGTGGGATCAATGATAAAGAATGATATGAGACTTACATTCGAGAAAGAAGTGACCACACTTTATTTTCCCAGGACATCAAAGACCTTATCTGGAGAATCTCTTCAGGCAACGGTCTACAAAAGACTTTCATTTCTGCATTGTGATTTCATACAACTAGATTCACAGACTGAAATTTCTTTTCCAGCTTTAGAACACACTTCGGTTTCATTCCCAAAAGTTCAACTCATGCCAAATCTGTGGCATCAGAGACTTGGTCATCTGGCGAAGGATATGACATAGGCAGTCTTGACCAAAAGTTACATGACAGGGGTGAAATACAACGGAGCTTTTGAAGATGATCAGTGCATTCCGTGTATTATTGGAAAACAGCCAGCAAGGCCATTCGACAATTATGAACATCAAGCAGGGAACATATGTGAATTACTACACATGGACACTTGCAGACCATTTCCGACATATTTTTTGAATGGGAACACCAGCCATTTCCACTCAATTCTCGATGATTACTCTAATTTTGGAAGCATGGCATTATTGTTGAGAAAGAATGCTGCTGTGAAACATTTCAAGAAAATTCAGGCAAAATGGGAGTTGAAATCTGGCAACAGAGTTAAGATTGTTCATTGCAATGGGGCGAAGGAACTAGTGGAAGGAAAGTTAAAAGAGCATTTGAAAGAAAAAGAGATTATTTTACAGGCTATGGTGCCTCATGCTTACCAGCAGAATGGCACAAACACTTATGGCAGAATCTGGATTACCACTGTCTTTCCTTGAGGATGCCATATTAACTCTTCAAAATCGATTGCTGACATCAACGATCCCAGGGTTAACTACTCCATTCAAAATTCTTAAAGGCTATAAACCTGATTTGTCTCATCTTTGAGTCTGGGGTTGTCAATGCTTCATACTACATCTGAAGGAAATTTGTCAAAAAGGAGATACAAAGAGATTTGAGGCAATCTTTGTTGGCTATGAAGAAGGTCAATTGGGGTGGAAAGTTTGAGACTTAAATGGAAGATATTATTTTTTGAGGAATGTCATATTCAATGAGAATGTGTGAGGGAGGCTACAACCGCATACTATTTTACAACCATTGAGGTCAGACATATCGACATCATCCACTACCACACCAACCATACAACAGTCATCTCTGAGTCGGAAGGAAGACATAGGTTCAGATACGTTACCTGGGGAGATTTCAGGACGTCCACAAAGGAATAGAACTTGTACTCTGGCTAGTCAACAGTATTGGGAGGAGGTTACAAAGAGAAATCAGAAACTCACAAATCTTTGAGCAGATCGCAGAGCATGACTGGAACCTTATCAAGGCTTATCAGCAATCCTTGATGTTGAATCATTGTTATATGCATCCAATTTTGATGAAGATATGGAGGATATATCATTTCTTGAAGAACCAACGATGCTCGAATATAAAGCATATGTTTCCCATGGTCCTGATCCTTTACCCTTTTGTACAGCTAAGATCTATGATCTCAGCAAGGCACCAGAAAATTACAATGAGGCAATGAAGAGACCAAATAGAGACATATAGATGATTGTGATGGAAAAAGAAGCAAGGCACCAGAAAATTACAATGAGGCAATGAAGAGACCAAATAGAGACATATAGATGATTGTGATGGAAAAAGAAGTCACAAGTTTAAAAGAATAAGGCATGTTTATACCGGCAGACTTACCAAAAGGGAAGAAGGCTCTAGGAGTGCACTGGTATATGCATACAAGTACAATCTGGATGGAACAATTATCTGAGAAAGGAAAAGGCAAGACTCGTTGCTCAAGGTTTTAGTCAGAGACCAGAAGATTATGGTTCGACTTACGCTCCAGTAGCAAAAATGACGAGCATCAGGATTACATTGGCATATGTGGCAATGCATGATCTCAAGATTTTCTTGTTTAATGTCAAGACAGCGTTCTTCAATGCTCCACTGACACACGATCTATACTGTAAGCAAATTCCAGGATTTCCAGATGATAATCCTCAAAAAGTCAACAAACTCCTTCAAGCAATTTACGGATTAAAACAATCGTCTAAGGAATGGTATACTCTTTTGCAAAAGGTTTTGGAGGGCATCAGACTAGTCGGATGTGAGGTAAATCACACGGTATTCCTTGGATGATTTTCCTCGCCACCTCATGAATTGATCTCAACCTTGGAGAATGGAGACAAACTATTCATTGTCATTTGTATTCATGTTGATGATGGGCTGAACATCACAAACTCAAAACCACTATATGATTGGATCATCACAGAAATGAATAGGAGTTTCTCTGTCATTGATTCTGGAGCTGCATCACTATACTTGGGCATCAGAATTGACCGAGACAGAAAACAGAAAAAGTTATGGCTCTCACAGAAGGGATACATTATAGATCTCTTGATGACTTATTATCTTTTGGAGGCAACACCATTATCTCTTCCACTTGTTGGCAAATTAGAAGGTCTCCCAGAACCCCCTCCAAATTCCTTACCAGAAATCATGGACGATGACATAAAAGTTCACTATCAACGCTTAGTTGGATCAATTCTTTATTTAAGTCTATGCATGCATCCAAACCTAGCATTCACAGCTATGTCTCTTGGTCAACATAACGCCTCTTTGACACGGGCACATCTCCTGGCAGCAAAGTGTGTATTACAATACCTATCAGGAACTCAAGACTATGCACTAGAATATAACTCCACTCTTCACAACTCAGACAATCAATCTCGACTACTTCTTCCAGCAGATTTTGGGGCAGTAGACACTGATTGGGCATCAGATCCATTGACAAGAAAAAGTGTAACGGGATACACATTCTTCATGTATTCAAGCCTCATTTCATGGTCTTTGGTCAAACAACAAACTACTACACTTTCTTTGACAGAAGCAGAATACATGGCATTGTCACATGCTCTTCGAGAAGCCATTTTGATTCAGTATTTCTTAACAGCGCTGGATTTACCAGCTCCACAACCTTTTTCAATATACTGCGACAACAAGAGTGCTCTGGATATTGCCAATTCTGATTTGATTGCGTCTTGTTCAAAACATATTGACATCAGGTATCATTTTATACGTGAACATCTCAATACAGGCTCGTTCAAGACATTCTGGATATCAACATCAAACATGATTGCAGACATACTTACTAAGGCACTACCGAAGGATCTACACAACAAGTTTGTATCTTCGCTAGGACTCGTCACACGTGTATAATTTGTTGGTGACCACATTATTGCTGATGGGGTTGTGTTGACCGGAAAGGTCTATTGGGTCAGCTGGTATATGTGGTCACGTGATGATGGATGTGAATTCGTGTCAATGTGTACACTAGCCTCAGTTGTTCTCTCTATCAATACAGACAGACATCTGAGGTGGTGAGCACAATTTTCCTTAATTCAGTATTATTCTGATAGCCTACATTATAGCTATTCTCTGTCCGTAGGTATGATATAAAGTTGTTCTCTCTATCAATACAGACAGACATCTGAGGCGCTATTCTCTGTCCGTAGGCTCTCACCTTAGTCCAGCATCACTTGGTCATGGGCTGACGTCTCTTAAACACAATAATTTTTCCCAAAAAAATTACAAAGTAGTAGCTCAGAAGTGACTTGTGCTTTCCTGAGAGTTTGAAGAGTATCCAACATAGGGTTACAGCTATAGAAAAAAAAATGCAAAAAATTTTCACTTCTCGACACATGACAGTACTTTTACAAAGTGCGCATGAGTGTAACTCTTGCCCCACATACTCTGTGAGATTGGGAAAGTTGAAATAAAATAAAAGTTCAGTTCAAATTCCATTTTTGGGCTACTTTACATAAAGTAAAATACCCATTTTGCATCAATATTTGACACTGGAAACACTTGGGATATGGATGCCTGAGCAATTACACTAACTAACTATCGAGTGGATAGATGGGACTTGAAGTTAGTGAAATGATACATACGACTTGTGATTGTCAGACTATATTCAGTCTGTATGACCCTTAAGCTTGAGGAACCGCAATAAAGTGTCACTTGGATGACCTGTGACGGGGTATCCGTCCTCAATTCTCCATAGAGATGGATCTCCATCCTTCTCCCAAACTAGAAGCTCATCCCTGGATACCTCTTGGGAGAATTGAGGACGGACCTGAGGTCCCAGCCCACCATATACTATTTTGACTTGCTTAGTCTCAAAGAGGTTCCCTTGGAAAAGTGAGACAATGGTCCAGACAAGGATAACTATCGTTGCAAGTGCAAGAGGGAGGAACCCTAATGCATAGATAGGATTGTAACAAGTTCCAAGGGACCCATCAAGGCTGGTGACCAACAGGGGAGGTATTTGGCGTGCAGCCCATGCATTGTAGGTTATGCTTGCAATGGTGACAGACCCTCCAAATTGGCCCGACCATTCAGTTACTACGGCTGGAGAGACATTTGACATAGGTTGAAAGCCAGATGAGAGCGGCAAGAGGCTGGCATAAGATGATAGAGTGATATCAGTGTCAAAAAAACCAGCACTTAGGGTGGATATGAAAGTTCCACCACTACCAGGTGCGTCTAGCGAAAGAGTATTATCCAAGTTACCCGGGCCAGGGTAGACCATGTGGGATGTCGTGCCATTGGGTGATGGCGTGAGGGTGTATCGCTCATATGGAGAGTAGGTAGTGAATAGTTCAGCTCCAGCATGATGACCACTCTTCAGAACAGATTCACTAAAGAAGTCAGCACGAAGATAGTTCAGAGTACTTGGTAACCGTGAAATAGAAGTGATGTTTGTAGTGTTCGTAGGTGAGGTGGATATGGTGGAAGATACCATGTTGACTTGCGTTGTAGAAGCACAAATCATTCCTGCAAATGCAAGACCAATGCTGCCGTTTGTTTGTATTGAGGCACCAACACCGTAATATCCGCACATATGAGGAGGCGGAAAATTAAATTCGTGTGTCAGGTTGTCTTTAACAAACATAGGAGTAAGGCGAAGCTTATTCTGAAGTCTGGCAGTGCAATTGCCGAGGAATGACAATGATGGATCTTCCAGTGAATCGAACGACACCGGCAGCTGAAATTGAGAGACTTTGGCTGAACGGGAGAGCAGATCCGAATTCAAGCTTTCATTGAAGGATTGAAATGAGCCATCGGATTGGGTGGATGTGTCATCGGATTGGGTGGAAATGTTAAAGAGAGGCCGCAGATATGCACGAGTTTCTATGGTACTTTGGAAAAGCACATCGTGCAGATTGTCTGGTCCAACATATCTACCCCAGCTATTCTGACCGGTGAGAAAGTAGTCAAATGTTGTTGTTTCCTGCGTTTGCCTGATAGTCACTAAGCCTAGTTCCATACACCCAAATTCCACCTCAATAGCCATTGTTTGCGGAATTACAACAGCTTTGCTCGGAGAAAGCTGAGGAACACCCATAATTATTTGAACTCCTGTTGGATGTGGATTGATTGCAAGACCGTTGGAAATGGTCGGGCTGAGAAGACGTTGAGCGTCTGGGCCAAGATAGATGGCATTAATGTCATATGCTGTGTCCAAGGATCGGGCCAATTGACGTGCGAGGAGAACGTCGCTATCAGATGAATTGATCCCAGCAAAGAGGGTGGGATCGGCATAGGTAGAATTGCGCCAAGAGGTGCAGTTATATAGGTTGCCTATGGCTGGGGAAGGTGAACTTGAATCACAGCGCCATGCATTGATCTTTGCAAGGTCGGTACCATTCACTAGATTTGTATGAATGATGAAGGACCTTGCTGCATCATCAGAAGTTATGGAGGCAGGAAAATCCAACATGCTAGGCCCTGGAATTGAGCAGGCATGGAATCCTAGTAACCCAATGTCACTGAGCGAGACAAAAAGGGTATAGATAATCGAGAGCGCGAGGATGAAAGTCAACTTCGTCGGTGGAGTAGGATCAATTGGATTCTGGCGTGCATGTTTCCATATCCATTTACTTATGGAAAACATTGCGGTTGAGGCGCCGACAACTCGATTAATGGTATCATGTGTGTCAACCGGTGCAAGGCGGGGGACACTCCCTAAGATAATGAGCCCAATCAAGGCTGGTCCACCATAAGATAATATTTGTATGGCAACGCGAATGATGAAAGTCAGTTGCCCAGTTGTGAGTATGCTGGAGAGAATCATCGAGGCAGATATGGCTTGACACAAACAGGTACATTGCCATCCATGTAATTTATAATGAGTTTACATAAGGCTCAGAACAAGACACAGAGCGTTCGGTTCATCCCACACCGCAGTTCTGCTAAAATATAACACTGACGAGACTTCCTGAAGCAGAAAGTCTAGTGAAGCCCGAGAAAACTCCGGCTTAACAGGATTCCCAGAGGGTCACTTGCAATCACTTGTTCGCAGCATCCAAATGCCATGGAAATCACCGAGAGCTCGGATATCACTCGATGTGCTAGCAGATCGACGGGTACTGATGTTGTCGTAGATGTGGAGGGTTGAAGAAGGTACCGCGCACACGGTTGGCTGGCCTGTCAGTCGTGAGATTCGAACGACGGCAAGGGTGTGGTGTGGTCTTCGACTGAGGGTGGCGGTGCTGTCACACGAATTCCCTCAGAGATTTCGTTGCGTTCTCGTACCCGACAAGCCCACGACAGCAAAAAATTTCCCGCCCTGCCACCCAAAGTCTAGTACAGCGGAACAGGCAAATAACACGCATCCCAAGACAGTCAACAATAACAACGCGCCCTAATGACTTCGGGGCTCATGAAGAAATTCAGCATCTAAATATCAAAATTTGTCAATTCGTAATATATATGCAGGATGAGGTCAAGAAGAAAGAAGATGTGCTCTTGGAGGCTGATGCTCATCAAATCACCTGCCTTCGCAGCAGGCACGTGATGCCTTGGCACGTCCGGTCAGAATACCCGGAGGCTGGAGCGCAGACAAATTATGTTCCATGAAATAAAAGACATTTATTGGTGCATGCGTCGTACTAAGGAAAACCCCTCATATTAGACGTGGATCTAGTATTTATATCCACCTCTAATATGAGGGGTTGCGTGGGAACTACAGGTGCCCCCTTAATGTACAGAAGTAACGCTGACTAAGTACCCAAGCAAACTAGCTAGCTAGCCTTCAAAACTGCAACAAGAACTGCAATAGACTGCAATAGACTCGATTGACGATTGATGCAAGTTACCAACAATCTAGTAAAGATGGTGTAGTAGATAGATATATAATCGACTGTAGCAAGTGGATAAAAAAAAACGACAAAATCCTACGGACAAGAACAAAAAAGATAACGACAGTGGTATGTTATATGTAATGTATTTAGAGGAGGAAGTGGGTGGGGTATGTACTAGCAAATGGAATCAATAAAGCAACAAAAAGGGGGTAATAGTAGTAATAACAACGAAAAAGAAAAAAAAAAGAGAGAAAAAAAGAAATAGTCTAATGACATCGATATCCGGACAAAAAATTACAACGGTATAGGATTCTGGATGTTCAGCGCGACAGAGGACCTGAAGCTAGACGACGGGGGACGCATTCTAGCCATACTAGAGCGGTACGTCATCCCAGTGCCGACGCGGGGCCTGGGACGGTTCATGTCCGTGGCGGGAGTGACGGGGCTCGGGGTGCTCGGTGTGCTGGGGAGCGAGCCACGCGACGACTCGAGCGGGGGCGGACACGGACAGATGTTGTGAGTGTCCACGCTGACGGCCGGGACGGGGACGGGACGGCGGTCGACTCGAGCGGGGGCGGACACGGACAGATGTTGTGAGTGTCCACGCTGACGGCCGGGACGGGGACGGGACGGCGGTCGTGTGGTTTCTGCTGCTGCTGTCGCTGGCGAGTAGTAGGGGGGCGGGCCCGGGCCCGTGGGGGCTTGTGGGCGAGGTTAGCCGGAGAGACCGCGGGGTCTTTATCATGCTCGGCGCGGTCTCTACGGGTGTGGACGACACCTTTGTTGTTGTTGTTGTGGCTCGTACGGAAGAGGGAGAGATGAAAGAGGAGGCGTGGGTGCTTCGTGTGCTTCCTGAGCGGGCCCGGCTTTCGGTCGTGCCGACGTTGCTCTCGCTGCTCCTGCGCATCGCTCCGATTGGCTTGATGGCTCTGGAAGGGGGCATTGACCTGGCGTTGTCGATGATACTGGACCGCGGAAGAGGCGGAAGGCTCTTTTCCCTGTTGAGCTGTGCCCCGCCTCTGATATCCGGCGAGGTGGGAGTGTAGCGACTGAACGTGTCCATGACGGTGTCGATTTCCTCGTTCTCCGGGATGGCGCCGGCGGAGCTGTGGGTTTTTATGCTGAGCGCTCGGGGTTTGCAGCCGGCGTTGGGGCTCTTCTGGGGAAGGGAAAGGATCTTGCCGAATTCGTCGACTTGAGGGGTATAGTCGGAGATGCGGAGACTGCTGGAAGAGTAGGAGCGGGCAAAAGGGCGGGCGGAGGCCGAGGAGGATTTGCGAGAGGGGAGAGATGTGTGGTAATCGGAAGTGCCGCTGCTGCTTCTGGAAGGAGCCGAGGAGAGGGAATTGGTGGAGCGTGAGAGGACGAGAGAGGAGGCGGAAGAGCGGTTGGTGAGGTTGAGGGAGGAGATGCGCCGGGTCAGAGCAGAGGGAGCGTCTTCGTCCTCGCTGGAAGGAGTTGGCAGAGTTGAAGGTAAATGTAAAAAGGAACATACCTGTCGCTCCAGCCGAGACCGGTGGTGAGGCCGATGCCGCCTCTGAGAAGGCGGCCGTCTCGGTGGCGCACGCGACGCTTTACAGTATCACGAGCGTCTTTGAGGGGGCGAGGATTCTTTGAGGTGGTGGTAGAGGCTAAAAGGGAAAGATGAGCATCGAGTCAATATGAAAAGTAGTATAGTACCGAGAGAGGCGAGGCTGTCGCGGGCTGAAGGCTGTGTGATGAGCTTTGACTGAGGAGACAGCAGACCGTGGCGCATCATGAGGTGCCTGTATCAATGTTAAGATGGCGAGTGATGAACAGCACAGCAACGCACGGCAGGGGAGTATGGAGATCGAGACTAGAGTCACTGGCATCGCTGTCAAAGCCTTCGAGGTGACGTTCGAGCTCGGAAAAACGGCTTTCCTCGTCGGGACGGGCAAAGTCGTCGTAGTCGATCCAGGAACGAGCGTCATAGTCGTCATCGTCTGATGGGACGGGATCAGGGTGGCGGTAGCAAAGTCGTCGTAGTCGATCCAGGAACGAGCGTCATAGTCGTCATCGTCTGATGGGACGGGATCAGGGTGGCGGTAGACGCCATAGGGAAGGTTAGTGGCCTTGAACTTGGACTTGTGGAGCGAGTTGGCGCGGGGGCGGGGAGTGGCAGAGAGAATGGCGGGAATATCCGGACTGGGCGAGCGAGGCGGGGAGGAGGCGAGAATATGGTGCGGCGGGACGACGACATGGTCTGGGGGTCAATGGGGTCTGCCACTGACAGAGCACGGGCAAGGGGTGGGAGAGCAGCCTGCCTGCTGTCACCTGACTCGTCATCAAAAGCAGACGCAGCGCGGAGGATGTCGCGGACGTCGATGGCGGCGAGGGAGTCGACGGTGGGCGCGGCGACGTGGGCATGGGCGGGGAGGGGCGGCAGCGGGGACGACGGTGGGCGGGACGGCGGGGGATTGGGAGAGGTGGGGGTGCGGGGGATGTGGGTGGGCGGGGCGGGGAAGGAGCCCAGGAGGAGAGGATCGAGGGGACGCATTTGGCAGAGAGACGAGTCCCCTGCGTCCATTTCAACAAAACAAAATGAATCCACTCTTGTTGTCAATCATTGCATCACGTAAGCCATCTCCAATATCCTAGCCTACACAGGCGCCCGTTCCGTCCGTCCGCCACCTGTCATCGGCCCTGATTCCTGTTCATTAGCCTTTTCTTTCTGCTGAAGAGGACCTCCGTGCCTGCTTTCAGCGTTCCTCTTCAGCCTCCGTGCCTCGACGAGTGCCCTCCATTAATGATCGTCGCACCCCTCGTGCTCAATTCACTCTCCATAACCGCCACCGCCACTCCCACACCCGGCTCCGAATTTTCCGCAGTCTCTATATCTTCCTCGGCCATTTTTTCTGCCCCGCGGCTCCTGCTTCTCTTGTTCTAGCGGAGCACCTCGAGACGACATAAACTCCCTACTCGGATCCTCCTTCGTCTTCTTTACTTTAATTTCCTAGGCCTGCGATATAACACGTTTTTTTTCGCATTTCATCCATAGTCTATCCTCGTGCAGCGTTCATCACTTGCCTCTAAAGCCCAAAGTCTTCTTGTGAAGAGGTGCATGGTACACTGAGTGCACAGCGTGTCCCACGCTGGACGCGCACTTGTGCGGCAATCAATTTGATGGTCATCTGTCATCCCCTACGCCAACTTGTGTCCGTTATGCTCGTATACTTTGATCTCTATTATTGACCGTTTGTGTCCAAAAAGCTAAATATAGTAGCATTACTGCAAATGCGATATCGGCGCATGTGTAGAGGTTCGTCCTCCACCTCTGGCAGGGATTGGTTTAGACTCTGAGGTTAATCATTAGTTTGCAGGGAGCGGCGTATACTTTGTGTTGGCGTCTTCCATTCTAAAGATTTGCTACACAAGAAAGATATCGTCCTTTTTTTTCTTTTGAAGAAGATGAGGAGGAGGAGGAGCGTGTGCCTGTGATGCTTGCATGCATGCATGCACCAGGGACATCTGTCGCGGCGCGGCGCGGCGTACATACGTACGTACGTATTTCGTGTGAATCGTGATCCCCCTACAAAGTGGGGTGGGTGACGGAACTGTCGGTCGAAAACACCCCCAAATCGATAAACACTTTTCGAAGGATTCCAGCTGAACTCGTCATGGCATGACTGGATATTTCTTTCTTTTTTTTGCGAAATTCATTTTCTGAAATTCTAGGATCTAGGATCCAGGATCCAGGCACAGACGACCCCTCCCCCCTGAACACTGACTGAACACTGGGATTAGCCGTACATAGGACAAACTTTATTCAACGCGTTCGTACGCCCCCGAGTGCCTAGGTAGGTACATACAGAGTTCAACCCTCCCGCGCACCCATGCCCCCCTTGAAGATCCCACACCCGAGTCCGCGTGCGTTGCAGAAATGGTTAAACGGTTGGTGGAGTTGGCGTGCCTGAGTTGCACTTGATAATCACATGATAGATTGGACCTGAAGGTGAGATTACTTTCGTTTTGATAGATACTTACTTACTAAATTACTCGCCTTGCGCTTTTTGCAGCCAGAGGACATCGGAGGTATCTGTATGGTGTGAACGTGACGTCGACCATGCTTGGACGAGTTGCGAGATAATCGTGTGGTTCCTGTCTTTTGGCTTTTCACTCGTTCACTGAAGACTTGGAGTCTTTACCCCCCCACCTGGCTCCTGTCCGGTTCTTTTTAGTTGAGATCAAAAAGGGATGTGTGACCTTTTTCATCCTCCCAAAAGGCCGGTTTATGGTTACATACAGAGCGATGACAGCCATTTTTGGTGATCTGTTACAAACAAAACCTTGGCCTGGGTTCTTTGCTGGACTCGTCTACTATTGACGGGAAAAGAGCTTTTGCTTCCTCAGAGATACTTAAATCGTCTAGTGAGTGGTTTTACAACTCACAGCTAGATTAAGATACCTATAGGTGTTCACAAAGTGCGCTATAAATACCGAAGCTCCTCAGGAAGGAACGGATTTTGACCGTTGGGAATTCTCGGCTCGGACCGTTTCTTCGTTTGGAGATACGATGTCGATTTAATTGCTGTTTGGGTGTCTCCTGATACCAAAGGCGACAGTTCTCCATAATTGATGATTGAGGATGATATTATATTGATCGTTCGTACCAACCCACCCCTTCTACGTACATAAACCTGGTGTTTTTCTCCGATATTGAAACCGCAAGAAATGATGGATTTTTGCTCACACCTCCTTGGTGAACGGACTATGTTGGATCTACACTATATGGAAATTCACATCATCAGATACTCCTATATGGATGTACCTTGGTTCCGCAGCCATCCGCTTTTGTGCAGAGCACATAATAGCGTAATATTGGAGCGAGCGAAGATCGACGAGGTAGCTCCTTACTTGAGGAACAAGTCGTACGCCACATGGAACGGCGCGACGTTTGTGGGAAGCCCAGTCCGTCCTGGTCGTAATGCTTGTATTTATCTGTCCTGCTTCTGGTCGGCTATCGCTATCTGTCCTAACGAATGATTAGCCGGGCCGGATTGGCGAGCAACTGAGCTCATTTGTTTAAAAAGGGATATGCGTATGTATGTCAGAAGCTCCTCCGCGATGTAACCTTGCACATCACACACGCCACGCGAACTCTGCGAGGAAAGTTATAGTACCTACAATACATGCACACCACCAGGATTAATTATCACCGGCGTAGAGTACGATAGATACTTTACCCCCGTCTCTTAGTCTTGTATTATGGCTTGCCGGCGGCATAAACAGAATTCATTCTTTCATTCATTCAAGCTATGAAGCAAGGTTGGGCACGCGCCCCGAGTCAGTTTTTGCGGCATGCCGAGGGATCAGATGTGATAAATTTGAGATAAACACGTGGCCGCCTGTGTTTGTTGATTGTCTCCTGGAGTCCAAGTCGGCCTACCCACATTGTTAGCCGTCGCCAATTCTCCGCTCGACGTTCCCCGTCCTCCTCGACCCCCACCGGTCATCCTGCTCGATCTCGACCGCCACGTTATGACAACCCGCGATCCTGTACTTTTCTCGTCACACGACTTCCAGCGCCCGTCTCCGACCCCCCGCCGCCATCGCTCCCAGTCCTCTGTCTCTTCCCGCTCCCTGTCTACTAAGCGCTCACCTTCGCCTATCATCGCCTTCTCTCCCACTTCAATATCCTCCGAGTCAAAGGGCGTTAAAAACATCACACGAAAAGTCATAAAGACCCTAGAAGGGCTGGGTCACCTCGACAGCACGGATATGGATGAGCAGGAGTGCGAGAGTGAGGAGAAATGTGATATTATCGAGGCCACTGAAGTAGAAGCAGTTTTGAACGGCGCTGCTTTACCTCGTGAGATGTCGGGGGGCGACGCGGCTTCCAAGAAGGTCGATTGGGAGATACCACGAAAGCTCCTGCACTCTTCGATCGGGTTCGGAACAGTGTATCTATATGTGACGAACGGAGACGTTAAGACGGTCATCGTTCTACTCTGGACCGCTCTCGCAGTCATCGTCCCTGCAGACATCTTGCGCCTCCAGTCACCTGCCTTTGAGCGGATATACGAGCGTTGCCTCGGGTTTCTCATGCGAGAATGCGAAAAGGTACTTGATCGGTTAATGGCGTTCTATGTCGCTGACACATTCCTGTAGAAAACGACGAATGGCGTGATATGGTACATCTTAGGTGTCAATTTTGTCCTCACATTTTATCCCCTCGATGTTGCCACTGTCGCTGTTCTCATGTACATTCATTTCCTCGAGTTTATTTTCGCTAGATTGACTTTTATCTCTAGCCTTTCCTGGGCCGACACGGCAGCTTCCACTTTTGGCCGCCTCTATGGCTCACGGACACGTCCATTGCCTCCACGGACACCGGTTTTACGCCTTCCCCTCGCTCCCCGGAAATCTCTTGCGGGTTTTATCGCCGCTGCGATTACCGGTGCAGTCATCGCATTTGGCTTCTGGGGCCTCGTTGCCCCTGTACGGAACGACCTCACTTGGACTTGGAATAACGGCGTCTTAGCTTCTCCCTCTGCACCCGCGTCCGTCTTACCTGCTTTGGGCATTACTGGCTCTGGATTGGCTGGGGCTGGCGGATTCCTGGGGCTTGGGGTAATCAGCATCGTGGCAGGATTTGTTAGTGGAGTAGCAGAAGCCCTCGGTACGCTCCTTCTTTTCTTTATTTCTAATTCTACTTCTAACTCTTTACTTAGACCTTGGCTCTCTCGATGACAACCTCACGCTACCTATTATTTCAGGCGGATGCCTCCTTGGTTTCCTCAAGTTCCTAGGCCTCTTTTCTGCTCCGCCTTAAACGGACTTGATCTTTTGTGTGAATATTATTAATATTACTGAGTATACCATTTACCCCGCTGACGATTCTCGGCACTTTGATATATCTCAATGGTGGTGATATTACCCATCCTTGCTAATATAATGCACTGCGAATCCTCGTGGATCATCTCCGAATGCAGACATACGCTATATATCTCTAGACAGACCATCAAGGATACGAATTCACCCGCACAGTTGTTCACATCGCCTATAACTGTACTATTATGTCCATTAATCGTAAGATAATGCTCCCCAAGCGACACATTTTGTCAAGGTCCCTGTCCCTCATCACGGTCTTGGATACCATCATGAACAGCTTTGACAACTATGGTCTCATTTACGGAGTTCCGGTTCAAATATAGATTTGTGAATCGTATCTGACTTTGCGATCGGACCACGTAGGAATTGTGTTAAAGGACGTCTGCGTTCGTGTCTCTGGTTCAAATTGATTGTTACTCTGTTATACATTTATTAGGTGTTGATCCTCTAGAGTGACTCCGATTATGCTGACTTCCTCGACTTTCGAGTCCTTGTGTATATGTGAGTACCAATTTCAGTGGCGATAAACAGGCTTAATCGGCTCTCGTCCCGCGATGAGGTAACTTGGATGATGAACTGGTCTCGTTACTACTATCTTCTCACGTTCCCTGCAGCATTAGTATCAGCATTCGTGTGTGCAAACAATCTCAGCCCATTTTGCCTTTTTCGAGCCGTCCATATAGTATATCAATGCCTTAACGCTTGACAGTTCATATCTTCATCTGTCACTTGTAGTACGCAAACGAACAGTTATAGATGGAGATAGTGTTTGATTGTCGGAGTACTTGATAGTTACCTCTAGCGTGAGTCACATCTGTGCATCCTCCTTCGCAAATGAACGAATCTGATAGATAAACTGTCGGACCGGTTTAGACTGATCGGTGCCATCTCCTGTAAGATACAGGTCGACAGTCCGAAACTTTTTACTCCGTTAATCAGTCATAATAGTCGCGGAATGACAAGGCTGCTCATTTATCATATTGATCAATATGGATCCCCTTTTCCTCCAAGAATGGGCAAGTCCTCGGACAGATTAGAATGATCATCCACCTAAGTCGTTTGATTTTTCATCCGTTGTTTTAGACATGCATGACGCAGCACGCTGGTCAATCTTTTTCTTACGTTTCAAGTTCAAATAGGCGCTCAAGGTATGCTGTCTGGATTTTTTTTTTTGAGGAACGTTGCCCTATTACGAGTCGTTCTGTGACCCACGCCGCAGTGTTCAGAGAACTTCAATATTAACAGGCATTTCACTCGTTCACGTTATTACGACAAGGATGATTCTATTTTCCAACCCCTCGGAAGGATGAACCCCACACGACAAACGACTATTGGTGAGATATAAAACAATTGGAAAGGCCACTTTACTTTCAACAAATACTTGTGCAACATGTTTCGTTGTACGCAGAAGGGGACTGTATGTGTGAGAAACGCCACAGGAGACTGTCAGTCTGTATGGAACTACAAAACTATTGTCAGACTAGTGGGTATGTAGTATTTAGGTGACACAGACTCCTATCAAATTTAAACTTCGTTATTTTCCTCTCTTTCGTTGGGTACGCGCTCCTTTTTGTTGAAGGCTTGCCTCCCTATCTAACACAGTGGTGAACATGAGGTCACGACTCATCGACGATCCAGCTTCGATTCAGCTTTCACATGCGCCACCCAGGCTCTGTATTGCTTGGCCCTTGTCTGAGGTGCATACACAAGGATTCCCCTATTTCCCCTCCTTTTTCAGCAATATGTGGCGCTCCAGCACCCTTTTGCTCCTATGGGCGTTGAAAATCATATTCTACATCTCTATAGGAGGAACATCAGACCCACTTCAGCCGACCGTGAACACTGCCTCCATAAATCTGAACAGGTATAAAAGGACGTACAACAGCCCCAGCCCAACCCCATCCCCACACTTGCCCTCACAAGCCAACATCAACTCTCTACCACATCCATCATGAAATTCTCCATTGTTGCTGCTATCTTCGTTCATGCCGCACTTGTTACGGCTGCACCTGTCACTGAGAATACGAATATTTCCAAGGTTTGTACATTCCATTTACAAATTTCAATTTTTAATAACTATCTTTCAGCGAGGATACTATAACTCCTACCGCTGGTACCCCTCATACAATTGGGGCGGAAATGGTGGTAATGGAGGGAACGGGGGAAACGGAGGAAACGGAGGATGGGGAGGCTATTCTGATTGGAATTCAAACTACGGAAATTGGTGGGGTGGTCGAAGTGGAGGCGGGAACGGTGGTAATGGTGGCAACGGTGGGAATGGAGGCAATGGAGGCGGCTCTTGGTGGGGTGGATACTCTGGTGGTGGTAATGGGGGAAATGGCGGGAACGGAGGCAATGGTGGTAATGGAGGGGGAGGGTCTTGGGGCGGGAACGGTGGTAATGGAGGGAATGGTGGTAATGGTGGTAATGGAGGGGGAGGGTCTTGGGGTGGGAATGGTGGAAATGGCGGGAACGGAGGGAATGGCGGGAACGGTGGATGGTGATAACTACAAAAGAGCTCTATCAGTCTCATTTCTCGACTAATTGGTATGGGTTTATGGCACGGTTCTTTACGATAATATTTTTGTATTGAATAACCACCGATGGCTTCGTATTTCGACATCCAGACTTTTTTTATTGTCGCGCGATATCTCATTGCCTATTGTTGAGTTTGACGCGCGACTTGATCTAGATGAAGACAAGTATACTAGGTAACGGGTGTAAGTTATAACAAAGTAACGCAGTGTAGAACTATGTCAGTTCACGCGCGTCATGCGGGTACGAACTGAGGTATCACAAATAAAGAAAAATTAACATAAGAGATGGCGTAGCGGAACACACGTGACAGATCTCTCAAGGCCACCGACTGTGTAGGAGTCGGTCCCAGTCAGCCTTTGACACCTATTTCATGACTGTGAGAGAGAGAGAATAGTCACCATGACAGATGTCGGACAGGGGGGCAATTCTGCCCTATTCGATCCCAATCAAAAACCTTTTCCAGTGGATGCCATCAGTTTCAAAGCTCAGGGATGGGCCAGGAACCGAAAAATTAACCTTCTCTCATAAGACGCCTGTCACGAGCCATCGATTGACGGAGTTCAGCGAACAAGTCAATTATGCTTCTTCATAGCTTACGGGGACAATCAAGAAGTAGGGAGTAAATGTCGTTGACGCAACCAATCCATAAATGCCAGTCTCGGCGGCGGCAGCGGCGTTTCTCGGCCGAGCAGACAGCATGCAGTCTTTACGGCTCCCATTATAAATGACCTGTTTCAAACTTGGACTTTTCGAGTATTTCATCGTTGACGCTTGAAAATCGGTTGCGAAAACTGAAGATGTTTCTCGGATCGTGTATAAAGTTCGTACTTTGCAAGCAAAACTTGACATTGAAACAAGGAGGTCTGTCGGCAGTTGCGACAGTATCAGTATTCAGCTTGTGGTGGGATCTTGGGGTGGGAACTGAGGCAATGAGGATAATGGAGGAGGAGGGTCTTGGGGCGGGAATGGTGGGAATGGGGGGAACAGTGGGAATGGTGGATGGCGATAACTACAAAAGAGGTTTATCAGTCTCATTTCTTGACTAGTTGATATGGGTTCATGACACAGTTGTTTACAATAATAATTTTGTATTGAATAACCACCGATGGTGCCGTATTTTGACATCCAAGGACTTTTTTTGTGATACCTCATTGCTTAGTTCATAAGCATGAGAGAGAAGTTACCACGACAAGTATCAGACAGGGGTGTTGGAACACTGCAAGGTTTCTAATGGAAAAAAAGTCAAAGAAATTTGTCATTTGTTTCTTGGCTAGCTTTTTACGGTAAATTTTGTTGGATTCCTATCTGGCAGCAGCAAAACTTAGGTATGGCAAATACCTCGACAATTCATGTAAGTATGATATCTGCCAGACTGGAAATGAGAGCTTATATGACAGTAAAAGAACACCTCAGTGTCTGTCGTGATGAGAGAAACAAAGCTGAGGTGGTAAATGGCAAAATGCCACATTGACACATCATATTCATGAATCATGTGATCACAAAGCAAAACTGAAACAACCCAGAACAGACCTGGTCTAACACAACCCCATCAGTGGCAAAGTGAAAAACGTGAAAGAAAGAGAATTATGGTAAAGAAACGATACCAAGAAGTTTCACCTCATAGCTTAAGCAAAGCCCATTAATTTTCAGAGTGATTATTGCTGGGAGTTCAAAACAACTATCTTCCTAGTTGCCACTTGCCCTTTTTCTCCTCTCCTTTGCTCATACCAACTGTGATGACATGAAAGGCTTGATCTTCGGTTCTTGAAATCCAGTGCCTTACACTTTATCAGAAAGTTTTGGAGTCCAAGTCCACTTAGATAAATACAAGAAGATAGATGGTTGGCATGTGTGTCACCAGTATTGATGACATTTTTTCATTTGATCTCACCCATGAGCTAATGAATGCAATAGAAATAATTCCATCCATTGTTAGACTATCCTGATAATAGTGTCAATAGACATCTGAATACTTTCATTTATGTGATGAAGTAACAGTTGTTGAAATCTGTTTCCTGGAGGGGGAACATTTTGCCATGAGTGCCTCCTGCAGTAGGCATACCTGTTGGACTGGCACAGCCCCACTATGTGAGCTCTTCAGGTATTCCCATAGCTTCACCGGATCCCATTCCTCAGCACATAACTTTTGCTCTGAGGCTGATATAGCATGCTTTATGAAAGAGCATGCCAATTGGTTGTTCTTTTCCAGGGCTCAAAAAGCATGTGGTTCATACAATTTGTGCAGGGTCTCTGGTGGATTGAACACGTGGCCCCATAACTGGACCATCAATAATTTGAGGTGTTGAAAAATAGCCTACAAAGATAGCATGATCAACTTTGCATCGGGAAAGGCTTAAGTCAGACAAAACACAACAAATCATTTCATACCATTCATGGGACAATTGCTTTAAGCCATATAGCGCACAAAGAAGATGATATGTTACTGACTTGTCATGCTCTGGAAAACCATGGATTTGCTTGCAGTAAACCTTGTGCAAGAGAGGTGCATTAAGGAAGGCAGTTTTAACATTGAAAGTAAATAAGTGCAGGTCATGATGAGCTGCATATGCAAATAATAGATGGATACTTGTCATCCAGGCAACTAGGGCATTGTAGGGGCGACCTCTAGAGGCTGTGGCTCAGTCACACAGCTGGCAGAGGGAGATCCAAAGAGAACAAGTCTAGGGATTCCCTATGCCAGGTTGGACGCTTCTGGGGCCTCTGAAGCATGGGAAACAACTGTACAGTACAACAAAACCTTAAAAACTCAAAAATTGCCTATATAAACAATTGCACAAATAAGGGGCAAACTCTGGCAAACTCTGGCTTATATAAGCAGTTTGGAAGCAGTGCTGAGGGGCCCACAGTTGGAATGGTAGCTAAAGAACCAGAGCACCTCAAGGGCTGAGAGTAGTACTAACAGATAGTGTTGAAAGAATAGAAACAGTAAAATGAAATAATGTCAGAAGAAATAAGAGAATGAATGAAGAGAGAGTGAAGAGATAAGGAGTGAAGAAAGAAAGAAATGAGGAGTCCCCTGACAGGCATAGGTAGTGCCATAATTTTCTGCTAGCTAAACATTCACATCAGGTCTATGAATGGCCTCATTGTAGTTTTTGGGTGGTTTTGATAAATCAAACAGCTTGGAAGAATGTAAGGGGAGGGAGGTCTATGAATGGCCTCATTGTAGTTTTTGGGTGGTTTTGATAAATCAAACAGCTTGGAAGAATGTAAGGGGAGGGGATCTGGACCATGAATCAAGTAGGCTTTACAGTGGCTCAAAAAACTGTCCCAATGTTTTATACTTTTTGAAAGATGACATTGGCATGAAGGATGGGAAGTACATAAAATCCTGATTAAATCATGTAAAATACTATGGCATCGTAGCTACAAAATAAATCTAAGTTTATGTAATTGAGATCAAAACTGATGGAGCAATAGCCATTTTAAAATATTCACTCATTGGGACAGTTTTTTGAGCATCTCTAATTTTAGTATCTAGTACTTTGTATGTCCTCTATTTGCTTTGATAACTGCTTGAATCCTTCTAGGCATGCTTTCTATTAGTCTTTGGCATACCTCTGGTGGTATTTCATCCCACTCCTTTGCAACCCTCTCCCATAATTCATGCACACCATAAGGAGGTGTTTCATACTGCCTAAGTTGCTCTTTGAGGTACTCCTAGAGATGTTCAATAGGGTTGAGATCAGGGGATTGGGCTGGCCACCAAAGGACATTAAAGTTGCTGTCCTCAAACCACTTGTCAGCCCTCTTGGAGTTGTGTTTGGAGTTATTGTCCTGTTGAAAGTAGTGGGCACCCTCCTCCATCTCCAACTTCTCAAAATTCTCCTTTGCTCCATCATCTAAAATTTCAGAGCACTGCTCTGCATTCATGATCCCCACCACCTCTACAAGCTTTTCTACCTCATTCCAACTCATACAGCCCCATACCATGAGATTATTCCCTCCTCCATGCTTCACAGTAGGTGTAGTTGTTCAGTCTGAAATGTCTTCTTCTTGTAGCTTCCACACATACTGCTTCCCATCTGACCCAATCCTGTTAATCTTTGTCTCATCTGTCCACAACACCCTTTTCCAGTCCTCTATAGTCCAGTTCTGATGCTTCTGAGCCCATTTAAGCTGTAGTTGTCAATGTTTAGCTTTGAGCATAGGAACTTTTCTCTTGGTAGCAGACCAATACCCCTCCTCCTTCAACACATTCCAGACAGTCTTGGAAGAGACAGGGTTGAAAATGATGTTGTTGATAAAATTAGTGGCCTGGACAGCTGTATCAAGTCTTCCAGTTGAGATTTGTCGAATAATAGCCTGTTTATCACATGGAGTAAGCTTAGCAGGATGGCCTCCAGGATGGTTTTCCTTGTCCATCTCCAACTCTCTACCAATCCTCCCAGTAGTAGACTTCCCTAAACCAGTTTGAGCCCCAATCTGACCAGAGAATACCCTTAAGCAAGAAGAGAAGCAACAGTAGAGTGTTGTGCAGAAGGAATAGGTTTCATGATAGTGGTTGAAGGTCAAGATGTGGTTCAACCAGCTTGAACTACTCCCAAATATATCTAAACATGGTCACATGACTTTGTTTATATTCCCACATGCAACCTACTCTTTATTTCTGAGTAAAATAGGGATAAACCTGAAAAATTAGAGATGCTCAAAAAACTGTCCCAATGAGTGAATATTTTAAAATGGCTATTGCTCCATCGGTTTTGATTGAAAAATTAGAGATGCTCAAAAAACTGTCCCAATGAGTGAATATTTTAAAATGGCTATTGCTCCATCGGTTTTGATTTCAATTACATAAACCTAGATTCATTTTGTAGCTACGATGCCATAGTATTTTACATGATTTAATCAGGATTTTACATACTTCCCATCCTTCATGCCAATGTCATCTTTCAAAAAGTATGAAACATTGGGACAGTTTTTTGAGCCACTGTAAATTCCAAAATAGTGGAAAATTCGACCTGAGCTGTATCCTTGAAATCAGCAGAATAAGGCTCAGAATCCAAGAGACTTGCAAAGTCTAAGATGGTGAGGGAACTCTGGTCAGGGAGAATATAACAAGCATCTTAGTTCGCTTGACAACAAACTAGGCAAGCATTACATGTGGCAAGTTCTTTAGCATGTGCCCTCCCTTTCACTGTTTGAATGATGGTCCAATGGGGGTGAGGAGAAGGATCAATGATTGGAAGTGGAGAAGAAGGTAATGGAGAAGAATGGGAGGAAAAAGAACAAGATTGTGATGAATCAGAAGGAGTAGATGACAGACAAGATGGCAGAGAAGGTGAAGATGAAGAGGATTGAGTTGGAGGAGTAGAATGTGGTCTTAGAGAAGGAGATCTATGAACTTGGTGAGGATGAAGAGAACCAGGTGTACTTTCATCAAATATGACATCTCAAGAAAAGAAGTATTTCTCATTGAGATCACAAACCCTGTAGCCTATTCTGTGTTTATTGTAACTGACAAAAATTGCTTCAAAACAATGAGATGAACTCTTAGTTCTTGTTTCATTCAGATATAAAACAAAGCAGCAGCAACCCCAAACCTGGAGATGTGACAGATCTGGTTTTTTACCTTCCATAATAGAGTACAGAGTATTGAGAGCAGGAAGCGTCAAAGTAGGCAAGCAATTACAGAGGTGTGGGCCATGAGTATGGTGTCACCAAGAAAAGACAGTGGGAGACCAGCCCATGCCATGAGTGACTGAGCAGTATCTTTGATGGTGCAGATATAACATTCTGCCTTTCCATTTTGCTGGTGGGCATAAGGGACCATGGTTTGATGGATTATATTCTTAGATTTGAGATAAGCTTGAAAAAGTCCTTCAATAAACTCTTTCATGTTATCTAAATAGACAGCTTTAACCAAATTCCTGGACTTGAGTTGCCAACTAGCTTCAACATGCTTGAAATGGTTGAGTGCTTGTGTCCATAATGAAAGGAGTCCAAACTACCATAATTTGAGTAGTCATCAAGGAGTAGATGAAAGGAGTTTGTGCGACTGTTTAAAAATAATGTCAGAAAAGGACCACAGAAGTTCATGTGTATAAGTTCACATACTTTAGTCACCCAGTGAAGAAGATTGTTGTATAGACGAGCTAGGCATTTTCCCAGAATGCACAGTATGCACCTTTCATCTATAAAGGAACTGACATACTCAACCCCAGTGGCGTAGTTCTTTGTGAGAATATTCTATGTGGCATCCTGTCCCAAGTGACCGAAACAATAGTGCCATATGTTCAGAGTCACAGAGATATTAGGAAAGGATGTGGATGATGGAATCAGAATTGACACTGCAGCAAGGAAAATGTCTTCAATGGGCAAGACAAAGTCACAAAAAAGAAAGGAAAGATGATGATGTACAGTGGCCTGCAGGGAGTGTTCTTGAAGCAGTTCCGAGGAGGATGGGAAAAAAATTGAGGTCGAATTTTTCTCAAAAATTAATTTTAAATCATTTTCAACCATGGAACTGACTGAGAGGAGATTGATGGGAATGTGGGGGAAATGCAGGCAGGCTTTTAGTGTAATGACCACATTCTTGCCATCTGCATGAGTGCAAAAATGAGCCTCACCCTGACCAAGGGTTTCCAATGTGCCACAATTAGTGGTACCAACTGGAGTAGCTCCAGAAGGGTCATAAGTCCAGAAAACTGAGTGATCTTAGAGAATGTAAGTAGTACATCCTGAGTCCAATAGAGCATTGGAATGGTTTGAGAAAGAAACCAGTGCCTGCGGTGATGTAGAGCATAAAAAGTCAGAATAAGGAGAATCTAAATACTCATGATGTGTAGTAGCATAGGCAGTCAAATAAATATCATTGTTGTTGTCTGCTGGAGATACATCTAAGTCTTTGACTTCATCAATAAAAGATACTGGAGTGGGAAGACGCTCTGTGTCTGGAACTGCAATATTTGCTTTGGAACATAAATGGGGGTTGTCTCGATGATTTTCTATCCCACCTCCTTTTGACCAGCATCTATCAATAGTATGACCGTTGTGGTAGGGTGAAGAGAGTTGCTCATAGAATCTGGTCGGAGGTGATGTTGGACAAACAGGTTGAATTTGACAAGGGAAACAGCGAGTACAAACAAAAGGACAATGTAGATAAGTTTACGGTGATTGACGGCAGGACGGAATGGGAAAGGGATGATACGAATAGAGAAGGGAAGAAAATAGAGTTCAGGATTATGAGACCGACCAGCGGTCAGAAACAGAATCGGGAAGAAATTGTTGATTTGAAGTAATTTCAGAATAGATCGTCGATACTGAGAGTATGAAAAATAGGTATAAAAGACGAGAAAAGGATACCAATAGATAGGTTTTCGTACCCCACAATCTCCGGTCTTGAGCCCTGCTTGTTTTGCGCATCCCGTATCTCTGTCTCGTCGACGTCTGGTCTGCTCTCGGTGTCTCTTTCTGACTGGTATACTTCTGGCTTTGTCGACGTCTGATCCGACGTCAGACATCGCGTGTTCACCGTCTTCGGCAGCATGCTCGGTTCTTCTCGGCTTCTCGGTGTTTTCTCTCCTCTGATTCAGCTCTGGTTCTGTCTGGCTTGGCTCTGTTTCCTCTTTGTCTCGGCACTGTTCTCGGCAACTTGAAATCTTGATCTTCTGCTTCGGCTTGACTCTTGTCTGCTACGACTCGCTTCTTGGCTTGAACAATCTTTTCGGCCTCTCTGTTTACTTGGCTTACTAGCAACTTGGTCTTCGTGGTCTCTAAATCTGCTATTGCTCTCTCTCTGCTCTCTCTCTGCTTTTTCGCCTTCTCCTGAGGCGGAACTACTGTTATTCGCTGTACTGGTGTCTGACTATTACTGGGCTACTTTCTATCTTCCCTCATGTTTGTCAACCTCTGGCCTGCGAACTTTCGCTGCATCACGACGAACGTTACTTCACGTTTCCGCCGCATACACCCACCTTCCTATCAAATTCGACCTCTACTCATACCCTCCACTTCCGACTCCTTCGACTTCGTATTTGATCCATCAGGTAGTCCACCCCACGTCCACACCGTACATGCTGCAGTTTGTGCACTGGATGTGAGAGCGGTTCAAGGTTGGATCAGTAGAATTTGGAGTGGTCAAAGTTTCATTTGGTGCTGATTGTATAGGAGGAATATTGGGGGTCAGCTGGAAGTGGGTATGTGCAGATGATTTGCCATGTTAACATGACATTGATTGGCTGCAATGTTGAAGACCTGAGTAGCTAGTAAATCAAAGTTATAAAGACCTTCAGGGCCAGCTGTCTTCCATGAATGGCAGACTTCCTCTTTAAGTATTCCCCCAAGCATCACCTCGAGTTGGAAGTCCATCAACAAACTTTTAAATACACTGCCATGGAGTGAAATCCCAGGGAGTTCCTGCTAGTTGGTGGACCACAGTATGCCATTGCTGTACATAAGCATTAACTAAGTTTGGAGTCGCTCAAAGATCAAAGACTTTTGCTTTCATAAATTTCACAGCAGACATGCTCCTTATGCCAAAACGCTCTTGAAGAAAAAATAAAAGATCACACACCATGCAAATAGGAAAATCATACAGACCCCCATATTTGGGTGGTAGGAAGTTCTGAATTTCTGATGATAGGCATCCAAAGAGACAGTGTTCTGTGATATTGTTGTTATGTCAGAAGACTCGGTAAGCCTCAGCTTCTTCCAGAGTGGAATCAAAATTATAGTAAGGAGGGAGGGCAACTCAGCATGTTGGATCATGAAGGTCACCAACCCTGAGAATTTTACAGATGTGTCTTCAGAGTCCAATACTCATAATAATATGAATGACCATGGATTTCCATGACACCCACTCCATAGCTGAGTGAAGAAGAGGTATAGTAGCTAAAGAAGGAAGTTTGGCATCACCAAGAGAAACCTCGGTGGGTCGAGAATTAAGAGGGGTAATATGAGAATCAGGTAAAGGGCGATGTACAGGTTGAGGTTGGAAAGGTTGTGAACGCTGTTGAGGAAAAAGAGGGGGATGATTCTGAGCAGGGGCATTATGTATATGAGGAGAAAAAGGACAATGTTGATCTGAAAATTGAGTATCAGGGTGATTATTGGACAGAAAAGTGACGTAACTTAAGTCAGAATAAACAGAATGAGAAGAATGAGCTCTGGAAGGTGGTAAATAAACATTATGCAGTGGAATTGATGTAGAACAGGAAGAAGAACGAATATCCTCTAGATGGACTGAATTAGGACAAAAATTTGTATTGGGAATATCATGATGAGAAGTGAAAGAAGATTGTGGATCTGGAAAATGATTCTGATTTTGAGGTGGTGGAGAAAATATTAGTTGTTCATGAAAACTATGGATTGATGGAGAAGGAGGAATAGGCAGTGGTTGTGGTGGTCTACAAGAGGAAGGAGCATGAAACAAAGGAAAATGTGCTGACTGTAGATGATTTGGATGTGGAGTATTGAAAAATCTATTATTCTGAAAAGTAGCTGGAGAAGAAGTGTTAATGTTATTTGGTACATAATTAGAGGAATGAGAATGCTGCAAAGGAGGTGGGTGTATGAATTCCTTGATCATCGGATTGTTCAACCAATTTCTGGGATGGCCAGAGGCAGAAAAAATTAGTTCAGGGTCAGCAGACCATGAATGCCAAGAGGGTGGTTGATCCATGGCCAGAGGTATGGACATGATCGAAGTGATAATAAAATCAATGACAGTATATGACGCAAATAATGATGATGCAAGAGAAACAATGATGTGGAGGCAGCCACACATCATATGAGTCAGAACTGTAAGTTATGCCCTTGTATCAGAAGTATCTGGTTGTCAGGAAAGGCCCATAACCTGTGAGACCTAGAAGATCTATAGACTAGAAACAAGAAAAAGAAAGAATTAGCCTCAGTATGTGTGTCATGTTATTGAGAAGCAACTATATTTCTATACCTAGAAACAAGGAAAAGAAAGAATTCTATACATAGTTATTAATCAGAGTCAGATTGCAACAAGGAAAAAAAAGAAAGGAGGAGAGAAAATTTACAGCCTCAATATGCATGTCGTGTTATTGAGAAGCAACTGAGGCACAAGTATATGCTGTGACAGCTTAAATATAACTTTACATGTGATGAATGAAGAAGAGCAGACTATAAAGTCCAACACTATACAACCAGTCTGTCCATTGCCCGTTGTCTTTGTTGAGAATATGGCCAGTCCAACTGGCCATGACTTTCCTGACAGGAAGTACCAGGGGATTCACAGAATTATCAATCTTTCGCATTTCCTCGATCTGCTTGGCAGTGAAGTCGGGTTCCAGGGGGTGAGTGGGGGTTTAGTTTCACCAGTAATAGTCATTTCTAGCATAGAGTATTAGAGCACAAAGGAGACACAATCTTTTTCTGTCACCTAAAGACAATAGCTGAACAGCTGGTTCAGTAGATGTTATGATGCAGGAATCAGGTTCAGTTAAGCAGCAATAGGCCCATAACCTGTTGAAATCTCTTTCCTTACACCTGAATGATACAGACTATTTGTTAGTCTAATAGTCCTCAGTCCATAGATAAATGACTGCATTTTCTGTACCTAAATAATACAGACTATTCATTAGTCTAATAGTCTAAAGGTACGATTAGTAAAATGTGTTGTGTAAGTATTCAACTGGGCTCACCCTCAGTCCGTAGATAAACGACTGAGGGTGCGTCCTCTATTGTAGTCCAATATATATGATCCATGACAATGAGATATGGTACAAAGAGGATGTGATATGAGAGATATGAGATGTGATATGAGAATAAGCGGTGGCCATGCACCTAGACGTCATAGATGTGATATGTGATGTGGACGCGATGTGATATTGGATGGTGGCCAGAGCGCACCTACGGTGTCTTGGATGTGATATCCTAACAACGGTCACACAGCCTTTGACTTACCAGTGTTTAGAGAACTTCAATATTAACAGGCATTTCACTTGTTCACATTATTACGACAAGGATAATTCTATTTTCCAACCCCTCGGAAGTATGAACCCCACACGACAAACGACTATTGGTGAGATAGAAAACAAATGGGAAGGCCACTTTACTTTCAACAAATACTTGTGCAACATGTTTCGTTGTACGCAGAAGGGGGACTGTATGTGCAGTATTTAGGTGACATCGACTACTATCAAATTTAAACTCCGTCATTTTCCTCTCTTTCGTTGGGTACACGCTCCTTTTTGTTGAAGGCTTGCCTCCCTATCTAACACAGTGGTGAACATGAGGTCACGACTCATCGACGATCCAGCTTCGATTCAGCTTTCACATGCGCCACCCAGGCTCTGTATTGCTTGGCCCTTGTCTGAGGTGCATACACAAGGATTCCCCTATTTCCCCTCCTTTTTCAGCAATATGTGGCGCTCCAGCACCCTTTTGCTCCTATGGGCGTTGAAATCATATTTTACATCTCTATAGGAGGAACATCAGACCCCTTCAGCCGACCGCAAACACTGCCTCCATAAATCTGAACAGGTATAAAAGGACGTACAACAACCCCAGCCCAACCCATCGCCACACTTGCCCTCACAAGCCAACATCAACTCTCTACCACATCCATCATGAAATTCTCCATTGTTGCTGCTATTTTCGTTCATGCCGCACTTGTTACGGCTGCACCTGTCACTGAAAATACGAATATTTCCAAGGTTTGTACATTCCATTTACAAATTTCAATCTTTATTAACTATCTTTCAGCGAGGATACTATAACTCCTACCGCTGGTACCCCTCATACAATTGGGGCGGAAATGGTGGTAATGGAGGGAACGGGGGGAACGGAGGAAACGGAGGATGGGGAGGCTATTCTGATTGGAATTCAAACTACGGAAATTGGTGGGGTGGTCGAAGTGGAGGCGGGAACGGTGGTAATGGTGGCAACGGTGGGAATGGAGGCAATGGAGGCGGCTCTTGGTGGGGTGGATACTCTGGTGGTGGTAATGGGGGAAATGGCGGGAACGGAGGCAATGGTGGTAATGGAGGGGGAGGGTCTTGGGGTGGGAATGGTGGAAATGGCGGGAACGGAGGGAATGGCGGGAACGGTGGATGGTGATAACTACAAAAGAGCTTTATCAGTCTCATTTCTTGACTAATTGGTATGGGTTTATGGCACGGTTCTTTACATGGTGATAACTACAAAAGAGCTTTATCAGTCTCATTTCTTGACTAATTGGTATGGGTTTATGGCACGGTTCTTTACGATAATATTTTTGTAATTGAATAACCAACGATGGCGTCGTATTTCGACATCCAGGGACTTTTTTTTTGTGATATCTCATTGCTTAGTTCATAACCGTGAGAGAGAAGTTACCATGACAAGTATCGGACAGGGGTATTGGAACACTGCGACGTTTTTAATGGAAAAAGAGTCAAAGAAATTTGTCATTTGTTTCTTGGCTAGCTTTTTACTGTAGAAAAAGGTAAATTTTGTTGGAATCACATCCGGCAGCAGCAAGACTTAGGTATGGCAAATACCTAGACAATTCGCGTACGTATGAATATCCTCAGAGACGTATAAACGAGACTGAGAGTACTGTCGTTATAAGTTTGAATATATACGTATCTTTTGGACAAAGCAGTCAGTGGCTCAATGCCCCTGGCCAGGGTACACGCGGTACACTTCAGTTGGAAACAGTTTTCATCACTAGCAGTGATTACAAATATGTAGGACGTTTACAGTCCTCACTGAGACCGACACAGCCAATAAACAGGACCTCGCTATATTCCGACAGCGAGTAGCACTGAGTACGCGTACACAGAATTAAGGAGACTAAGAATATCGAAGGGAAAGGAAAAAGCCAGGAAGCCCCCCTTTGCGAGAAGTCGGGGTTATATGTCGCGGATCTAGATGACGTAGGTAAGTAGGTAGGTGGCGGATATAATGACGTAGCTATAGGAGTCGTAATCCTAGGATTACAAAATAACTGTTAACCAGAACATCAGACAACTAGGATGTTGACTCTTTCCCTTTTGAATAAAGACCTTTTCACTTGTCAAATTGCCAAAGTACCATTAGCCATATGGCACCACCATACCACAATCTAATGTTTCCATCAAAGGCAAGTTTAGCACATGGGTCTTGAGAATAGAAAATATCAGGCTCGAGCACGTTTTAATTTGAAGGTCATTCCATTTTGTTTCGTAGGAAGCGCACAAAATCAGTCTTACATATCTATCGGCCTATGGCCAACATCTTCGCTATCCGCCTCAACCAGAGATCCTGGCGGAGATACGGGCCACAAATAAACGGAATTGACAGCTTCCAAAATTTGTCGTCTGTCGCGCCATTCTGCCTCAACATTGCCACATACTCAAAATACTGTGGATAATATCCCGCCCACGCCCAGTCAAGCATCCAAAGTCGACCATCTTCATCTACAAGAATATTTCGAGGGTTAAGATCTTGATGCGTCAGTACCAGAGGTCCTGAATCGTCAAAACACTCGGTCCTGAAAGGGTCATCTTGGGAAATAGGTTCATATTCCAGCGTCATCTTATGACGTTCGTTAAAGAAGGCTGAAAGTTCGCGATACGACGCAAACGGGCCACGCTCAGATCTGACCATTCCAAAGACAGGAGATTGACACCGCCGTGGTGTCGCACTTAGTGGACCTGGTGGCGTCGTGGCAGACGCCGTCAAGCGACGGAGTTGACGAATATAACGTCGTAGTGTGAAAGCAATGCAGATCTTTCGCCAAATTGAAAGCGTTGACCATACGTCATCGAGGGTTGAACCTGGGATGAGGTCCATGATGATCCAAACAGTTAAACCGCTGTCGACAACGCGGCGGACGCGTGGGACAGGGATAGTCGTCTCTGCAAACACTATATTGAGAGCATTTGCTTCTGTTGCATCACAGGTTGCGCGTTGGTCCTGGGAAGGCTTTGCGATGGCGTCGGCCGTCAATTTTACAACTCTCTCATCGGATCGTAGTTTAGGAGCCTTCCTGCAGAGTTCAATAATTTCCTCGTCACTCAGAGAGTCGACACTTGATGACTGGTTGATATACTTGAGCGCAGCCTAAAGTGGTGAATGGTGGGTGTACTCACGGAAATGCTCCTCTGAGGTCTGCTGTCCGGCAACAGGGAGGTCAAGATGACGTCAAGGACATCTGCTATCATTCCCAAGAAGGTGTAGAAGAACACTTTTGCATCCATCACGGAGGAATGTGGCAACATTGTCATCGATGTGGTGGTAGCGAGTGGCAGGGCGCTATTCACCCAGCAGATACTTCCATGTAAATTTCGGATATTGCCGCCACTCACTAAAGGACTCTGAAGGCCTCTCTTCATGGTTACTGAACTGGGCATTGCACACATACTCTTTTCACATGGCAGGACTTTCATTACCATCTTGCTTCATTTGGCCCAGGCCAATTCAAGTTCTGCAAGATCTGATCTGGATGGTGCTCTGTTTTGACAAGTTTGGCCCTGTATTCAGGTGGCCTGATCATAAAAAGTTGGAGTGACTTGCAAAATAACAGTTTTGGCCGTGTGGACCTGCCCAACAGGCTCAACAGTCTTGCAACTACTGAAACTTTTAATAGAAATAACCTCAGAGCTTATCCGTTTTCGATAGAGAAAGGACATGAAACATTTCTAACAATGCTCAAGATCCCCTTCACACATGCACACGCATAACAATCGGAATAACCTTGTACCTAGACGAACAAGACTAACCGACCTTGGTCTTTTTTTTCTCTTTTACTTTACAGCCATGGGGCGACGATGAAACAAACGGGAAAAAAGAAAAAGAAAGGACCGACCGTAGTGACACGACGGGGAATGAGAGAAAATAGGTACGTACAGAGGAGGGGAAGGAGATACATCGACGGGGAGGAGCTAATTGATAATTAATACGGGCTGTGCTGTGCCTACCGGAACCCAATTCCATGTCACAGTAACTCGGTTTCGTTGCCCCGCTTGCGCAAAACGACAAGGAAAATACAGAGAAACCATAAACGATAAGTAGCGATTGGACGGAAAAGAGGGGACGGACGGAATGAAAGTCTGTCTGCCTGTCTTTCTTGCCTGAGCTTAAATTAGTGAGAAAAAAGAGAGGCACGCGTGCGGAGAAAAGGACAGACCTTGTCGTCACAGAAAGTCCTCTGCCTTTTTACGCTTGCGTCCACGGGACTCTTCAACTGCTGCACCCTTTGCAAAGAAATACTTGATATTGATGGCACGGTGCTCCTCCTACATGGGGGCATCAGAGGCGGCAACAATGCAGAGAGGAAAATCAACATACGGGACTAAAGTTAGCATCGGCATACTTGAGCACGGTCTCCTTCTTGAACCCGGGGTTTGTCAATGGGGTGATGTTGCTCGGGAGGACAGGCTGGGCCGGGGGCTGGACGGGGACATCCGGCGTGTGGGACTGTGACGGCGGTGTGGGTGGTGGTGGTGCGGGGGAGGGTACTGGTCCAGCGAGTGGTGGTGGCACCACGGAAGGAGGGGGTGAGCCTGCACCCAAGGCGGCTGCTGGGACAAACTGCGGAGGAGGAGGCATAGGGGGTCGTACTGCGCCAGGCGGGGGCGGCATCATTCCTGGAGGGAATGGTGGAAGGCCACCTGGAGGGAAGCCCGGTGGGACGGGGAAGCCTGGAGGCGGGGGACTAGAGAAGGTCAGCAATGGACGAGAGAAAAGTGAGGATGGAACATACCCGGGTGGCGCACCGGGCATGAAGGGTGGGAAGGGCGGTGGGGGGCCTGGGAAAGGAGGCTGGAAGATGCCGGGAGGGGGCGGAGAGACACCAGGAGGGGGCATGCCAACTGGAGTCGGAGGCGCAGAGTAGGCCTGAGCAGGGGCACCGTACACACTGGAGCTGGCCTCGGGCGTGGGCACAGAGTCAGCAGCAGGGGCGACACCCATAAGTGCCTTGTGTGCCTCAAGCTGGGCCTTGAGCTCGTCCTCAGACAGCGGGCGACTCTCGACCTTGGGCCGCTTGGCCTGTGGCTGCGAGATCGAGCCAGCAGACAGTCCGAGTTCGATTTCTTTGCGGCGCTTGTAGTCAGCAATGTCGGGGGCGGGGATGCCGACCATGCCAAAGATCTCCACCTCGTAGCCGTCACGGCCAGGCAGCGCATTCTCAATCCGCGGTAGACTACAGACCGTCAGCGGGCACACACCACGGTAAACAGAGGCACGCACTTTTCCGGCTCCAGCTTGTGCACTTGTTGGATGTGCACTGCAAGGCCTCCAGCAGTGTTCAGCCGCCGCGGGCACATGTTGCATTTGAAGTGCTTCGCCTTTTGATGCTGCATTAGAACTGCTCTCCCCGTCAGCCCAGTAACTCCAACACACGCCACTCCACGTACCCTTCTCATCTTCAAACTCGCGCTCACAGTACCAGCACCACGGCCGGATAATCTGCCCGAGTCAGCCCAGCTCCATCCACGACAGCGGCCAGCACACACTCACCTGCTTGTTCTTCTTCTTGCCCATCGTGGTTCAGGATCAAAAAACAAAAAACTCCCTCACGCTGGCCGCCACGTGGAATGGTCATGTGCACGTGATACTCAAGTGGCATAATTTTTAAGCTACAACACAAAAGTATATCCCTCTATGACCGTCCTGCTCCAGGAACATTCCGCCTCTCCCGACGCGGGCCGCGCTCCGGCACCGCCAACACCGGAGTAATGACATTGACCGGGATACCATCAAAGTTGAGCGCAGTCAACAGTTCCTGCAGGCCATTAGCAACTTGGACTACATGTAATAATGATAATACACACCTTGGTTTGAGGGTCAATCTCGAGGCCGTTCGTACCAGAGACATCCAACGCAGAGACCTCGGGCACGTAGTTGTCCTTGCGTTCTCTCTCCTCTTCTTGCAGCTTGAATGAGATGCCGCGCACCGGCCCACGCTGAATGCGCTTCATGAGATGGGTCGTGAAACCCGAGATTTTGTTGCGCAGACGCTTAGAGGGAACCACAGCCTACGACAATAAGTGCATGCACAAAAGCCCTACAACACTGTGAAACGCACGACTTCATCGATAATGCGCTTGTTGGTGTGGAAATCGAGCGTCAAGCGGGGGTAGCTGCACACATTTTAGATTAGAATCGTCCCAAAACCCGACCAAACGCACTATTTTTCGATGAGAACGCGGGAAGCCCTCTTGGTGGTCTTGGTGCGAACGCGGCCCTGTCAAAATCGTCAGCCATGCTGCACAGCGACATGACTTGTGTACTCCTCACCATGTTGATGTCAGGAGTATTCGAGCGGGGGTCCAATCAGCAGTGGCTCAACGCCGGCATTTGCCGACGGTGGCTGGCTGGAACTGTACAGCGGCACAGCCACTGATCCAGAGCTTCAACGCAAAGTTTGGTCGTTCATTTGCTGCCGTCGTCCTTCGTCAAGACTCGATCCATCCAGGTAAATTATCTCGCCAGTGTACATTCGTGTTGGGCCGATGATACTCGCCGCTGACCGCGGTTTCTTCTTCTTCTCCGACAGCCCGTCTGACTCGTACTCTCCATAGTGCGACACTCTTCGGGCTTAACAAAAAAACTAACCAACTATCCAAAATGGTCCGCGTATCCGTTCTCGTGAGTGTCCTTTTATCTCCACGTCCATTAACCAACCTAACCGTGCTCAGAACGACTGCCTCAACAACATTGTCAATGCCGAGCGCCGTGGCAAGCGCCAGGTCCTCGTCCGGCCCTCTTCAAAGGTCGTCGTCAAGTTCCTTTCCGTCATGCAGCGCCACGGTATGTCCCTCTATCCTTATTTTCCAGCCAACCTCACCTTCCCTTACCCAGGCTACATTGGCGAGTTTGAAATCATTGACGACCACCGTTCCGGCAAAATCGTCATCCAGCTCAACGGACGCCTGAACAAAACCGGTGTCATCTCCCCTCGCTTCAACGTCCAAGCCACACAGATTGAATCCTGGGTCAACTTGCTCCTCCCTGCCCGTGGTTTCGGTATCATCATCCTCGTGCGTCCCACCACCATCTCTTGCGAACATAGATCTGACATTTTTGCTAGACCACCTCGGCTGGTATCATGGACCACGAGGAGGCCCGTCGTAAAAGTATTGGAGGAAAACTCCTCGGTTATGTCTACTAGATAGCCAGCGAGTTTTTATCTGTTGTCTTCTCCTGTGGAATCATACCTCGCTCTAAGGTTACTCTAAGTCTGTAAGGATTAGATGATTCTCAGGTCATTATTATATGCAACGTCTAACTGCAAGACCATCATTATTCATCTATATCAGGCCTGTGATAACCATTGTAGAGCTGTATATTGCCGCCTATACAACAACCTAATTCAATCCCAAATGAAGGCCCTGTGACGCATTTCTCTTGATGAAGCAGCACAATATTCCAATGCACGCGTGTTCTTCCTGCCATACTAACGTTCGAGCTTGTATCAAGAGATGCAATATTTTATCAGGGCTTGATTATGAGCAAGTGCAGGTTTTTATTCTGTCTTGGCACAAAACAAGCACAGAACTATAGTCTTCTATGCACGCAGGCGTTTCCCTGTAAGCTCAACCTTGCTTGTGGTGCTCATAGCTGTCACCAGCGATGATGTACTCTTTGGTATTGCATATCGTCGCGGAATCTACATTGGGAAGAAAGCCTTAACGTCCCTCTTTATTCATAACCACACTCCAAAAGTCGCGCGGCTCTGCTCCAATCCACCCCAACTCTCTACACTTTCTGTGAAGATCGGACCGTTTCGTATATCCCTTTATGGTGTAAAGCTTTTCACCACGACAAAAGTTCGTCCACGTGATCCTCCCTAGCTCCGACTTCTTGAGCAAGTGGACTTTGAGCTCCGTCTTCCTGTACTGTCTGCGGACCACTAAAAAGGACGTTAAAAATCACCAGCTGAATCAGACAGAATTCAAGCCATCACGAACCTTCGTCACCCGGGCTCCTCTTCAGATGATCCCTTCTCTTTTCGTACACGCTAGTCCTTTCAAACAGGTATACCATGCCTTCTGTAGGTCCGGTCTCCCAACCACTGTCGACACGCTTATCCTTGATCCATCTCCGCACCTTGTCATACTCGAGTAAATCCCTAAGAGATCTAGTCAAAAAAGAAATGTAAGATAATAATACATTCTGTACTTACAGGACATGAAAGCTCATTGTCTTTCGACGTGGGTGATAGCACGCCCAATTGAGAAACCCGGCATGAGGATCGAAGACTAGTATTCATATAGAAACTCATGGCAGCCTGTTTGTTGTTCCGAGTATGATGGACCCGAATGTACTTTGAGATTCGGCCTCAGATGCATTGACACTACAAGCTGAATACTGGCGCGACTGCCGACAGACCTCCTTGTTTCGATGTCAAGTGTCGCTTTCAAAGTACGAACTTCATACACGATCCGAGGAACAGTTTTCACGACCGATTTTCGAACGTCAGTGATGAAATACTCGAAAAGTCTAAGTTTGAAACAGGTCGTTTATAATGGGAGCCGTAAAGACTGCATGCCGTCTGCTCGGCCGAGAAACGCCGCTGCCACCACCGAGACTGGCATTTATGGATTGGTTGCGTCAACGACATTTACTCCCTACTTCTTGATTGTCGCCGTAAGCTATGAAGAAGCATAATTGACTTGTTCGCTGAACTCTGTCAATTGATGGCTCGTGACAGGCGTCTTATGAGAGAAGGTTAATTTTTCCCCATCCTTGAGCTTTGAAACTGATGGCAAACACTAGAAAAGGTTTTTGATTGGGATCGAATAGGGCAGAATTGCCCCCCTGTCCGACACTTGTCATGGTGACTATTCACTCTCTCACGGTTATGAAATAGGCAATGAGATATCGCGCGACAATAAAAAAAGTTTGGATGTCGAAATACGACGCCATCGATGGTTATTCAATACAAAAATATTATTGTAAAGAACCGTGCCATAAACCCATACCAATTAGTCAAGAAATGAGACTGATAAAGCTCTTTTGTAGTTATCACCATCCACCGTTCCCGCCATTCCCTCCGTTCCCGCCATTTCCACCATTCCCACCCCAAGACCCTCCCCCTCCATTACCACCATTGCCTCCGTTCCCGCCATTTCCCCCATTACCACCACCAGAGTATCCACCCCACCAAGAGCCGCCTCCATTGCCTCCATTCCCACCGTTGCCACCATTACCACCGTTCCCGCCTCCACTTCGACCACCCCACCAATTTCCGTAGTTTGAATTCCAATCAGAATAGCCTCCCCATCCTCCGTTTCCTCCGTTCCCCCCGTTCCCTCCATTACCACCATTTCCGCCCCAATTGTATGAGGGGTACCAGCCATAGGAGTTATAGTATCCTCGCTGAAAGATAGTTATTAAAAAATTGAAATTTGTGAATGGAATGTACAAACCTTGGAAATATTCGTATTTTCAGTCACAGGTGCAGCCGTAATAAGTGCGGCATGAACGAAAATAGCAGCAACAATGGAGAATTTCATGATGTGTGTGGTAGAGAGTGGATGTTGGCTTGTGAGGGCAAGTGTGGGGATGAGGTTGGGCTGGGGCTGTTGTACGTCCTCTTATACCTGTTCAGATGTATGGAGGCAGTGTTTGCGGTCGCCTGAAGTGGGTCCAAGGTTCCTCCTATAGAAGCACAGAATATGATTTTCAACACACATAGGAGAAAAGGGGGGCTAGAACGCCACATGTTGACGGAAAAAGGAGGGAAAATAGGGGAACATTCAGGTTGCGCCTCACAAGGGCCAAGCAATACAGAGCCTAGTGGCGCACGTGAAAGCCGAATTAACATGAGCCGACCTCACAGATCTATTATTGTTCACCATCTGTGTAAGAATAGGGGAGGCCTTCACCAAGAGCGAGAAAAAGTGCGAAGGTTAATTCGACAGGAGTTGGTGTCATTTAGATACTTTGGCCGTTGTACCCAGACATACCTGCTAATCTGGCAATAGTATTTGGACTTGCATACGGAATTACAGTCTCCATATGGCTCTTGCTCATACATACAGTTCCTCCTTTGGCGTACAGCATGAAATATACTGCACGAGGATGTATCAAAAGTGGCTTGTACATCTATCTCATCAATAGTCACAACTGTCATCTATACTTGTAGGATAGTCTGCCGGTCGGTCGGGTGATAGTTTCGTCAACAGATGATATACATGGAGCCATTTATACTCTGCCTGTATCCAACCAAGCGACCTTGGAGTCAAAAACTTTCCGATGAAGCAAGGCTACTGTATTTTAAGAGGAAAGAAAGACGAGGCTTTCGTGCATCGGTTGAGAGCAAAAAGGAGCACCAGAAGGACCAAGACAATGGTAACCATAGATAATTGTTTGGACTCCTAACGATAATCACTCTAAATCTATAGACAACATACATTGAGCGCCTATTTGAACTTAAAATGCAGGGCCAAGACAGATCAGCGCGCTGCGTCATGCATGCCTAAAATAACCATTGAAACATCAAATAAGGAGATGATCGTTCGAATCGGTCTGAGGACTCACCCATTTCCAGGGGAGGGATAATTCAACCATCATCCGGAGTCTGCAGAAGGGGATCCATATTGATTTATATGATTGAATGGACAGCATCATTGTTCAGTGACCATAGTGAGTGATAAACGAAGTAAAGAGGTCGAACTGTTTATATTTTGTATATCAGGAGATGGCACCAAACAACTCAACCAATCCAACAGTTTATCTATCAAAGTTCTCGTTCGTGAAGGAGGAATGCATAGATGTGACTCATCCTCGCGGTAACTATCGAGTACGCCGACAATCAAACACAGTTTCCGTTCATAACGGTTCGTTTGTGTGCTAGAGGTGACAGAAGATGTGAACTGTCAAGCAGTAAGGCGGTGATGTACCTATGACGGCTCGAAATGTGCAAAATGGGCTGAAAGTGTTTGCACACACGAATGATGAAGGCAGTAGTAACAGTACCAGTTCGTCATTCGAGTTACCTCGTAGCGTCGTCGTTTCATCTCGCCGGTTTTCCACACGAGCGAGGACCTGAGATGGGAGCCGATTAAGCCCAGTAATGGACACCCAAATCGGTATTCACATATATGTACACAAGGACGAGAAAGTCCAGCAAGTCAGGATAATCGGAGTCACTATAGAGGACCAACCACCTGATGAGTTAGTAACATAGTTACAAGTAGTGGGAGGACGTCCGTTAGAGACGCGATCAGCCCGTATGATTCCCGTGGGATTTACTGGAAGACGCACGGCTTGCACGGCAGGAAATTCGAAATATAGTCTCAGCAGATGTCTACAATCGTAAAGTCAAACTATTTATACGATTCCCAAATCTAAAGGAATTAAAGATAAATGTCGCATAAATTAAAGACCTATACCGAGGAGAAGTGGGAACGACTTAGAGGTGTAAAACCCAAAAAGACTGACTCAAAACGCGCCACGAGCGCTCACGAGCTGGCAGAGGATAAACTTTTACCAGCTGCCATGGCGGCGTCCGTATAAATGGCATCACCTAAGCCTATTCGCCCTCTAAATGGTGCTATATGGATAAATCACGGTTGCGCGCGCCATGATGACGGATTACGACTGTGTGCACTCAGCGAGGCGAGTACGAACAGAAGCAGCCGCTCAGGTAAGTGGCTGGCTGGCATGACAAGGTGGACACGACAAGCATGTTTAATTATCTGCGGAGCCCTTCCAAGTCTACTCTTTTGCATGTAAAAGTGTGTATGTCAGCGATTACGCTTAACAATACGTCTTCCAAAAATGGATAACTTGCATGGAAGCGGACATACCTTATAAAGGCGATGAATGGCATTCTTATGCTCATTGCCAAGCAACCGCCGAATGTCAATTCCGAGCTGAAAGACACGGAAGATCATGCCACTAGTATTCATGCTGGGCGTTGATTGAGTCGGTGATGGGCCGGCGAATATGCCATCGCGGAAGCGTCATATGAGAAGCGTCATGCACGGTACGTCCGGACAGATCAAATTTCGATAGCTAAGCTTGGTTCAAAGAGTAACGGGAAAATCTAAGGGACGGGCTGGGAGTCTCTTGAAACGTGGGTGAGAGCGCGAACAAAGTCAATGTGTGAGCGTTGAGCTGACTGGAGGCATTGGCTGGCAGTTCGATCTGGGAGTGGATGATGGCGAAGAGAGAATGATTTACAAAGGCTTTCAAATGGTAGCTTGTACATCCTGGCAAGCAGAATGTCGCCCCTCTCACCCAGAGTGGCAAGGTTTCTGAGGAGACATACGTAAACACGCCTTCGAGGAAAGGAAAAGACGATTTCGCAAGAACACCTCGAGGCACGATCACATAGCGTACAGAGCGAGCCGCGGAGTTGTTTCGGCATCCCCCGCAAGGCGTCAATTGACGACGGGTGTCTGCGAGTGAGTGACGTGGGCCAGATGCGAGGACCGTAAAACAATGCGAAACTATGCGATATGTATACAATTTACGTTCTGAGGTACCATCTTGTGGAGTCCCGATGGTGTCCAACTGATTGACGGGCATCTAGGGCAGGCAAAGTGTGAGAAAATGTCGTGTAGGCAGAAATGGTGGGCTTGTGGGAGGAGGTAAATGGTTCTTGGATAGACAGATGTGATGAATTGAAAAGGATGTATGGCATGGTCATATAAGACGACAGTGGCGTACGAACGACACTTTGAGCTACGGAATCGGCCGAGGTATGTGAGCGTGGCGCAGGGAATTTTCGACTGGGGACAAATGAACATAGAGGTGCGTGGAGGCCTGAAAGGACAACCCACGAGACCGGACAGGAGGTATATTGACAGGATGTTGGACATTCAGGAGTACTTGGACTAAGAGAAGTATGTATTGAATAGAATACGGGCAGCTTGAGCAGCAGCAGCACATTCAGTCTAGAGCCATGGCGACGAGCAAAGCGAACCGGGTCGGGTCAGATTAGGTGATCAATTTACCAAATCTGGAATAATTGTGATCTGGGTTCTTTCAAGGTCCTTTGGACGTCGGCTGTTCCTTGCCTCTCAACTCCAATCTCCCAGCTCTCTCCTCATTTTCCTCCTCTCTCCTCCTCTCCTCTTCTTCCAAGCCCGCCATCGTCTTTCTCGACGGCGATCTACAGTAGCACACGGGGCAACCATGGGAGGCTGTCTATCGACCCCGGACCGTGCTGGGAAGGACCGGTCAGCTGCCATTGACAAACAGCTCGAGGAGGACAATAAGAAATTCAAAAAAGAGTGCAAGATCCTTCTTCTTGGTGCGTGGCCTCGTTTCTCAGTCTGGAGGTGTTTGTGGCAACTGGATGTCTTGTCCAGGATCCGGCGAGTCGGGAAAATCAACAATCGTTAAGCAAATGAAGATTATCCATCAAGGCGGATACAGGACATCCGAACTTATGGAGGTCAGACCCACTATATACAAGAACGTCCTCGACTCGGCCCAGGCGGTTATCACATACATGCGTAAACTCGGGCTCGACTGCGCCGAGCTCCCGAACCGTATCCTTGCTGAGCGTATTATCGCGTACCGGTTCGATCCCCAAGAAGAATTCGACCCAGACGTCGCCAATGCAATACACCAGGTCTGGAAAGATCCTGTCATTCCAAAAGTAATGGATGAGCACTCGAGTGACTTCTATCTCATGGACTCGGCTTCATAGTACGTGTTTCTCGTCTTCTACCCCTATCAATGTTTTCAATGACATCTTATGCATAGCTTCTTTGCCGAGGTTTTACGAATTGGCACGCCAGGGTATTGCCCGAACGAAACGGACGTCCTTCGTGCGCGTCAGAAGAGCTTGGGTATCGTTGAGACGCGGTTTACTGTCGGTCAGCTTTCGTAAGTCCATCCCAACCTCCTCATATTGTCCGTTAACATTCCATCTTAGAATACACATGTTTGATGTTGGCGGCCAACGGTCTGAGCGGAAGAAGTGGATACACTGCTTCGAGAGTGTTACGAGTATCATCTTCTGTACTGCCCTATCTGAATACGACCAGGTTCTCCTCGAGGAGAAAACGCAGGTATGTCCCCCTAGACCCTCTTTTTTTGTTTCCCGTTCATATTGACTTGTGGTTTCAGAACCGAATGCATGAATCACTGATTCTCTTCGAATCCGTCATTAATTCCCGGTGGTTCCTCCGCACATCCATCATTCTCTTCCTCAATAAGATCGATGTCTTCAAGAGCAAGCTCCCAAAGATACCTCTAGAACGTTATTTCCCTGAATATACCGGCGGGGCCGATATCAATAAGGCGGCCAAGTACGTCTTGTGGAGGTTCATGAACGTGAACCGGGCACGTTTGAGCGTGTATCCGCAGTGCGTTTGACTCTTGCTCTGTGTAATGATGTTTTCTCATACGACCTATGGGCGACTTTTGTAGTCTTACCCAGGCGACAGACACGCAGAATATTCGGCTCGTGTTCGCTGCTGTTAAGGAGACCATTTTACAGAACGCACTCAAGGACTCGGGCATTCTATAGCGATTAGCCCGTCTTTCGTCTCGTTCCATTTTCATCTTTGAGCTGCGCGGATTGGTGAGGATCCTGTTCTTTTTTTTCTCTTTGCTTCCCTTCCATCTTCCTTATATCTTTATTGTGCTGGCTTCACTCCCATCATCCTCTTCAATACTTTTCGTGCTGGCTTCGTTTCTCCGTTTTGATCATTGTTCCTTGACCATCTATACATCTGCACATCACGTTTGCATTGGCACTATCCATTCCCCCATCCATCACACATCGCCACAATCATTAAAATCACCCCAGTCTGCGACTTCTTGCACCACAATCTGTCATTTTTCATTTTTCAAATGTCCACAGATACAACTCTCCTTACCTACATCCCACGACTAACGAACCACGATCTGCGATCCACACGGACAGTTCATCATTCAATTCTTCTCCCTGAGTCTCGGGTTACCCGGTCTCTAATTATGAAGTTGTGTTTCTTTGAACTGCCCAATGATGTGGCAGTTCGTCGCCGTCCGAATCCTTGGTGCTATAACCTGTACTTGACGCGGCGTCGATGATGTTGCGGCCTGGGCGATACGGGCGCAGTCCTCAGATCTGCTTCGGTGTTGGCTGGGGAAATCTTTGCCTGTCGGCCCGCGGCCTTTCTCCTTTCTCTCTCTTTCTTCTCCCCTTTTGCTTCTGCGATTTCCCCATTTGATGTTTTTCCTGAGAGTTTTTCGTGATGCGGGATTCATGCTCCGGTGTGGCGGTGCGGCGATCTGTTATTTTGGGCGCCGTTTCACTTTATTTTACTTCTTCACTCGCTTTCACTTGTATTTCTTCTTTACTCTTGACACATGCTGACTTCTCCCCGTTAGCTCCCGCCAGCTCTTTTCCGACTCTCAATTTCTCGGTTTTCTCTCGTTTTTAGTCTCATATTGTTCGCATTGTCATCACGCCGACCTCCTCAAACCAATCCCATCAAGCACCATTTATGATCATTTCGCTACCAACGACACAATCACGATTGATATACATCCGCCTATCTTGTTCTCCGCTTTTCATCTTGTCAATGTCAACCTCAAGCACGATCTCTCTTTTACCTAACATCGTGATGGTTACTTTTGGGGCGCAGCTACCTACACGGCCTGCAGCAATGTTGATTGGCTCCCGCGCGCCGCGTGGTTCAGGCTTATGGTTCGCCCCGGTTCACCTCGGCGTTGATATAAGGCTGTGTGGTACCCGTTCCATCGCGTCGACTGCTCAGTCGATATTATCCTGCCTCGTGAGTTTTAAGAATCACTGATGTTTTCATTTGGGCGCGTCGCGATTTCATTCCGGCGACGTAGTTTCACCGAAAGCCTTCGAGTACCCAATCGTTGTCTACTTAAAAATTTGCTACCAGCGTATATCCATGCATACTATACCGTACGGAAAGCCTTCGAGTACCCAATCGTTGTCTACTTAAAAATTTGCTACCAGCGTATATCCATGCATACTATACCGTACGAACTTCTGCGATTTCTTACATTCTTCACCGTATACCTTCCATCTACTTAGCGATACAAATCTGTACCATTATGTACACATGTATGTTCTTCTTCCTTTCTGAAAATTTTTTCCCTCTCATATAATGGTGATTGCGTCTGAGATTGAAAAGTTGCAATTGGATGTATGCAAGTAAGGAGCGTTTTTGGAGAGGGTGGTAAGCATATTGCCCAATGATATTCCGATTATTTCCAAGGTCGTTCGTTCTCGGCATAGTGCCGGTGATTAAGCGATGCAGGAGGCAAACATCATGTGTTGCTCTTCTTTTCGACTCATTTGTCGCAGCGCAGGTGAGCGCGCGTAGTCGCTCTCTCACCATAAATCGTCAGCTCCTTGCAGATGAGCGCTTTAATCATTCACCACTTTCATGAAAAGATTAACTACTCTAAGAGATATGGACTCTCACCTTCATCAATGGGATCTGATCTCTCACGGATTTCACCTTTTGACTTGTTTCAAAAGGATTTTCATCTGGCGAGCTATTTCTCATACTTTGAGACAATCACAACCCGCAATGACTCTCTGATTAGTTGGTAGTGAATTTTTCTTGATTACACACTATTATTTCCCCTTTGTATAATTACGCATTTTATTGTGGTTATTTGAGGTAAGTGCCAGTGCCTATTGATACTAGCAACTTACAGAATAGGAAAGGATAATGCTCCGGCGGTCTGATAATGCGCTCAAGTTGTGTACTACTCAGAGGGAGTAATAGAATAGCATGTCACTCCCTGCGACTGCGGCCATGAACTGAAAGATGATGACATGTGAACCTATAATTATTGTACATTCCTTATCTTTTGACATGTCGTGACCTCGATATAAAAGACAGTGTATGGACTCATTGAGAGTCAATTAATAATTCCAAGTCATCTCATGCATACTAACAGAAGGAAACAAACTGCCATGCATTCAACCCGACCAAATATTTATGAAACTGGTAAAAGAAAATTCCGTTTTATAGTTATCACCATCCGCCGTTCCCACCATTCCCTCCGTTCCCGCCATTTCCGCCGTTCCCACCCCAAGACCCTCCCCCTCCATTGCCTCCATTGCCTCCATTACCACCGTTACCACCGTTCCCGCCCCAAGACCCTCCCCCTCCATTACCACCATTGCCTCCGTTCCCGCCATTTCCCCCATTACCACCACCAGAGTATCCACCCCACCAAGAGCCGCCTCCATTGCCTCCATTCCCACCGTTGCCACCATTACCACCGTTCCCGCCTCCACTTCGACCACCCCACCAATTTCCGTAGTTTGAATTCCAATCAGAATAGCCTCCCCATCCTCCGTTTCCTCCGTTTCCCCCGTTCCCTCCATTACCACCATTTCCGCCCCAATTGTATGAGGGGTACCAGCCATAGGAGTTATAGTATCCTCGCCCCCGTTCCCTCCATTACCACCATTTCCGCCCCAATTGTATGAGGGGTACCAGCCATAGGAGTTATAGTATCCTCGCTGAAAGATAGTTATTAAAAATTGAGATTTGTGAGTGGAATGTACAAACCTTGGAAATATTCGTATTTTCAGTCACAGGTGCAGCCGTAACAAGTGCAGCATGAACGAAGATAGCAGCAACAACAGAGAATTTCATGATGTGTGTGGTATGAATTGACGTTGGCTTGTCAAGTGTGGTGGGATGAGGTTAGGCTGCGGCTGTTGTACATCCTTTTATACCTGTTCAGATGTATGGAGGCAGTGTTCGTGGCGGCTGGAGTGAGACCAAAGTCCCTCCTATAGAGGCACAGAATATGATTTTCAACGCACATAGGAGCAAAAAGGGTGCTGGAGCGCCACATATTGATGGAAAAAGGAGGAAAGATAGGAGAACGTTGAGTATGCGCCTCACACAAGGGCCAAGCAATGCAGAGCCGAATTGTCGTTAGTCTCACTGGATCTATTATTCTATGTAATAAGGGGGGGAAACAGACTGTCAACAATAAGGGGTGCAAAATTGATAAGGGAGAAAATCTATAGGAGTTGGTGTAACCTATGTTAGAATCTGGACTCTTTCCACCTAATACAATACAGACACGATCAGTGTCAATCTAAGGTACAGAGTCAATAACTGTAAGTACAGTCTATGTTTAGAAGAACAACTCACCCTCAGTCCGTATTAGAAACGACTGAGGGTGCTCGACCATGGTTCAAGTATATAAGTATCGTCAGTCCTTTGTCTGCGTTGTAACAAAACGATTAATGAGATGTGACATATGTGATAATGAACAAGGGTGAATTGTGATGGGGTGATGTAGAATGGCAAGCTCACGGTGTTATTGGCCCGATATTCCAACAACCTAGACATTTTATTAGAAGGATACCGCAGCGCGCTCAGTCACGTTATAGGTATGGTAACGAACTGGAGTCCGCTTCCGGACAACTCTTATGAAACAGACATAGAACAGGACCTTGCTTAGTATAACGAGACACTAGTCCGTACGTACGTAGATAGAAAGACCAGAAAAAAGGAGTAAAGAAAGAATAATCGAGAAGTAAGTACGGCACAGATATAAATGAGCGGGAATAACAATATAGATAAGCAACCGTATACACCAGTAAACAACTGTATTCAGAAGGTTATAATCCTAGGATTATACCTTCCCCACTAGAAGCACTTCTATTGATTAAACATACATAGGATCTCAGGCAAGATGCTCAATTTCATTTTTCTTGATTTTTGTTGACTGAAATAGTCTATTATGGTCAGCTTGGATGTGATCACATGATCTTCGTATCAACTTCGCGTTGACGTGTATTATAGCCTCAGTTGCTTTCTACTATCATAGACAGGCTCTGAGGCTGTAAGTACACGTTTTTATCTTCATTGATTGGTACATATCTGATAGCCTGTAACTTAGCTACTTCACGCTATCTTTAGGTATGAAAACGAGTTGCTTTCTACTATCATAGACAGGCTCTGAGGCTCTACTTCATGCTATCTTTAGTCTTAAGCTGTCCAATACGTCCAACAGGTTATGGGCATCCTTTTTTAGGATTTTTGGCACTTTTTGGGCAGCAGGGGACCACTCGTACCCGATTTTTGTTCGCATACACTCAGCTTTTTCCATTCTTTCTGTGTTCACTTGGTTCGACTTATTGGGGTCAGCATAATGACTGATCCTTTTCGACATTGTCATGCCTCCAAGGCTACTTCGTTGTCCTCCAGCACTTTGCGGGGATCCTCCGCCACGGGATCTACCATTCCATTGACTTTTACTCGTCAATTACCACCGCATATATCCACTTTTCCACCTGATTCAGCCAGTACTCTGGTTTCTGGTACAGATACAGATATTCCAAAGCATTTTTGGTCTTTTATTCCTCGTGCATTGTCTACTTTACTTCATCCTGCTTCTCAACCATCTCCAGCTACGCCTACACCGGCACCTCAAGTTGTTTCTTCTCATCCTGTACATGCTCCTATACCAGTTCGTTTACCAAACCCTGCTTCACTTCCTTCTCATGATCCTCCAGTTTTTCACTCTCCTTCTCATCCTGTTTTGGTAGTTCTGAATAATTTACCCAATACAACTTTTACTCCTCTCTCTCCCGTCCCAGTTTATTTTTGTCCGCCTTCTGTTTTTATCAATCCTGCTATTTCACCCATGGGGGTTCATCCTGTTAATGTTCCATTGTCTCGCCCACCTTCTGTTTTTCTCAATACCACACCTCAACCAGTTGCAACTCCGGTTCCACCTGCTTGACCAATCACTGCTTATCCTCAGCATCCTACTCATCCTGTCCGTAATCAGGCTCCACAGGGTCCACCGCTGGTTCATCTTCAACATCCTGCCATTCATCAGACCCCTGTCCCTGCACCGCACTTGCCTCCACAGCCTCATTTTCCACAGGCTCCAGCACCACATCCACCTTTTCAACACCCTTTTATACCTCCTCTTGATCAACCTGCTCAGCGGCCTGTGGACATGGGTGAACACCAATTACCACCTTATCCCAATGATCTTGTTCCGCCGGTTGCTCAGCTGGATTATCGTTATGCTTATACACCTCAGCAAGTTTTGTATCATCCTGTACATCCGCCGTCGCATACGGACTCCAAATTACCTCCTCTCACTACTATTCCTCGGTTTACTTCGGCGGCTGACTGGGGTCTTTGGTTCAATCCGGTCATGGCTCTCATTGACCATATGGGTCTGAATGGGCATGTTTGTCCCTTGCCGATACCTGGCGCACCGTATGATCCGACGTGTCATTTGGCAGTTCCACCTCCATATCCACCTCATCTTACAAGGAATGATTCGTTGGCTTACAAGACATTTTGGAAGAATGATAATATTTGTTCTTACATCATATCTGGACGTCTGTCGGCTGAGATCTTTAATTCCCTTCCTCCTGCACGTACTGGTCCATATAATTTTCCAACACGTACAGCTCATGATCTTCTCGATTTTCTCTGAAAGCGTTTCAGCGTGGGCAGTGCTGCTTCTGCACAACGTGTCAAAGATTCGGTGTTCAGATTGTCGTGTGCTCCAAACACAATACCTGCATATGTGCAATCTTGGAGGATAGCTGGTAATCAACTGGCTACAACTGTCTGGGATTTTACTCAATATGAGAAGATACAACGCTTTATGGATGGTATTCCGGATCATAGGGCATATAATGTTCTCTGGGAGGAAGTGCGCCATTCCTGGGATAATAATCCGGATGGTACCTTTGATTTCTTCACCCTTGCCAACACGATACTGGAAATCGATATCGATGTTTGACGTCGTCAGGCCGTTTCTCATACACAACCAAAAACTCAGAACTCCCAATGCGCTTCGTCCAATACACAACCATCATCATCTTTGCAACGCCATAATTCCTCGCATGATCCTAAACGTGTTACACCAAATGAGGCGTCTAAGGATAATATGAATCGACCATGGGCTAATGTAGCAGTTGCAGAAGGATCGGCGTTGGACTTGGCTACACAATCTATTACTGCAACTCCAGCTTTTGTTATCGACGACCCAGATAATCCTGTACTTCCTACCATTATTGAGGATGAAGAAAATGATATCGATTTCCACCTTTATGATGTTACTGGGGTTGAGACTGATGAGGTGTCATCGTTTTATGCCTTCATGAACTCAATGCCTTCCTTGGCATTTGTGAGCATTATGGGACAGTTCAATGCCATTCTCGATTCTGGTTGCACTACGCATATTATAAAGGATCGCCAATTTTTCTGGACATATCACACTGATCAAGCGGTTCCGGTTGGAACTGCAAACTGTGGTACTCTGACTACACTGGCTTGTGGAGAGGTCAAGTTTCGCACTCGAATCAATGGCAAAGACAGGATATTAGTCCTCAAGAACTGTCTACATGCTCCGGATGTACCCATCAATCTACTTTCTGTTGGTTCAATGGTAGAGAATGACATGAAGATTATATTTGAAAAGGATGTGACAACATTAATGTTCCCAACGACTTCGAAAAAGCTTAGAGGGGAATCAATTCAGGCTTCGGTTCATAAGAAGTTATCTTTTCTTTATTGTGACTTTTTACTACCAGGGCAACAACCCGAAGTTTCCTTTCAAGGTCTAGAGGATCCGATGACTTCATTTCCAAAAATGTCCATTACGCCAACCTTGTGGCATCGCAGGATGGGTCATTCTGCAAAGGATACAACATGAGCAGTTCTCACAAAAGATTATGTCAAAGGGGTTGAATATACCAGACACTTTGAGGATGAACAGTGCATTCCCTGTATCATTGGGAAGCAACCCGCTCGACCATTCGATCATCATGAACGTCGAGCTGCATATGTTTGTGACCTGATACACATGGACTCATGTGGACCATTTCCGACGTGTTTTTTGAATAGGAATACTACCCATTTTCACACAATTTTGGATGATTACTTGAATTTTGGGAGTACGGAGTTATTGTCAAAGAGGAATATGGCATTAAGGCACTTTAAGAGGGTACAGGCAGAATGAGAATTGAAGTCTGGAAAAAGGGTGAGAGTTGTTCGTTGTGATGGTGCGAAGGAATTTGTAGAAGGGAAACTGAAGGATCATTTGGAGGAGAAAGGAATATCTCTTCAGTCCACAGTCCCATATGCGCATCAACAAAATGGGAAGGCGGAGCACTATATCCGAACCATCAAAGATACTGCTCAGACACTTATGGTGGAATCGGGCTTACCACTTTCATTCCTTGGTGATGCAATATTGACAGCACAATATCTTTGAAATCGACTTCTGACTTTGACTCTTAAAGGTCTTACGACTCCGTTCAAGGTCTTGGAAGGTTATAAACCTGACTTATCTCATCTTTGGGTCTGGGGTTGCCAATGCTTTGTTTTATACCCAAAGGAGACCCGTCAGAAAGGCAATACAAAGAGATTTGAAGCCATATTTGTTGGCTATGAAGAAGGTCACTTAGGGTGGAAGGTTAGGGATTTGAATGGAAAGTATTATTTCTTGAGGGACGTGGTTTTTAACAAGAACGTGAGGGGAAGATTGAAGACACATACTATCAGGACACATTCATCATCTTCAGATTCTTCATCAACACCAGATTCTTCATCGCCATCAGTTTCTTCATCAACAATTCAGTCCGATACATATGTTCCGGGAGAAGAGGTGGATGGAAATAACTTACGACGTGGAATCAATGACGCACTGACTAGACCTCAAAGACAGGGTGTGCGTACGGCTGCTGGTCAGGCATATTGGGAGGATGTCTTGAAGTGTAATGAGAGACTTGTGAATCTTCGGGCAAATCGTAAAGCCAGACTGGAACCGCATCAGGGGTTATCTGCAATTCTTGACATGGCATCATTGTTGGAGACTGCATGTTTCGGATTCAACATGGAAGATCTTACACACCTTGAAGATTCGACCATTTTCGATTTCAAGGCTTATATGATTCATGGTCCTGATCCATTACCATTTCGTACGCCAAGAGAATATGATCTTACTAAAGCGCCAGAAAGTTATCAGGAAGCAATGAGATGGAAGGACAAGGATGTTTGGATGGCAGCTATGAAAAAGGAGGTGCAGAGTTTGAAGGATCAGGGAGTGTTTGTACCGGCCTTACTTCCACATGGAAAGAAAGCACTGGGTGTCCGATGGGTATTTGCCTATAAATACAACTCTGATGGATCAATTATTCAAGGGAAGGAAAAGGCACGCTTAGTGGCACAGGGATTTAGCCAACAACTGGAGGACTATGGATCAACTTATGCTCCGGTGGCAAAGATAGCGAGTATTCAAATTTCCCTTGCATACGCGGCTATGCATAATCTCGAAATTTTTTCATTTGATGTCAAGACTGCCTTCTTGAATGCGCCGCTTACCCACGAGTTATACTGTAAGCAAATTCCGGGCTTTCCAGACGAAGATCCCAAGAAGGTCAACAGACTTCTTCGAGCAATATATGGCTTAAAACAAGCATCGAGAGAATGGTACACATTACTGAGGACCGTGTTGGAGAGTATAGGATTGGTCAGGTGTGAGGTGGATCACGCAGTATTTTTTGGACGATTTTCTTCCCTGCCACATGAGATGATTCCGGCATTGGACAATGGAACAGATCTTTTCATACTCATATGCGTCCATGTGGATGATGGACTGAATGTGACAAATTCGAAGCCATTGTATGACTGGATCATCACGGAGATGAACAAACATTTTACGGTTATTGATTTCGGTGCATCCTCTTTATACTTGGGCATTAGAATCGACAGCGACAGAACACAACGGAAACTGTGGCTCTCACAAAAGGGTTACATCTTGGATCTGTTGATGATTTATCATCTCTTGGATGCAGCGCCTCTATCATTACTGCTGACGAGTAACTTAGACAACTTGCCAGAACCACCAGTTAATGCGCTGCCTGATATTGAAGAAAATGATATCAAGATTCACTATCAACGCTTGGTTGGATCTATCTTATACCTTAGTCTTTGCACATGTCCCGACCTCGCCTTCACTGCGATGACTCTTGGCCAGTACAATGCATTGCCAACTCGGGCTCATCTCTTGGCTGCTAAGCGTGTGTTGAGATACATCTCAGGTACACAAAACTATGCCCTGGAATATAATTTTTCACATCCAACATCCAATACTCCATCACGGTTATTGCTTCTGGCAGACTTTGGAGCAGTGGATGCCAATTGGGCATCAGATTCTACAACACGGAAGAGTGTTACGGGCTATGCATTTTTTATGTATTTGAGTCTCATTTCTTGGTCCTCGGTGAAACAATGAACGGTCGCATTATCGTCTACGGAAGCAGAGTACATGGCTCTGTTGCATGCTATGTGTGAAGCACTATCGATTTGCTACTTCCTCACAGCACTGGATTTACCGATTCCTAAACCGTTTCCAATATTCTGTGATAACAAGAGTGCTTTGGACATTGCGAATTCCAACTCCATCACGTCTAGATCAAAGCACATAGATATTCGCTATCATTTTATTCGAGAGCATCTCTGTACAGGATCATTCAAGACTTCGTGGATATCGACATCAGAAATGATTGCGGACATCCTTATGAAACCGTTACCGAAAGACCTTCACAATAAATTCACATCTTTGCTTGGCCTGGTCATTCGCCTATAAAAATTTTTTTTCTCATGTGTTCACTTCTTCGCTGATGGGGTTGTGTTGACTGAAATAGTCTATTATGATCAGCTTGGATGTGATCACATGATCTTCGTATCAACTTCGCGTTGACGTGTATTATAGCCTCAGTTGCTTTCTACTATCATAGACAGGCTCTGAGGCTGTAAGTACACGTTTTTATCTTCATTGATTGGTACATATCTGATAGCCTGTAACTTAGCTACTTCACGCTATCTTTAGGTATGAAAATGAGTTGCTTTCTACTATCATAGACAGGCTCTGAGGCTCTACTTCACGCTATCTTTAGTCCTAAGCTGTCCAATACGTCCAACAATTTTTTTTCTGATTTTTTCTTTTTTTCACATTTTTTGAAGATATATTTGAGCTCATCATCTGTGATGATGAGCAAAGGGTTGTCAGTGCTGTCTGATGGGTGGGGGGCAGCATTGACAGCGCTGATGACAACCTTTGTTCCCTACTTGTTGACAATTTTCTGAGAAATTTTAATATATTTTGATGGACATAGTTGTGCTCATTATGTACAACAGCAAGAATGAATGTTTGATTGATGGTCATTACAGTAAGAAGGGCTGACACTGGGTGGCTGATTTCCAATTTTTTTTGAATTTTTTACATATCTTTTGAAGATAAATTGAAGCTCATCGGCAGTGATAATGAACAGAGGGTTGTCAGTGCTGTCTGATGGTCGGAGACAGTCAAATGACATTGACAGATCATCGATCATCTGTCAGCATTGATGACAACCACTGGCTTCTCCCTGGAATTCTGTTGAGGGATGGGACGCACAGGTGAAAATACTTAAGATAACTGCTAAAGTCGTTTTCCCTAGAATCACGTGTTGCGAAGCATTTGCTGGCGACCCATCAATACCAAAACTCATCCTCCACCACCAAATCGATGACAATGCTGCCACATCCCTACGTGATAGATGCGAAAGTGTTCTTCTACACCTTCTTAGGAATGATAGCAGATGTACTTGATGTCATCTTGACCTTTCTGCTGCCGGACAGCAGACCTCAGAGGAGCATTTCCGTGAGTACACCCACCATTCACCACTTTAGGCTGCGCTCAAGTATATCAACCAGTCATCAAGTGTCGACTCTCTGAGTGACGAGGAAATTATTGAACTCAGCAAGAAGGCTCCTAAACTACGATCCGATGAGAGAGTTGTAAAATTGACGGCCGACGCCATCGGAAAGCCTTCCCAGGACCAACGCGCAACCTGTGATGCGACAGAAGCAAATGCTCTCAATATATTGTTTGCAGAGACGACTATCCCTGTCCCACGCGTCCGCCGCGTTGTTGACACCGGTTTACATGTTTGGATCATCATGGACTTCATCCCAGGTTCAACCCTCTATGACGTATGGTCAACGCTTTCCATTTGGCGAAAGATCTGGATTGTTTTCACACTACGGCGTTATGTTCGTCAACTCCGTCGCTTGACGGTGTCTGCCACGACGCCACCAGGTCCAATAAGTGCGACACCACGGCGGTGTCAATCTCCTGTCTTTGGAATGGTCAGATCTGAGCGTGGCCCGTTTGCGTCGTATCGCGAACTTTCAGCCTTCTTTAACGAACGTCATAAGATGACGCTGGAATATGAACCTATTTCCCAAGATGACCCTTTCAGGACCGAGTGTTTTGACGATTCAGGACCTCTGGTACTGACGCATCAAGACATTAACCCTCGAAATATTATCTTAGATGAAGATGGTCGGCTTTGGATGATTGACTGGGCGTGGGCCGGATATTATCCACAGTTTTTTGAGTATGTGGCAATGATGAGGCAGAATGGCGGGAGAGGGAGCAAATTTTGGAAGCTGTCAATTCCGTTTATTTGTGGCCCGTATCTCCGCCAGGATCTCTGGTTGATGCGGAACTGGAAGATGTTGGCCATAGGTCGATAGATATGTAAGACTTTTGTGCGCTTCCTACGAAACAAAATGGATTGACCTTCAAATTTTGGCCTCCAATGGCCGCACTTTGCGTGAGCTTTTTCTTTACCGGGAAAGTCGGAGCGAAACCTCGGGAGGGCCATGTGGCCTGTCCCAGACTCCGACGCGTGTATAAACGTATATAAGAACATCTACTTCCGGGAGAGGCGTGGTGGGTAGATACGAGAATATAATGCTTTTCGTTACCCTACGCTCGTGTCATCTACAATGATTCTCCCGTCAGACAATGCTACTTACCTAGAGAGTGGTCGTCGCGTGTGCTGTCTGGAAACAGGTCCCACATCCCAATCTCATGATTTGTCCGTGGAGCCCTCCTCAACACAATGCACCAAGAGAATGCAGCTAAACGAAAGAGAGAAGCCACCAAGAAACAACAACTCCATCAGAGCTTAGAGTACCTCCAAAGGTGGCTTCCCCACCATCTCCCTCTCAATGCCTCCTGGATACATGTTGACTGGGAAGGGACTATTTGGTCAGCTGACAGATGTAGTTGTGTGATTTATGGAAGTAAATTCACAATTCATGTGCCATTTAGCCTCAGTTGTTCCTCTATTATCACAGATAGACTTCTGAAGCATTATTATTCTGTCTGTAGGCTCTCATATCTGGCCAGCACGTTATGGGCATCCTTCTTAGGATCACTGGTACTGTTTGAGTAACCAAGAACAATTCTTATATGCATATATTCACTTTTCATGGCTCCAATTATTTGACATTCTCTCAGAGGATATCACAGTGACTATTCTTTTCATTGCCATAATATGTCTCAAGCAACTTCATTGTTTTTAGGATGCCAGAGAATTCTTCCACAGGTCATTTCAATTAGTTGAAGTTTAGTCAGGATTTGCCTCTGCATACAACCAATTTTCTACCTGACTTGGCAAACATTTTAGTTTCAGATACACATACAGGTCCACCTAAACACTTGGAGTCCTTTAATTCATGTGCTTCTATGAATTTGCATCATCATTTTCCTCATATATCTCTGGCCACACCTATTGCAGTCATTCAACCACAAGCTGTGCATGGTCCAACCCCAATTAGCATAATTAATACTTACTCTACTTTACATCAGAATCAACATACTTGCTTGTATGGGCCATTGCTAGCACAGCATGTCCAATATCTATCTGTTGACATTATTCCACACTGATATAGTCTACTGCTTATATAAGCATCTGGCAGTCTAATGGATCACATGACAGCAAAATTCATCAGATTAAATTCTCAATTTCATGAGACCAATGAGGGCTATGATTCATGCAAAACATGTGATTTTTTACTGAGAGAGCAATCCAAAACTGAGACCTACTGAGACAACCATCTCAGCAATTGCTCTCTAGGTGGGCTGTTCTGACTAATGCATACCAAGAACCATCTCACAGAGTGAACTCTAGATAGTAAAAAGTTAATTACAGTTTTGCACTATTATCATCTTTGCTGTGCAAACTCATTCCTCCATCTCTCAAAGCAAATCTTGATGAGTTCTCATGGAAAACAAAGGGAACAGCTTCCTGAACCATCTAGAAGTGAGGCCAAAGCTAGCCAAATAGCTGGAAACACTCCATTGCCAGACATCCCAGCAACCCATAGAGAACAACTGCTTGTTCAACAACTCAAATCTGTCATTAATGACTTTTGATGTGATAGAAAGACAAAAATCTCTGCCATCACACAAATTTTTAAAATTGTCAACCAATCTGGAGCTGATGAGGGATACAGATATGATGCAATCTTGAGTTACCTTACCTTACTTGATACCATTGATGGGCTTCTGCTCAGATTGAGCACATCAAGTGACACTACAGGGCTACAGAAAAGCTAAGCCATTGGTCTCTGACTGGTCTATAGTGATGAGGCAGGCATTCAACCACCCCACATACCCTACTATACAACACCTACATGACCATTCAGGAATAGAAGTGCTATGAGGAGATAATATGGGTGCAACTACAGGAGTTAAACCTCAATCTATTCCTGACTAAGCAATCAAAAGGGATATCATTAGGTGCTGACACCTGCTGGAACATCACCATCAGAAAGTATAAAAGCCTTACATCTGGACTTAGGAGAAATCAAGGAAATAAGTAGTGCTGGCATTAGCACCATCAAATTATGGTGTCTGTCTAGGTTTTTCCAACTATAGCCTGGGCCATCCTGGCCAATCAGAACTGTACTCAGAAAGTGAGTGGACACATTAATTTTACTATTATCTTGCAGTAGCCATGGCCCCTCCCATCTGGAACTACACCAGGACATCCTCTCTGATTCCACAACATACCTCCTACTGTCATAACCACCAATGCTGCCATCACCCAGCACCTCCAACAGCTTCACATCATGGACCCTGGAACTACCCACCAGCACAGCCATCAAACTGCGACGAACAATCAGATCATGCCATTTACCCTGGCTATGATGCATCACAACCCTCTTTCTGCATCAATTAATTATGTGCTCTGCATGCACAATCTCTGGTATACAGTTCTCATCCTGCTACTCATTGACTCCCAGAACTTCCAGGAACCTAAAACCAACCCTGTAGTACTTATAGAGTAGCCCCTTGTTGTAATTTGCTAGTCTTGATATTACTTTGATTGTTTGTGTGCCCTCTTGTTGACTGGTATGCATTGACTAGCACACTTTTGACTGGCATGCTTGAATTATTTGCATGCTCTTGAGTTTGGTATGCATCTTGCGACTTTAAGTTTATTAACCCAATCTTGTCTTAGAACCTCCAGTTCTCAACTTGACCTCAAAACCCCTCAACCCTGTTCACTTCCTGACTCCTGGACCAAGTCCCTTTCTCCAAAAATCCCTCTGTTCTCATCTTGAACCCCAGAGCATAGTCTGGAGTTCCAGACACCCAAGTATATGTAGATCAAGTCTACCTTGTAAGGGCATTGCTTTCCTGAAAAGCCCCTGATTCAGCAGAGCCTGACATAATATCAAGACTCCCTCCTTACACCATTCTTGATGGCTACATATACTCACACTTACTATCCCATGGAGTACCAGACCAACCCTTATAGACGTCCAGTACCCAACCACTACTCTGCACAGACCCCCTATCCTATTTACCCATCTCTCCTGTATGAACACCAATGCATACACTGCCACTGGGCCCCCAACCAGTCTCTCTATGAGCTGGGGCCCTCAGTCAGTTGGGCCCCTCTGCCCAACCTGGCCATGGCACAACCAGTAGAAGTCTCCTTGTACCAGAGCATTTCTGGGGGTCTACTGGAGACTCCTCCCATCCCTGGGAGACCTTGCCCTGTTCCTCCTAGCAAGGGTCCCTTTGCCCCCACCCTCTACTATAGTTACCAATGCCCTGCCCCCCAGCCTCATGCACCCCCTAGCCACGACTATTAGCCTTGTCACTACTTGACTGCCACTTCACCCACATGGACCCCTCCATTGCCCATGGGATAGCAGCACTTTGAAGAGTATGAGCACCAGCACAATGAGATGCTCCACTCACTCAGGATCTTGCCAGAGACTTTTGCACAATGGACCAGGACACTACTCATGGAATTTGAACACAATGACTTTGAGGGCACCCCAGGAGACTGGGTGCACTGCCTGGTCAAGTTCAGAGGATGACTCATCTGGGGTGAACTTCCAGAACAGACTATGGTTAAGTATAGGTGCAATATGATCCTCCACAAAGAACTGCAGCAACTGCTCAAGGAAGTCCATGTGTCACCCTTCTCTTCACTCCTTAACAACTCTGCAAACTCTGGCCATTCAATCCACATTTGACAAGCACCTCTGGAACCAACCTTGGCATCTCCTGTAGCCCCAACTCAGGAAGAATGACAGAGTGCCTCGGCCATACTCCAGTCTCTGAACTCTATGGGTGGGCTGTTCAACCAACCCACTGCCCAAACAGTAGGTTTGTCAGCTTGTCATAGGGCTAACTCTGTCCCCAGCATCTTCAAGACCTGAGGCTAACTACAGAGGCCCCTGGGACTGCTCCTGTGAACAGATGGCACCTGACCTCCCCAGGCAACTCCTGGGAGACCACAGGCTGACACAGCCAGCACAGAAGACACACTGTGCTACATCAATGAGATCATCCCAGAAGACAACAACCAATGCACTGTGCCCATGACAATTCTGATGCCGTCTCCCATGACAGCCCTGGCCCCTCTCAACCTGAATTTTTAGCACAACCCCCCACTTCATTTTGACCTGTGCAACCTTCCATAACTCCTGATGCAAGCTCAACCATCCTGAATTGAATGCCCCCCACCTTCTCTGGCACCTGGCCTGATCTGTCATGACCCCTCCCCCCTCTCTGGGACCATCCCAGGACACCCCAGGAACCCCATCTGGGACCCCCTCTCCAACCTCACAAGGCATCCTCTGCTATCACAGCTACTGATGCTGCTATCACACACATCAAAGACCGCCATCACCCAGCACCCCCAGCAGCCCCACATCACAGATCCTGAGATTAGCTGCTGGCAAGACCATCAAACCACTGTCATGACCCCTCCCCTCCAGATCCACCCTGGGACACCCCTAGAACCCCATCCGGGACTCTCTCTCCAACCCCACAAGATGCGCCCCCGCCATCACAACTACCGACACCGCCATCACGTGCATCAAGGGCCGCCATCACCCGGCACCCCTGGCAACCCACATCACGAGCCCAGGATCAACTGCCATCAACCCCGATCAACAATTGGATCACGCCAACTGCCTCCATTGGATCACGCCAACTGCCTCCATTGGATCACGCCAACTGCTCCCACCGCCATCACGCATCATGACTCCCTCCATGCCAATTGATTGTGCACTCCACATGCGTGATCCTGGCATACAGCCCCCTCCCGCTACTCAACGCCCCTGGGACTTATCTCAGACACCCCGGAACCCCAGAGACCTGGATTAGTACTTATAGTGTAAATCCCCATTGTATTCCCCTGGGACTTATCTCAGACACCCCGGAACCCCAGAGACCTGGATTAGTACTTATAGTGTAAATCCCCATTGTATTCACTAGTCTTGATATTAACTTGAATTGTTGCGTCCTCTCTGCTTGATTGGTATGCACAGACTGGCACACTTGAACAACCGCGTGCTCTAAGTTTGGTACGTACTTCGCAACTTACAATTTGCTAACCCGGTCTTGTCTTAGAACCCCTGGTTCATGACTCGACCCCCACCTAACCCCCAGCTTCTAAAACCCAAAACCCCAGACCAAGTTCCCTCTCCCAAGATTACCCCTGTCCATGTCTTAAGCCTCAGAGACCTAGCCCCAGAGTTCCAGACACCCAAGTATCCGTAGATCAAGTCTGCCTTGTAAGGGTGTTGCTTTCCTGGAAAGCCCCCGACTCAGCAAAACCTGACAACTGCAATCAACAATCAGATCACGCTATTCACTTCCAGCCATCACACATCATGCATCATGACCCCCTCTGTGCCAATTAATTGTGTGCCCCACACATGTGATCCCGGTATACAGTCCTCCTCCTGCTACTCAATGCCTCCCAGAACTTGTCCCTAGTCCCTCATTGTACTTTGCTAGTCTTGATATTCACTTGATTGTTTGCATGCCCTTTGATTGACTGGTATGCGCTGACTGGCATGCTTTGAGTTTGGTACACACTTTGCAACTTAAGTTTTACTAACCTGGTCTTGTCTTAGAACCCCCAGTTCTTGACTCGACCCCCTAAAAACCCACAACTCATCACTCCCCAAACTCCCAGATCAAGTCCCTTTCCCTGAGAATTTCCCCCTGTTCATGTCTTGAACCCCGGAGTCTAGCCCTGGAGTTCCAGACACCCAAGTACATGTAGGTCAAGTCCACATCGTAAGGACGTTTGTTGCTTTTCCAGAAAGCCCCCAAATCAGCAGAACCTGACATGATTCTGCAAGCTGACCTGACACCACCAAACCCCCTGTGACTGCCTGCACTACCTCCAACTGAACTCTGAGGACAATCCACAGGCCCACTCCCCCCTCCCCATGGAAACAAACCTCCAGGTGAGCTGCCTGGAGAAGGTTCTCTAGAAGGGTGGGGCCCAGTGCTTGGCACCTTTGATCCCCATGGAGGGGGGGATAATCACTATTACTACTACTACAATGTGGGACCCCCTCTCTGTAGTGCTGCCAGGCCAGACAACACCTGCAATGCTCTTGTCCACAAAGAATGTTTTGACATCCAGAAACCTGACATGTTCACAATCCAGGATCTTCAGAAATGGCATACATTCCTCACTCAATGTCTCAACATGTTTCAGGAAAAGCCACTCACATTTCAGGTTGACAGCTCCCAGGTTGCCTTTGCTGCCTCCTACCTTCAGAAAATCACCTTCAATTACTATATAGCCCTAATTCAGTTCAACCTCAACAATCTGGCCTTTTCCTGCTAGCAAGCCTTCATCAATGAGTTCTTGAGTAAGTTTGGGATTTATGACACCATAGCTGAAGCCAAGAACAACCTCTTCAATCTCTGGATGCATTTTGAAGAGCGTTTCACTATCTTTATTGTATGTTTTGAAAAGAAAACTTACAAGACAGGTTGGAATTACAGCATCCTCCAGTATGTCCTCCACCACACACTGCCCCAGTGCATCAAGGACATCCTCTGACTCACCCCAAAATGATCTTCCTATGACAAATACAAGGTCCTTGTCATCCAGATCAACTAGCATTACTGGGAGGACTGCAGCAAATACTCAAACTCCTGGACCTCCTGAAACATGAGAGGAGGCCCACCCTAGCCCTCTGGCAAACCTCCCAACCCCCCAAACCAAAACTCCAGCCCACCTCCTGAAACATGAGAGGAGGCCCACCCTAGCCCTCTGGCAAACCTCCCAACCCCCCAAACCAAAACTCCAGCCCTTTTCATTCCCTGGTGGCTGCCCCCCAGTAAGTCATGGCCTCCCCAATGCTAACTCCAGTAGCAGTGCCTGCCTCCAGGCTCAGCTCAATGCCATTATGGCCACCAACAATCCCTGGCAACATGTCAATTCTTGATGAGCCCCCAGAAGGCCCTGACAACCCCAAATTTGCTGATTAATGGGACAAGGAGGCCCTCTAGGCTAGCTAGCTCCAGAAGAAGAGACAGCCTTGAATTAAAGTTCTGAAAGATGTGCAGGAGCAACAGAGAAAGGAAGGTGTTTGCATACTCTGCAGTGAGAAGGACCATTTCATCTCCAAGTGCCCCCAACAACAGGCTATGGGATGCGCCACACAGACCTTCAAAAAAGAGGATGCCACCTACAAATACTTGGAAAACAACTTGGTGATTTAGATCTGAAAGATACACTAAATTGTGGAATCAACCCTGATGTCTTCTCTGCCCCAGCCTCCCACCTTCATGTAGCAACACTCATACAGGACACTCTTATGGCTTATCTACCCTCCCACTCCTTGCACCCCCTCCTCCTCAAAGCCCACATCACTTCCTCTGAAGACCCCTTCAACACCTTGTTGACAGTGGTGCCATGGACAACTTCATCAATGAAGCATAGTCTTCCTCTGCCCCAGAACCCACTAAATAGCTTCTGGTCCCAGTCCAACTCTGCCTCCTCAATGGAGACACCTTTGCAGTGGAGGATATCACCCATTTCATGTGTATCCCCATTACCTTTGCCAACAGACAAACTCACACTCTCTGGATGCTGATAACAAAACTCCACCCCTCTGCACCCTTGGTCCTAGGGCTCCCTTGGCTCTAGGATACCAACTCCTGCATTTACTGGTAACACCTCACCCTCTGCCTGGTGACTAGCAGCTTCCCTTCAACATCTCCAACTCTCTGGGCTCCAACCAAACTCCAAAAAACCTCCCAGATGGACCCTGCCACCTCTGAGCTCCAGTCCTGCTCATCCCGGTCCTTTGTCATCAACGCCAGGTTGGATGGTGCTCCAGGCCTACTATCAGCCCTTATCAACAGCAGAGCCACCAGGGTCTTTATCAGCAACACCCTCAATTTCTCTTATGATCCTCTCAAACAACCCCTCAACCTGCAATGGCTTGATGGCACCCTTTCCTCCTCTGGCCCCATTAAGAGGTCTTGCTCAGAATGCGTGACTCTGGACAATAGCTTTGAATTTACCTCAAATTTCCTGATCATGCAACTTTACAACTCAACCCTGCTAGTATTGGGATTATCCTGGCTACAAGTTGTGAATCCTGACATTGACTGGAGGATGCTCACTATGATGTTCCTGGAACCCAAGGACCACCCAATGACCACTGTACACCTCTGGGCCTTTGGGAGCAACCCAACACCCAACACTCCAAACTCTGCTCCTCAGCCAGACACCCCTGGTCGCATCCTTGACACATGTCCAAGTCTGTAAAATCCCCAATCAACCCTCCAACATTCTTCAAAACAAGTATAAGGGGCCAAATTACCTGAACTGGTCTCAGACACACATTATCCCCATTCTGACCTGCAAGCCAATAATCCTGATTGACCCAAAAATGCTCAACATTAGAATTATTGGAGCCACCCCATTTGCCCATCTCATGCAGGAAGGGACCCCCATGTTCCAGCTGCACACCTTGCCATCTCTCTTGGAAGAACACTTACAAACAGATACTATCCCTCCAGAGAAGAAGATTGAGGAGCAGATCCTATGAGAAGTAGTTTCCCCAGAGTACTATGAATTTGCTGACATGTTCTCTGAAGAAGACGCTAAGGAGATTTCCTCTCACTGGCCTTATGACCACACAATTGATCTTGAGGAAGGGACCTTTCCAACCTTCAGCAAAGTATACAACATGTCAGAAGTCGAACTCTGTGCTCTCAAGGACTACCTCAATGAGATGCTTGGAAAAGGGTTTATCCATCCCTCCACCTTTGCCACCAGAGCTACAGTTCTATTTGCCAAGAAGAAAATGAGATGCTTGGAAAAGGGTTTATCCATCCCTCCACCTTTGCCACCAGAGCTACAGTTCTATTTGCCAAGAAGAAGATAGCTTGCTCTGGCTCTGTATTGACTATTGGGGACTCAATAAGATCACCAAGAAGAACCATTGCCTACTCCCACTGATTGGCAATCTGGTTGATCACCTTGGAAATACCAAGGTCTACACAAAAATTGACCTCTACTCTGGCTACAACAACATCTGTATTGTCCCAGGAAACAAGTGGAAAACCATGTTCCACACATGGTATGGTCTGTTTAAGTACCTCATAATGCCTTTTGGAATGACTAACTCTCCTGCCACATTCCAATACTTCATGAATGACATCTTTCATGACATGAGCAATGTTTTTGTCATTGTATATCTGGACAATATCCTTATTTACTCTGACTCAAAGGAAGAGCACCAGAAACATGTCCAACAAGTTCTCAAACACCTCCAGGAGCACAATCTCCATGCCAAGCCTGAGAAGTGCACATTCCACATGAAAGAGGTCAAGTACTTCAGTGTCATAGTATTTCTGAATGGTGTCTGTATAGACAATTACTCCAGCATCACAAAATCTCTCAGCCAGCTCACATAAAAGGACATTGCATTCTGAATGGTGTCTGTATAGACAATTACTCCAGCATCACAAAATCTCTCAGCCAGCTCACATAAAAGGACATTGCATTAAATCTACTCAACAAGGCTTTCACAGCCACCCCTGTACTTTGGCACTATGACCCCATCCTCCCAATCATCTTGGAATGTGATGCCTTTGACTATGCCATCATCAGGATTCTCTCACAAATAGAGCCCAATGGTGGGGAGCCCCAGCCAGTCATCTTTTACACCCAGTCTATGATCAACACCAAGCTCAACTACAACATCTATGACAAGAAACTCCTTGCTATTGTAAAAGCCTTCAAGCAATGGCAAGCTTACCTCAAAGGAGCTTGGCACCAGATTCAGGTCTACTCAGATCACAACAACCTCCAGTACTTCACCACAACCAAGCAGCTCAGTCAACATCAGGCACAGTGGTCCAAGATCCTCTTGGAGTACAACTTCACAATCCAGTACCACCCAGGACAGCTCAGAGCTAAATCTGATGAACTCATCTGATGACTTGACATTTACCTCAAAAGGTCATTCAAGGTGGAATGCAATGTGCTCAACCATTGCATGGTAATTCCCTCTGAATGTCTAAATGTTGTACTAATTCTGAATGATGAAGGTATCTTGAACAAATCCACCATGCCTCTTGAGACCAGTACTTCACTAATCACAACTCCTACAACCTCCTCAATGTTGCCAAACTGGACCCCGCTTTTTTTTTATCTTCCGACAAAAAGCTCCTCCTCTGAAATAGTCACATCTACATCTCAGACCATGCCTGAGCCCGATACAATGTTCTCTGCCAGCACCATAACCATAAGCTCTGGGAACACCCCAGGATACGTAAAACCCTCCAGCTTGTCTCCCAAACTTACTTCTGGCCAGAACTGAAGAAGGACATAACTCACTACATTCAATCATGTAAATCCTGCCTCCAGGCCAAAGTCCCCCAACACCAGCCCTATGGACTGCTGAAATCCTTGCCAGTAGGACAATACCCCTGGTCCTTTATATCCATGGATCACATCATTGAACTCCCAGAATCAGAAGTTCAATGCCATTCTTGTTGTTGTGTATAGACTAACCAAGCAGGGCATCTTCCTACTCTGCCATACCATGAACACTGCCTGGACTTTGCCCAGCTGTTCCTTGAGCACATCTTCACCAAGCACAGACTCTCAGACAACATAGTTTCTGACCATGGCCTGCTCCTCATGTCCAAGTTTTGAATCTTCCTATATAAGGCCCTTAAAGTGAAAACTAACCTCTCCATAGTCTACTACCTGGAAACTGACAGTCAAACCAAAAGAGTCAACCAATTCCTCAAACAATATCTCCGGTTATATGTCAACTACCTGCAGGATGACTAGCATACCCAACTCCCTCTGGCCAAGTTCACCTACAACAATCCGCCACACTCCACCACCAAAGTATCACCTTTCTTTGCCAATAAAGGGTGCCACCCCCAGCTAACCCTCTCACTCCAAGATATTCTGTTGCATGCTACCTACAAAGTTGCACAGAACCTCTAGTCCCTTCATGAGTTCCTCTGGAAAGAAATTGACATTGCAAATCAGGCCTATGTAAAACATGCTGATTGGAGGCAGGAAGACACCCCTGACTAGGCCTCTGGAACTAAAGTATGGTTAGATTGACACTACCTGATCACAAGTGCCTTGGACCATTCAAGGTCTTGAAAAAAGTCTCATCTCACACCTACAAAATCAAACTCCCCCCAGAACTCCAAGGCTTGCACCCAGTTTTCCACATCCACCTCCTGAAACAACACCCCCCAGACCCCTTCTCTGAACAACACCCCAAACCTCCATCCCCAGTTGAGGTTGAGGATGAATACTATTACAAGGTTGAAGACATTCTCAACTCTTGGAACATCTGTGGGTGACTCCACTTCCTCGTATGATGCAAGGGATATGGCCCTGAAGATGACACCTGGGAGCCATGCTGCAACTTCAAAGATGCCCTCAACAAACTCTGAGACTTTGAATGATGGCACCCAGGAAATAACCTCTCTGGGCACAGAACTCACAGACAGCAGTAGTGGGTGTAACCTCCACCTCTGGGTTTAATATGGATTTAACTTCCATGTATATTTCCTATTTTCTCTTTTCTTACATTTTACTCTTCTAATACTTCCAAGTTTCAGGAGTTATCTTCTCTATAATAGAACCCAGAGAATCTGGGCTAGATGCACACCCTCAGTCTTCAGTTTATTTTCTCCTTATATTACTATTCACTCTTCTGACTCCAAGAAGACAAGTATATATATTTTCTGCTACAATTACAGTAGTCTACAGTACAATACAGAACAATGAACAAGAAAACTCTTGAACAAGAAATGATGACTAGGAAGAGATTCCTGGATCCCCCTTCCCCTCTCCTCCTTACTGCTCTTCAGGTTCTGCTAGCCAACCCTGGGGCTCCTCTTCCTGCATCTCCTCCCCAATGTGCTCCTGTGAGACCTTGTCCACTAGCTGGTCTCAGGAGGGGAGTTGCTCCCCCTCATCCAGAATGCGCTTAAACCATGTCTCCAGCACCAGGACATTCCTTTGCTGGTGCACCACCACAACTCTGCCCCACCCTGGGAGTCATCAGCTTAAACTGCATTCCCTTCTGCAGTGACATCAGCATCATAGCTACCCTGTCCAGGAGCAGTCAGTGCTGAGACTTTAGGTTCTTGTCAGCTATCTCTGATAAAGTGCTTGGAGGAGGATTGGGTAAGTCTTCAATCTTTCCTGCAATAGGGAGCAATAAAGGTGTCACTTTGAGTAAATGATAAATCATTAGGAGATCAAAGATGTATTCTCTTTGTGATAATCAAAGTTTCTGTCAGGTTCTGCTGATGACAGGGGCTTTTGATAGCAAGCATGTCCTTACTAGGCAGACTCAAAGTCTATGGAATATCTCTGGGCAATGGCAGGGTGAGCTTCAGAGTTTTGAGTAAGGCATGAGGGTGCTCCAAGAAATATGCAGGGTGCTGGAATTTGAAGAACCAAAGAGGCAGGATCCTAGGCTAAGTCTGAGATATGACAAAGGAGAATGGAGCCAGGTAGGGCAGAGAGATAATAAGGAGGTGATCAGAGGAGAGACTGAGACTGAGAGACTAAGACCGAGAATAGAAAATGGAAAAGAAGATTGAAGTGAAACTTAGTGAACTAAGAGACTTGTGAAAAGAAGAAAGTAGATTGAGCAAGTTGTACAAGATAAACAGATGAGTATAGAGGCAAAAGTTATGGCAATATCAAGACTACTGTAACAGACTACTGACTACTGATTAAATACTTGCAATGTGTAAGTTCTGGGTTGACCAGGTAAGGTCTAGAGTTGCATGCCAGTGATGATGCCCAAAAGTAGATCAGTAGCAGATATGGTTTACGGCTACTGACCTGTGTAATAATGCATTGGGCATGCTAAGATTGAGGGAGTTCCAGGCAGTTCCCAGAGAACAAGTCAGAAAAAGAGTTAAATGGCAGGATTTGGTGAAAGTCAGTAGCGATAGTCGGCAAGGAAATGCGGTAAGGAGGGTGCACCAACAACAAAGTGTGCCTAAAAGGGTAGGAAGATGACCACGGTTAAATGTGGCAAGAGGACACAGGAAGGAAACTAGAGGCTTAGCAATGACTAAGCTGTGTGATGCCTGCCATAAGTGCAAGGCATGTAGGTTCTATAAGCATAATTGCGGCAAGCAGGCTAAGAGTGTTCAGACAATTGGCGACTATGAACTTAGTCAGCTCAAAAGAAATCTGAACCGTAAGGTGAACTGAGGGGTGTAAAGTGGGGTACTCTGTTCTGTTTTGGAACTATTGACAAGTGGTCAGTATTTATTGTAAGTTTGAAGTTCCCCATCACCAAGCAACTAAGCATCACCAAGGCAGGGTGGAACAGTAAGAATGTAAGTAAATGCTGTGAATTAAACTAAATAAAAGGAAATTACAAGCCAGTTGTCTATTCTGTCTGTCTTGAGGTTGCCAAGCGCTATCATGCACTTATGGTGAAACACCAGTTCAGCCATCACAAGTTATTGCATTATTCCTAATTTGTAAGTGCTGTTACTGGCTAGCTAGGCCACGTGCTGATTAATTAGTGCCACCTGTCAAGATCTTACCAACAGCATGATGATAGCTGTCATTCCAGCTGCCGCCGGTGCTATTACTAATTGGCCTTGATGGTTGCCATGCATGTCCGTTGGGAATAGCCCAGACAGGATAAATCATGTGTGCCAAGTTCAGCACAAGTGCAGCAAGATACCTGGGACCGATGCCAAGCCTGCCGTTGATGCGCCTAGCCTGCATGGGGTCCTATCACCAGGTGGCTGGTTCTGTGCAGTATATTGCTTAAATACAAGTTCTGTGTGGTGTATAGTCTAAGTCCAGGTGTGGTGCTTCCCAGGCTGATTGGAAAATAGTGTTGGATGCTGGTGTTAATCAGTGGCTGAACTGTGGAGCAGAGATGCCAGGGTGGCTGGTTGGTCTTGGCATGTGAGGGGGCCAGTGCTAGTTGGATGTCTAGAGTGTGCCCTGGAGTTTTGAGGCTGAGTCAGGAATCTGTGTAAGGTGCTGGTTGTGACAGTTTCTTTTGTGACTGGTCTCTATTAATGCAAATCTCTAGATACAGATCTGTTGTTCTAGAATTTTTAACTTCAAACCATTTTCTCATTGGACTGATAATCCAATTATAAAGAGCCTTTGGATTGGTCACATTGAGTCCATCATCCATATGAAGACAAATGATAATGAACAATTCTTGACTATTACTAAGTAGTAAAATAGATTTATTGGGAGTTTAAAAAAACAACCATAAAAAACTGTATGATCAATGCTGCATCTGATGAGACTATAAGATTCTAGTTTTTCTCTGATAACTTTATACTACTCATGTGATGCCTGTTTCAGACTGTAAAGGGCATGGAGAACATGGTTCACTTTCTTTGGTTCTATATCTAGAAAACTAGATATTTGTTTGCAGTAGATTTCTTGTGATAAGGAAACATTAAAGAAAGCAGTTTTTACATCAAATGCAAAAAGTTTCAAATTGTACAATGCAGCATATGCTAAAACTATCTGAATGCTCATCATTTTTGCTACTGATGCACAAATTGTGCCATAATCCTCTGGTTGTTGGCTAAAGCTCTGGGCCACAAGATGTGCCTTCTCCATTCTCTGAATTATCAACTTGTCAGGATTGAACTTGTGGGCATAAACTCAGCTTTCAGAGGACTCCTTATTTCTCTCTTCCTTAACTCCTTATCTCTTCACTCTCCTTTCATTCATTCTCTTATTTCTTCTGTGATTCTCTCATTTTACTGTTTCTATTCTTTCAACACTATCTGTTAATACTATTCTCAGCCCTTGAGGTGCTCTGGTTCTTTAGCTACTATTCAGACAAGTGTAGGCCCTTCAGGACTGCTTCCAGACCACTTATATAAGCCAGAGTTTTCCAGAGTTTGCCTCTTATTTGTGCAATTGTTTGTATAGGCAATTTTTGAGTTTTTAAGGTTTTGTTGTACTGTACAGTTGTTTTCTATGCTTCAGAGGCCTTAGAAGTGTCCAACCTGGCATAGCAAATCCCTAGACTTGTTCTCTTTGGATCTTCCTCTGCCAAGTGAGTAGTTATTTTGATATTGTCAGTATATATTTTAATATACTTTGAATCTCCCTCTGCCAGCTGTGTGACTGAGCCATAGCCTCCAGAGGTTGCCCTTACATTAGCAGACTCCAATAGCTTTTCAATAGGGAGGTAAATCAGCAGGCATCAAGATCTGTAGTTGTCATAAATTGTTGACTTTTTGTTCTATTGTCGCTTGCCAGACATCAGTGTCTGGTCAATGTGTCACTTTGAAAAAATTCTCTGGCACTTTGTCTAGGTTAAAAGGTTTGCTGGTTTTAAATTTTGGAGTATCAGTGCCAAAAGTTGTGTACACCTTGTATTCATTAATTGCAAGAGGTTCAAGGCATGTTATATTCATTATTGGTATCAAAAAGTCTTTAGTGTTGTGGAAAGCATTAAAATCTATAATGGCAGAAAGATCCTGATAAGAAAGTAATCAAGCTTGATGGTCTGTATAAAGTTTAACTAAATGCTTATTCTTTTGTGCATGTCATTTAAAAAAGCTTAATCTGCATCTGTCATCATAATTTTATGATAAGGTCAAGAAGGTGGATCTAACTTTGTAGCATGAGAATTTGTATCAGGTTGAACATCTACTGTAGGAGATGTTTCAGTCAAATGTGAAATCAATTGGTTTGGCTGAGTGTCTAATGAATAAATGTGAGAATTCTGTAGTGCTGAAAAAAAAGTCAGTTCAACAGGCAGAGAAGTGCTTTATTGTAGTTTGCCATGAATATTCTCATTGAACACCACATTACAGAAGAAGAAATATTCACTATTCATATCTTGAACATGCCATCCTAGATGTCCCTTTTTGTAACCAACAAAAATTGCCTTAAACTGGCAGATGTTGCCTTTCTGATATGTTTCCTTTAGATAAAGCACAAAACACTGACAACTCCAGACCCAAAAATGCAAAATATCAGGCTTATGACCTTTAATAATCTTGAAAGGAGTCATCAAGTTTGATAATGTTGTGGTTAGTAATCAATTTTGCAAGTATTATGCTGTCAAAATTGCATCACTAAGAAATGAAATAGAAAGTCCAGCCTCTGCTATAAATGTTTGAGCAGTATTTTCCAAAGTCCAAATATATCTCTC
>JAMWFC010000091.1:771620-993860 GCA_027475525.1 Macrolepiota albuminosa
TTTCCACCACGCACTCTGGGGAGCAGAGTTCCAGGGGCATGAGCACATGCCCCACTGAGGCTAAGGCCTCACAACCCTGAAAGGATCATTGGGGTAAGCAACTGGAAGGGCACGCATACGTCAACGTGCACTTCCCTGAGGATGCCCCAGGGGCTAACATCCCCTTTTTACCCGCAATACTGGTAGAGGGCCCGCCAGCCCAACTCCCACAGTGTGTGTGGGCAATGGACCCATGGTCTGATAAGTCGGAGCCGGAGAGGCTGCCATCCCCGCCCTCCGATGACGATTGGTATGAGGAGCCTGAAGAGGGTCGCATGGAATCCCCTGTGCCGCACAAGACGGCAGCACAACGTATGGCACGCGAACGGTGCAACAGCAATCGACAGGCCAAGATGGACCGTCGGGCACAGAATAGCGCCAAGCGAGGAGCTGCCCTCCTCGAGCACAAAACCGGGCGCATCCCTGATGCGCTCACTGTTGTGATCTATCGAGATCACACTATTGAGCGCCAAAACTCATTCTTTGGCGCGGGGTTAGCTCCCCAATTCTATTGGTCGCCAATGACCAATACCATCTTTGTCAGGCAAGAAGCCTGCGCAGCCAGGTCCTTCAAGACCAATAAAGAGGGCAACGCCGCGTCGACGCCCCACAACAGTAAGGTGTACCAAGTGGCACCTTGTGGGTTTCTCCGCAGTCCTCAAGAAGTCTGCAGGCTTCACTCACTGGTTAACAACCAGTTTACGCCGATTTGTCAGCATCAGTTGGGCTATCTATTGCTCAACAAATTCAAGCGGGTGGCGCTCAACTGCCACCCTACTGCCCAAGACAGAGCCATGTCTCACTTACTTGACGAGGTCGCGTATAGGACCATCACGGTACCCTTTGCGAGTCCAGAGGAGCAGGAGAACATCCCGCGAATGATTGTGCCAACGCAGATCTATTGCTGCAAAGAGGGAGGGAGAATTGCCTTCGTCAGCCTTACTCTCCCTGATCCAAAGCAACCATTTGCTTTGGACTACCTGGGCTCATATGCCCTCCTCTATGGACGTCCTGGGACGTCCAACGTATGGACCGGTCTGGCCATGGACCGTGCCATGTGCATTCATTGGCGCAGCCTCTTTGAGTTTGCGCTTGTACGTGCCCTCAGTGCCAGCTGCCCCTCCAAGTCCATGGTACACAAGTACCTGGCCTATGTATTTGCAAGGCCAGGCCTCTACAAAGAGGCAGTCGCTGAGTACAAGGCGGCTACAGGGCAAGTCTTTGTGCTCCTCCACGCCGACGACCCTAACTTTGAGGCTCGGGCTGTGGACATCCTGGAAGCATTAGCTTCCGTGTTCACCACTTCGGACGCGTTACGCGTCCTTCTTCACAATCAAATTCTGGTCAGCTGGGCTGACCATGCATACACCTATGGGGTCACCTACTTGGCCCACCTTTTCTTCAGCGACAGCCGGCTCTACAACGAGGCGGCCACTATCGACGACAAGAGGCTGCAACGCCTTGACCATTACGGTACACCCCAGTCCATCGCTCAGTGGGATGGGTGGCGCGAGGCCACCATTGGCAATTGACAATGCCTGATGCTCCAGCAGCAGGACAGTCATCGTGCTTACAACGACGCGCTCACCAAGGAGATGTACCTCCTCATCGGGCAAGACATTCATGCCCACAAGATCTGGACGTGCCAGTACCCGTCCGACACTGGGGATCTTCCTGATCCCCAACCACCTATCCCGGGGTCGATCATTGACCCCAATCTCACACTGTCCCCCCTCCGGGACTATGACGACTCCCTGCCAGTAGCAGGGCCTTTGGGCACCTCCTATGTGCCCGCACCCAAGGATGAACTCCTCGACTACGACATGGACGACGCGACTGCTGATCCATTCCAGGAGCCTGGGGACTCTCTCATTGCCCCCGTCCCTGACTTACCAATGGCCTGACCATTGTATTATCTCAAGACCGTAGCTTGGTCTGATTGGGGGGTGTGTAGCGTAGTCCGCTATGTGGCGTTGGCCACATAGCTTTACTTACTGTAGTAGATATTATATTATAATTATTATAATATAATATTAATATATTAATTACCTTACCATATATATACGTACATGTGCTGCTTATTAAGCAGCTTATTTTGTGTTTATACTACATAGTCAATAGACCGGACTGGTCTGATTCTGTGCAGTGTGAACATTAAGCTCACAATTCCTGTAACTTCGTTACAGTTGACGTCGCCAACAAAGCCTACTCCAGGTACGCCAACCCTCAATAGGAGGCCATGCCCAACTAGAGCCCTGGGACCTTCATCTGGCTTGACCAATGCAATCTCTAAACAAGACGTCCCTCCATAAAGCTCAATGATAAGCATTTTGGCCCCTTCAGGATAACCCGGAAGGTGTCCTTGCACACCTATCACCTCGCCCTCCCTCCAGAGTTAAAAGAACTCCACTCTGTGTTCCACATCGGACTCCTCAAAAAGCACACCCCAGACCCCTTCTCTGGGCAACGCCCCAATCAGCCCCCCCTCTTTGAAGTAGATGACGAGTACCACTACGAAGTAGACTGCATCCTTGACTCCATACAATGGGCAGGCTATGGACCAGAAGACGACACCTGGAAACCCTGGGCAAACCTGAAGGATGCCCCACTCCTCATCCTATCCCTGCTCCTCTGCCATACACCGCGCCTTCCAGGCCAATCCCACAGAACACCTCTTGTGTTGAAGGTGGCAGGACGCACACATTGACATATCCTTGTGAGACCCCACCACCAGCTCCTCAAAGATGTATAACACCCCCCGACGAGCACACATCATGCACTATAAGACGTCAGCCAAATCCCAGACAAGGTCAAACAAGCTACTCACTGGACCAGCAGCCTCACACCAAGATTGTGTGGGGGGTCCTTGGTAGTGCCCCTGGGCCGCCATAATTTGCTCTGGCGTTGCCTGATCTTGAGGGACACGCTGCACCACAGGAACAGACCACACCTGTCCAATGCCCAACATCAGACAGTCAGAACGGGACACTGGAGGGCAAGAAGGGGAGGACATCAGAGGTGCCTGCAGGACTAAGGGGTGAAGAAACGGCCCAGGAAGGGATGGCCTGGCTATCAGGGGTTGACTCAACAACCTGGACCTGGAGAGCTGCGGTAAAGAGACTGGAGGATGGGCCATGGACTCTGTGGAGAGGGATTGAGTAGGGGCCTATGCCTAGAGAGGAGCACTTATGGACAAGCTCACTGATCTGCCGGCAATCCTCCTGATGATTATACTCCGCCCAACTGGCCACAGAGTCATCCCTGACAGGAGGTGGGGTGGGAGAACGAAGAGGCGTAGTGGGGCATGACATGATGGCTAAAGGCGAAAAACAAAAAATTTTTTCAACCCCCAGCCTGGTTCAACTCCCATGAGGAAGATGCACAGCCACCACCAACTCCCATGGGGAAGCTCACAGCCACCGCCACTTTGAAGGGTCTCAGCGCTAGGGGGGGTGATGTCATGACTATTACCCATCCCACGTGAGTCTCAGCAATGCCCTCATCACCCCACCAAATAGCCAATGCTGGCGCCGCCCCAAGTCAGGCCCTGACCAACCCCCAATGCCATGATGGGCCCTGGCCAATCTCCAATGCCACAACGGGCCCTGGCCAACCCCCAACACCAATAGGCCCTGACCGATCCCCCAGCACCACACCTGTACCTGGACAATACAACACATAGGACCCACACCCAGGACTCATCTGAATGACCTGGACCTTGACCACCTAGAGTATTTAGCTCATAGCCAGTAACCTGTCTTGGTAGTCTTGATATTGCTATAACTCCCATCTCTATACTCTCTTGTCTGTCTTGTACCATCTACTCAATCCATCTTCTTACTCTCTCAAGTTTCCCGGTCCTCTAAGTCTCACTTTGATTTTCCCTCAGTCTTCCGGTTTCAGTCTCAGTCTCCCAGTCTTAGTCTCCTTCCCTGATCACCTCCCATTATCTTCCGCCCTAACCAGCTCTGCCTCTCCCCGCATTCCGGACTTAGCCCGGGATCCTGCTCCACCCTACCCTACAAGTTCCAGTGCTCCATGTATTCCCAGAGCACCCTCACACCCCCACCAAAACTCCAGATCTTGTCTTCCATTGCCCGGAGATGCCCTGTAGACTTCTAGTCCGCCTAGTAAGGACCCGCTTGCCTCCGGAGGCCCCCGTTGTCAGCGGAACCTGACACTCCTCAGCAAGCATATATTTGCTGACTACAAACAGAAAGTCTACTGCTCTGACAGGATTGATTGATGCTTTTCTGGTCCATTCAAAGTATTCTTGCTGCTTAGTCCTTGGTTTGTTGTTGATTACATCAAGGCTAGATAGTACAATGATGACATCATTGTTAAGGCACCCAAATGTATATGGCTTGGAATAGTTGACATGTGAGAAGGTGGCATCAATGAACAGAAAAGTATACATCATTGGACTCTCAGTGAGCAATGACATGTTGAATTATCCTTCTCTGACACCCCAGAAGTCAACAGGCAAAACTACTCTTGTTGATGTGCTAGCCCTTGGACTAGGTTTGGAGTTTCCAGCAGTTGTCAAAGAGGATGTGCAAGACATTATGCCAACTCAAGGATTCAGTCATAGATATGTGGACTCACTGAAAATGCAGCAAGTTATACTAGTTGTGCATCTGGACAAAGAAAAGGAAGACAAAAACTGTTCCATATTGCATTTTGGGACCTGGGACGACATGTTTTGCAACTTTTACATTTGAGCGATATAGAATAGAGCTCTCACGTATGGAACCTGGTACGCATCTGCTTCAGGAAGTAGACAAGAGATATGCTTATGCTCAAATCGCAGACGACAATCATGATCATATGGACCAAGTACGAGATCTTTGTCCTCCAACATGAGTCAGCGTCATTGTGAAAAAGAAATGCTCGTACATGTAGTAGGGGTGTTCTGTTGAAGTAAATTGATAGGCTGTTGTATCTGTTTGGAAGGGTCGGTGTTGTTGATCATAGGGACAGATTGACACAAACTCTGAAGCATTAACCACTAATGCGATATAGCAAATTTGTTGAGATTGGACAAGTTCACTCACCTAGTCCAGAACCTGACCAAACGTTGGTAGAAACCTGTGAAGACTAAAAATACCAGCTTACCAAGTTGGATTAAAGAATTGCTGCTTCCAGGGAACCAGTTGGCCTTTGTCTCTGCCTACAATCTCTTCGTATATGATATAGGTACAATGACCAAAGATCAACCTATCAACCCCGTAATTTACCAGATTCCACAGATTCCATCAGAACTGTGATAGGCATCATTTGACGGTTATGGGAATCATGTATTTGAACATCTTCACACCATTCAGGACAATGGCGCCTTTATTCTTGTTTTGGCTTCCAGACAGATCATTTACCATCTAGTGATTCCTCACAACGTTGAGTATCTACCACATCTTGCATGATATATGGATGTTACTCACAAATATTGCCTGTATACGGCTGGAACACACAATGCGCTTATGGAGAAACATCATTCGGTCCTAGTCAAAATCGGCACTACAAATCATCCACATCGAGACGTTGTCACCACACATCAAATCAACGTTTCTTCGGATCTTCAATCGTTCTATTGCATGGTATCTATTGATCCACTCAATCGAGGACATTGGACGCATCATAATTAAGGACCGCCATAAAATCTTCATTTTTGACACCTCTAGATTTCCTGACATAACCACCCTCAGCTGTCTTTTCACCTACGTCGAGACACTTGAGGATTTACCTTCGTTCTACTTCTACAATCGGCAATCCTGTGACGAACGGACGTCTCAGATGTGCGCGAGGAAGGTCGCGGTCGCAGGTAAGCGACCATGAAATCTCGGCCTAGTCCACGCGGGGAACTGGAGTCCAACGAGACAAGTTTTATTGAGTACTGTAAGGACAAAGTAATGTAATAATGCTCAACTGGAGTTCACCAAGAGAAGTTGAACTCCATGCGAGCGATTGGATCCGAATATCTCCAGAAATTTGTAAATATTAGTGCTCGTGGGTAAGATATAAGATTAAGGAATACAGGTGAGCACTTTCGTCATCCTGATGCACTCGAAATAGGTATAATAGAGATGTAACTAGACAGAATAATTGTGGTTCAATATATCTCCAAGTTTCTGGTTCCCGGCGTTGTTTGGTCTGCGTTTCTCACTATGTCGTGTTGAGGCTGTCTCACGGTATGGTTGCTTCCAGAGCTGTCTCGACGCTTCGTAACCAACTACCGAAGAGTCTCGGTGACTGTCTGTTGACTATTCGACTTGCTAGCACCTGGCTTTCAGCGTTCAGTGTTGACCATTTATCGCCTTCAAACTATCTGTCTTTGTTCTCATTCCCTCATTCCTCGCAAGCTTACCTGAGTTATCTTCGAGTCGTATGTTATCCTCAGTCTATCCATACGCCGTTACTCTGAAAACAATCAACTCCCTACGAGTTCCATGCCATCTCCCTACTACACCGTCATACTGCCACTTGGTTGAAGTTTTATACCCATTCTCTTCTTGAATACACTTTTCCTTTCCTTCAATCACTCAGCTACTTCAACTGTACCTGTAATCCGCATGAAGGTCAAGTACTGCAAATAGGGTAGTCAAGGTAGCTAACCTTTAATCGAAGAATCTGGCGCCAGATTCATCAGGAACAAAATAACCATCGATCTGCTTAGTCTCTGCGACGAACGAATCGAACATGCCAAGAGAACCTTCTTCAAGGTAACCTTCTATTTGCAGAACCCTTACGAGACCTCGAACCCATGTCTGACATCCACATCCGGCCTCGTTGTTTTCGAATTTTGCGAGTCCGTGCTTTTCAATCAAGTCATAGACATGTTGTGTTGTCAAGCCATTCTTTACCGGCCTTTCCCATGCTTCCAGCTCTTCCCCAACTTTGTTAGATTTCCAGTATTCCTTAGACCGAAACCTGTCATGTGGTCAGGTTTCAATCAACAATACATAGCTGGACACCTTGCTGGATATTAATGACTCGATCTGCGACGGAATCCTTGTAAGTGTCGAAGATGACGCTTCGCTTAACATTATGGGTGGTTGTATAGGCTCCAGAAGCCCTCCTGTGATGGGTTATAAGTTACTCTACATGGTAAATATGGTCCGAACCAGTGTAAGAGCGCTACACCGAATTCTGGCACCGTGTCATATTGCGGGATGAGACAGACAAGAAATTTTGTGATTTCCACGCCACGGTCTTGGTGTTCCCACTCATCGGTTTGAATCGGGTTCGGTTTTTGTGACATCGATGCGATGGTTGAGGTTGGATTATCTGGACAAATCAAGAATTGGACGTACGATAGTAAATATAAATCGGCAGCTGCCGCGTGGCAGGAAGATGACTTGAGAAAATTCGGGGTTTTGTCGGATACTACGGAGGACTGAGACGTGTTTTTCAGGGATAGCGTTGAGCAGATTTCTATGGCCAATGAAATCTATCGATCATCCTGCTGTCCACAGGGGCGTCTCCTATGCATCCCACCGCGACTCGAGTATCGGGGAGCAGCATCTATCGGATGAGCGTATAAAAAGAAACTAGAGTTTGTTACGTGCGAAGACAGGCAGTGGTGTGTACTCATGAGGTAGATATATGCCTATCCTTGTTCATGAGCTGACTGACATCCTAGGAGTAAATGGAAGGTTCTTTAGACTGATCGGCGGTACTGAGAGGCCCAGTGGTGTATGATTGCGAGTGTGGGCGCGGTGCCTACAAGGAACAGTGAGTGCCAACTGAGCCACCATACTGCGCCTACATCTGGTAAAATCAGATGCCACGGGCATAAAAAAGCAGAAAGACAATGTATAAGGATAGGAAAAAGGCATTGAAATGTAGGTCTGCAAAAAAGGAGGTCGGGATGTTTGATGGTCACACCATAATGTAACAATAGACTTCTTCTGATGTGAATCCAGTTGCTCATCATAGAGGCAGACAATAAGAATAAGAGTTCTAGAAAGTCTCCAATATACTCTAGAAAACGCTGGAACCTGTAAGCGTGAGTCGAAAACTGCAGACTCGGGGGGACGACTCACCAAAACACCAAGCCCAAGCTGTGTAGTAACAAGCCATCAGCCAAGAGGGAAGTGCGCAGCGAGAAAACCACAGCAGCAACAGCCAAGGGTAGCAGTGCTCCGCAAAAGAGCCAAGATCTCGCACTGGGTTAAGCCCCATCAGATCGTGAAGTCATCCAGCCCGACGCAAACTTCGACTCGGTCGCAACTCGTTCAATCCTCGTTGACAAACGTTCCAGCACAGTCTGCCGCGGCTGCGAGACAATGGAGCTAGGACTAGGGGAAAGACTAGGAGGAAGGCAGCTGAGAAGACGAAGCCGAGGGAACGGTTTTGCCAAAGAAAATAATGGATAAAACAAAAACCATTATCCACGAGCCAGATGACGGCGAAGCAATAACCGAGTGCCCAGAAATGGTTACGCGTAGTGATACGTCTGTCTCAAAGCAGAGACAGAAACTGAGGAAAAAGGACGACAAATATATAAAACACTAGTTTTATTGAAAAGTCCTAAAAAGTCCATACAAGATAGCTGAAAGCTGTAAGCACTTGTAACGGTCGAAAACCGTAGACCGGGACGCACGCACCTCAGGACACCAACCAGCACACCACCGGACAACCCAGCCAGCACCCGAAACGACGAAGTCTACGATATAACGGCAGACACGGCAGGGTTTGATGGCGATACGATCACGGCCAAAACCCTGAGATCGATCCCATCAAACGATCATGAACCGATCATGATCGAAGACTCGACACACCCGTTGTCAATTCCCTACCCACATCACCGTTCACTCTAAACCTACACCACCGATCCCACTGCAAAAGCGACAACCGGAAGCGCCAGGAAAAGAGCAGAGAAGCTGGGAGCAGAAGAGAGGAAAGGAGGGAAAAAGAGAACAAGGTTTAGCCGACAAAACAGTGGGGAAACATTTAGCCTCACTACCAAGTGATGGCAACGCGGCCACCACGGCCCAGACCCAGCAACCACGTCGACCCAAATGCCCAGCACCGGTAGCAGGTCGAAGCTGGCTAAACACGCCAGTACGACACGGTCCGTGCACGATGAAATGGTATAAGAAGGGTGGAATTTGGGGAGAGTCGGGCAAGTAATCAACTTGCCACGGCTCGGAGTCCCCAGGGAGTGGACGTCTTAGGTCTATGAGCGACTAGATTTACTTCGGGTTAGTAATAATACTATTTGGCCCAATTTCGAGTGCACTTTTAAGTCATTCTTAATAAATCAATTAAAATTATTATCTACCCTTTTACAAAGTGCGCGTGCGTGTCAACACTTGCCCCACGTACTCTGTGGAATTGAGACAGTTGAAATATATTTAAAAGTCCAGTTCAGATTCCATTTTGAACTACTTTACAATAAAGTAAACTACACAATTTCGCATCAGTAGACACCACGGCTAAACATGCTGTCGTATCGTGGTCTGTGCATGAAGGAAATAGGTATAAAAGGAGAGGGATTTTGGCAAAGCTCAGGGCATAAATATATCTGTCCCAGAGGAGCATCTTGTCATCCAGGGAGAAAGTGCAGGAGGAATTGGGTGGCTGTTCATCAGGGAAAGTATTCTGGGAGTCATGCTGGATGTCTCAGATCTGTCTCAGAATTCCTTCTTTGTTCAAGATCAATACCACATTTAGATGCTTGGGAGGGATCACCATGCAGTGATTAAAGGTGTTTTGCTCTGCTTCAAAGGACTACTCAGAATAGATGTCTGGTTGCTGGGTGAAGGCATCTGGCTTGGATCTCAGTTGTCCTGAGAGGTAGTGGATGGTGAAGTCATACTCTGAGAGGACCTCAGACCATTGGGCCTGTCAGCAGCTGAGGAGCTTGGTGGTCATGAAGTACTGGAGATTTTTGTGGTCTGAGTAGACTTGGATCTGATAAGGGGTGCCTTTGAGGTAGGCTTGCCACTGCTTGAAAGCCTCGACAATTATGAGGAGCTCCTTATTGTAAATATCATAGTTGAGCTTGGCTAGGATTGTTGAAGGCCATGGGGCAGAACTCCTGGTTGTCTGATTCCATCTGTGAGAGGATGCTGGCAATAGAATAGTCAGAGGCATTGCATTCCAGGACAACTGAAAGGGAGGGATCATAGTGTCAGAGGATTGGAGCTGAAGTGAAGGCTTCCTTAAGTATTTAGAATGTGCTCTGGCACTTACTGTCCCAATTTTAGGGGATGTCATGGTTCATCTCATTCCAGTGAGAACAATGATGACAGCTGCAGACTTGTCATGGATCTATCTTAAGGAGATAGTACACCTCCATGGATTGCCCAGCCTCATTGTGAGTAATCAAGATGCTAAGTCTACTTCCAAAATAGTGGAAGGAACTCCACAAGCTGCTAAGAGCAAAATTGCTCATGTCAACATTGTTTCATCCACAAACAGATGGACAAACTAAACATGCAGATAGAAATGTCATACAGATACTGTGAGTGTTTGTACACACTGATAAAAGGACTAGGTGAATTGATGCCCACTTGTGAAATTTGTGATCAACACAGGTATATCAGAAACTACTGAGTATTCACCTTTTGAACTCAATAGTGGCTACATGCCATCTATGATTTGTAAACTTTGCACTAATAAAGTCATCTACATGGGAGTCAAGCAGTTCACATGCAATGTGCTGAGGAACTTAGCAGATGCCCATGATGCAATTATAGAATGACACATATGGCAGACAAAACATGTGAATAATTGCAGACATGACAAACCAGGCATTGAAAAAGGGAGTCTGGTATATTTGTCCATAAAGAATCTGAAGTTGCTGAAAGGCAGAGTAAGTAAGTTGTGCCCTAAGTGGATTGGACCATATAGAGTTCTCAAAGCTGAACTCCACATATCAAACTACATGCTGGAAATGCCTCCTGCACTTCAAGCACACAGAATTGTCTTCAAGTTTCATGTGTCACTGTTGTGACCATACATGGCCAGTAGTGATGCGCTATTCCTGAATTGCACAATGCTAGAGCCATATGACTTTGGGACTGGTAATGACCAGGAATGGTTCATAGATGACCTTATAAGTCATTGCTGAACAGCAGATGGACACCTCAAATTTGAGGTGAGATGGAGTTTAAGTGATACCACCTGGGAACTGCTGGCAAACTGCAAAGATCTTGCAGTGCTAGACCAATACCTAGAGCGGCAGGGCATGAAATGCCCTCAACAGCTGGCAAAATGCACATAGAGTGCATGAAGTGGTGAAATGTGGACAAAGTCCACTTTGATAACCAGTTTTGACTGGGTAGCTACTGTTGGTGGTTATTTACACCACTGGCAGAGTTAGGAGATTTTTTTTCTCTCTTTTTACTTTTTTTCTGGAGTCTCAATACATGTGTGTCTGATGTGTTCTGTGTAATGGTCTATTGAAGGCCATAGAAAAGTACTCAGAGCCTACTAGACAGGAGGAGACCCCCAAATATACAAATGCAAAATTATCTGTCTGATTCTGCTATATCTAGTGGTGGGCCAGTACCAGTCAGCAGGTGTGGCATATTCAGGCCATGAGGAACTGCTTCTCTACCAGACACCCCTCCACTTGCAAAAGATGGAGGTGAATGATAAGGGGCATTATGAGCACCCAAAGGAGAATATGTGCCAGGAGCGCTATTATCAGGTCCCTCTACCGGGGCAGTGACAGGACCACCTTCTATGCCATGGGTACATTGGCCCATGGTGGAATTGTATGAGGAGCCTGCACCATCAGTGCAGGAACTAGCAGTGCCAGAAGCACTCCTGTGACAATTGGAAGCAGTGGGACAACCAGTTCCAGTGACTGCATCCTTCTGCAGGATGTCCTGGCTATAGTAGTAATCAAGGAGCTGCACAACCAGATTGAGATGATGAAGAGGCAGCACATATCAGTGCTGGAGCAGATTTACCATGCATCTAAGTGCAAAGTGTCAATTTATAAGGACCTGACCATTGAGGCCAAGAAGACAAGATATCAGCCCTCATAGGCAAGATTGCCCATGGCAGAGTGGTCTGCACACTATAAGCAACCTGTGCAGCCCATTGCCTCATCATCTATGTCACAACCCCTCCCCTCCAGGACCACCCTAGGACATTTTCAGAACCCCACCTGGGACCTCCTCTCTGACCTCACAAGATGCCCCCCACCATCACAGCTACTGACGCTGCCATCATACACATTGATACAATGCTGTACCAGCAGTCAGGGACACAACATGCACCAGAAGTCAAAATAAACATTTAATTATGGGCTGAAAACTGTAAGCCTCCTGGTAGCAGTCTCAACAAATTATATCTCCAAAAACACCCCAATAAATACACAGACAGTACAGAACAAAGGGCAGGGACCAGCTCAAGCTATCAACTCAACAATAGTCCAACCACTGTTATGGGGAGGGGAAGCATGGGAGCTGGCAGAGGTGACAAAAGAGGATCAAATTGTGATGATCTAGATCAAGATCTGATCTGACAATGCCCAATTTGATATGACTGAAAGGGGAAAGGGAAAGAAGCATGGAGAGATGTCAAAAGAGATGAATAGAATGGTGGCACATGCATTGAATGGAGGAAGGGAGGGATGAATGGAATGGTGGCACTGAAACATGCATTGAATGGAGGAAGGAAGAGATGAATGGAATGGTGGCACTGAAACATGCATCACCAAAATGGAAAATGGAACAACAAATTAGGTCAGGAATGCTGGGAGGTCAAGAGCAAAAAGTCATGTGATCTGGTGGTCTGTGCACTGGAAAATTAGTATAAATAGTCCAAGTAGAGTAGAGAATAACCAGGCAATTGATAGGCAAAGGCTCGGTGGTTCCCAGGGAGTGAATCACTTAGGCTGGAGTTTGTTGAGAACCCTCTGCTTTCAGGAAGATTATTGAAAGCCTTCAAATATATCAATTTCATCATCAAGTCAGTGTGCACTGCAAGTAACCTTCTACACCATCAAGCCCCAGAACTATCAGTACTACTTGCAACCAAGTACTACAACATCAAAGACTGCCATCACACAGCACCTCTGGCAGCCCCACATCATGGACCCTGGGATTAGCTGCTGGCAAGACCATCAAACCGCAATCAACGATCAGATCATGCTATTCACTTCTGGCCATCATGCATCATGCATCACAACCCCCTCCATGCCAATTGCTTGTGTGCCCTGCACATGTGATCTCAGTATACAGTCCTTCTCCCACTACTCAATGCCTCTCAGAACTTGTCCCAGACACCTCAGAATCCAAGAAACCTGGAAGTGGCCCCATAGTACTTATAAAGTAGTCCCATTGTACTTCGCTACCTTGATATTCACTTGATTGTTTGCATGCCCTTTGATTGACTGGTACGTGCTGACTGGCATGCTTGAATAACCACGTGCTTTGAGTTTGATATGCACTTCATGACTTAAGTTTTACCCTGGATCAAGTTCCTTTCCTCAGGAATTTCCCCCTGTTCACGTCTTGAACTCTGGAGCCCAGAGTTCCAGACACCCAAGTAGGTCAAGTCCACATTGTAAGGGTGTTGCTTTCTTGAAAAGCCTCCAAATCAGCAGAACCTGACACAATATCAAGACTCCCTTCTTACGCTGTTTTTGATGGCTACATATACTCATACCTACTACCTTACGGAGTACCAGACCAACCTTTACAGATGTCCAGTACCCAAGCAATACTCCACACAGACCCCCATCTCATCTACCCACCTCTCCTATATGAACACCAACATATTCACCGCCACTGGGCCCCTGACCAGTTCCTCTATGACCTGGGGCCCTCAGTTAGTTGGGCCCCTCCACCCAACCTAGCCATGGCATGACCAGTGGACATCTCCTTGTACCGGAGCATTCTCAGAGATCTACCAGAAACTCCCTCCATTCCTGAGGGACCTTGCCTAGTTCTCTCTAGCAAGGGCCCCTTTGCCCCCACCTCCTACTATGGCTACTAGCGCCCTGCCCCCCCAGCCTTGTGGACCTCTCAACTGTGACTATCCATCTTGATATTACCCATTGGTTGCCCTACCTGCGCAGACCTCCCCATTGTCCATGGGACAATGGCACTTTGAGGAATATGAGCGCCAACGCAATGAGGTGCTCTGCTCTCTCAGGATCTCACCAGAGACCTTTGCACAACAAACCAGAGCACTACTCATGGAATTTGGGCACGACAACTTCAAGAGCACCCTGGAGGACTGGGCACACTGTCTGGTTGAGTTCAGAGAATGACTTGCCTGGAGTGAACTCCCAGAGCCAACCATGGTAAAGTATAAGCGCAACATGATCCTTCGTGAGGAACTGCAACAGCTACTTGAGGAAGTCCACATGTCCCCCGACCCCCAACCCCTTAACAACTCTGCAGACCCTGGCCACTCAATTCACATCCAATGAGCACCTCCAGAACCCACCTCAGCAAATCCTGTGGTCCCACCTCAGGAAGATTGACAACAGGAGGAATGGCAGAGCGCATCAGCCATACTCTGGTCCCTGAACCCAGTAGATGGGTTATTCGACCAACCTGCCGCCCAAACGGTAGGTTTGTCAGCTTGTTGTAGGGCTAATTCTGTCTCCAGCACTTTACCTGGGGCCAGCCCCAGAGGCCCCTGGGACCACTCCCACAATTAAATAACATCTGGCCACCCCTTTAGGCAGCTTCCATGAGACTCTGGGCCAACATGACAAGCACAGAGGACATGTTGTGCTACATCAACGAAACTGTTCCAGGAGACAACAACTGACATGACATGCCCACCACCATCCTGACCACATCCTCCCTGGTGGCCCTGGCAGCTCTGGCCCCTCCTGAGCTGACCTTCTGACATGACCCCTTGCCTCATTTTGACCTGCAAAACCCTCTGCAACTCCTGATGCAAGCCCAATCATCCTGAATCAGATGTTTTACACCCCCTCCAGCACCCAGCCCAGCCCAGCATTCCAAACCGGCACCTCAAAGCCCCCTGTGACCACCTGCACAGCCTCTGACAGAATCCTGAGGACGACCTACAGGCCTGCCTCCCCCTCCTCCCCACCAGAATGAACCTCCATGGGACGATAGACCTTCAGGTCAGAGACCCCCAGATGAGCTGCCCAGAGGAGGCCCTCTGAGAGGGTGGGGCCCAGCACTTGGTGCCTTTCCTCCCCACAGAGGGGAAGGTAATCACTACTACTACTACTACAATGCTAGGCCCCCTTCCTGCAACGTCACTGGACTAGACAATGCCCACAATGCTCTCACCCACAAAGGGTGACTGAACATCTAAAAACCTGATGCGTTCACAGGCCAGGACCTCTGAAAATAGTGTACCTTCCTCACTCAATGTCTTAACACGTTTCAGGCAAAGGCTGCTCACATTTCAGGTTGACAGCTCCCAGGTTGCCTTTGCTGCCTCCTACCTTCAGGGGATTGCCTTTGACCACTATACAGCCTTGATCTAGTTTGACCCAAACAACCCGGCCCTCTTCTGCTGGCAAGCCTTCATCAACAAATTCTTGAGTAAGTTTAGGATCTATGATACCGTGGCTGAGGCCAAGGACAACCTCTTCAACCTCCAGATGCACTCCAAAGAACGTTTCACCACCTTTATTGTATGTTTCAAGAAGGAAGCTTACAAGACAGGTTGGAACTATAGCACCCTCCGGTATGCTCTCTGCCATGCACTGCCACAGCACATCAAAGACGTTCTCTGACTTGCCCTGAAACAACCATCCTATGATGGATACAAGGCCCTTATCATGCAGATTGACCAGCGCTACTGGAAGGACCGCAGCGAATACTCAAATTCCCAGACCTTCTGGAACCCTAAAGGAGGACCATCCTGGCCCTCCAGCAAACTCCCCAACCCCCCAAACCAAAACTCCAGTCCCTCCCTATTCCCTGGCAGCTGTCCCCCAGTAAGTCATGGCCCACTCAACGCTAACCCTGGTAGTGGCACTCGCTCCCAGACTCAACTCGATGCTGCTGTAGCCGTCAATAACTCAGATGATGTGTTGAATCCTGATAAACTCCCAGAAGACTCTTACAACTCTGATTTTGCTGATGAATAGGACAAAGAGGCCCTCCAGGCTAATCAGCTTCAGAAGAAGGGACAGCCTTGGATCAAGATTCCAAAGGATGTGCAGGAGCAACAGAGAAGGGAAGGCATCTGCATACTCTGCGGTAAGAAAGACCATTTCATCTCTGAGTGTCTCCAACGACAGGCTATGGAACATGCCACCTGAACCTTTGAAGGAGAGGATGCCACCTATGAGTACTCAGAAAATGACCCGGCGATTTAGACCTGGAAAATGCACTAAATTGCGGAATTGATCCTGATGTCTTCTCCACTCTGGTCTTCCATCTTCACACAATGACACTTGCACAGAACATCCTCATGGCTTATCTACCCTTCCACTCTTCACACTCCCTCCTCTTTAAAACCCACCTCATGCCCTCTGGAGATCCCCTCAACACCCTTGTTGACAGTGGCACCACGGACAACTTCATCAACAAAACGTGATTCTCTTCCACCCTGGAACCTGCTCAACAACTTCCAGTCCCGGTATGACTCTGCCTCTTCGATAGAGATGCCTCTGTGGTGGGGGATATTACCCACTTTGTGTGTATGCCTGTTACCTTTGCCAACAGACAGACTCACACCCTCCAGATGCTGATAACCAAACTCTACCCCTTTGCACCCTTGGTCTTAGGGCTCTTGTGGCTCCAAGACACCAACCCCCATATTGATTGTGATACCTCACCCTTCACCTAACTTGAGAGCCAACGCCCAATGATCAACAACTCCCCTTTGACATCCCCAACTCCCTGGACCCTGACCCAGCCCCAAAGAATCTCCCAGACAAATCCACGCCACCTCCCAGGCTCCACTCTTACTCACCCCAGTTCTTTATCATTAATTCCAGGTTAGATGGTGCCCCAGGACCACTATCAGCTCTCATCAACAGTGGGGCTACCAGAGTTTTCATCAGCAACGCCCTTGACCTCCCCCACAACCCTCTTGAACAACTCCCCCACCTGCAACAGCTCCACAGCATCCTCTCTTCCTCTGGCCCCATCAAGAGATCTCACTCAGGATGTGTGACCCTGGACAATGGCTTTGAGTTCACCTCCAACTTCCTGGTCACGTGACTTCATGAATTTCTCACTCAGGATGTGTGACCCTGGACAATGGCTTTGAGTTCACCTCCAACTTCCTGGTCACGTGACTTCATGAATTGATCCCAATGATACTGGGACTACTCTGGCTGTGAGACACAAACCCTGACATTGACTAGAGGATGCTCACCATGATAATCCTGAGACCTGAGGACCACTATCAGCGACTTGTCAGTTTAATCTTATATCTCAGTAACTGTCACGAGCCACGCCTGCGCCACCCCGACCCCCCTACCCCCCAGTAAGTCCTGCCTGGAACCCCTCCCTTGAGACCCAACCCCCAGCACGCCCCCGGAACACATCGGGACAAGGCCGACTAGATCCGATGCCACCCCGACCAGGGCCGACCCGGCCCAACCCGATGCCCAACCCCCGGATAAGGCCCGAAGCCCCGCCAACGCGCCACGTGCCCCGGACGCCGCCCCAAGCCTCGATCGATCATGCCGGAGGCCGCCCCCCACTTGACGCCGCCCTCCCGGCGCCACTCCCGAACCCGGGCAATACACCGCAACCCATCTACGCCCCCCGGGACTACACGACCGCAGAGGACTGACACCCGGACAATACGCCACATGGGACGCACACATGGAAGGGGGTACGGACCTTACCCAGGGGGCCGGAGCTCAGCCGGCACCTGGTACTTAACCCGCAGCTCGTAGTACGTTACGGTAGTCTTGATATTGCTATAAACTCGTCTCTATACTCTCCTGTCTATTTCATACTTGTCTCAATCTATCTGTCTTACTCTCTCAAGTCTCCCGGCCCTTTAAAAGTCTCACTTCAATTCTAACTTAGTCTCCCGGTCCCCGTCTCAGTCTCCCGGTCTCAGTCTCTCCCTCCGATCACCCCTCTGCCCCAACAAGGCTCCGCCCACCCCCGCCTCGTATTCCGGACTTAGCCCGGGATCCTGCTCTACCTTCTCCTACGAACTCCGGCGCTCCGTAGCCACCCCGCGCCCTACCCAAAACTCCGGAACTCACCCGGAGACTCTCCGTAGACTTCGAGTCCGCCTAGTAAGGACCCGCTTGCCCCCGGAGGCCCCCGTCGTCAGCGGAACCTGACATAATATCAAGACTCCCCCTTACCCCGTTCTCGATGTCTACGTACACCCCCGTCTACTACCCCGTGGGCTACCAAACCGATGCCTACGGTCGCCCACTACCCGAACAATACAACCACAGTACCCCCCAACCCGTATACCCACCCCCGATCCCCGAAATCTACCCCGCACCCCGATTCTGGGCCCCCGACCCGAATGGAGCCTACGGCCCCTCGGCCAGCCAGCTTCTGCATCCTCCGGACTGGCGGATGTACGCCAACCCTCCCGTCAACTCTGGCACCTACAGGATGGTACCCGCCAGCTTCTGCATCCTCCGGACTGGCGGATGTACGCCAACCCTCCCGTCAACTCTGGCACCTACAGGATGGTACCCAGGGGACTCCCCGAAACCCCATGGGGAGCCAATCTACCCCCCGCCAGCAGAGGGCCATTCGCACCCTGGCCGCAGGCCGCCCAACCCCAACCACCCCCCTCGAATACAGAAACCCCGGAACCGCCCCAGAATCGGCCACGCCCCATGGCAGCCCCGCCGGCCCGCCCTCCGACCTCTCCCCTGGAGCGACGAACGGAGGAGTACCTCCGACAGCGAGACGAAGTGCTGCGCGCACTCCGCACCTCCCCCGAGGAATTCGCCCGACGCACGCGCGCCCTCTTGGTCACCCTCGGCAACCACGACCTCCGGGGCACGCCGGAAGAATGGGCCAATCGCCTCCTCCGCTTCCACGACCAATTCCTGAAAGGGACCCTCTCCGACAACACCAAAAGAACGCTGCAAGTGGACCCGACGCTCCGGGACGAACTCCAGAGCCTGATAGACGAAATCCACACCAGCCCCAACCCCCGCCGCTTCGAGGACCCTCTGGATCCGGCCCGCTCGTTCCACGTCCAGAGGGACGAACCCCGCTCAGGTACCCGAGGGAACCCCCCGCCGCGAGACCAACGACGGCAGGAGGAGCTCAACGCCGCCTCTGCCACTCTGCGGTCCCTAAACCCGACTGGGGGCCTCTTCGACCAACCCGCCGCCCACACCGTCGGACTCTCCGCCCGTCCCCGAGCCTACTCCGTGCCCGGCACCTTCAACACGTGGGCACAGGCGGCCGAAGGCAACCCCCTGCCCCTGAGAGGTAAACCCCGACCTGAGAGCGACGACACCTCGGACGACACCCTCTCGTACATCGACGAACCTCAGAACCCCGGGAACCCCCCTCCCGCTACCGCCCCCGAATTTAACCGCGAACGCCCACCCCACCTGGACCTGCGCCCCCCCCGAGGCCGCGAAGGACCCCCGGGACCCCAGGACGACACCCGCGCGAACGCCCACCCCACCTGGACCTGCGCCCTCCCCGAGGTCGCGAAGGACCCCCGGGACCCCAGGACGACACCCGGCCACAGCCAGCCCCGCCCCGGCCCCCCTTCGGGCCAGGACCCCCCCGGGCCTTCCCCGACTGCGGGCCCCCCCGACCCTCGCATGGCCCCGACCCGGGACTCCCTCGACCTCCTTACGGTCAACCCCCCCAACACCCCGGGCAGGGCCCCCACCCACCCCCTCCCCCCCGGGACGACCTCCTCTCGCTGCCCACCCCCTCGGACCCGGCGGCCCCCCGCCGCCCCCACGGGAGCCCCCCAACCCCCAATGGGCCCCCGGACCCCCGGAGGAGGCCCACCAGACGGAGGACCCCCCGGGGGATGGGGCGCCGCCACCGGCGCCTTCCCACCTCAGCAGGGGGGAGGGAACCACTACTACTACTACTACCATGCCGCTCCCCCCTCACGCCCACCGAACCCGCAGGACGACACCCGGGACGCCCTCGCCCGGGAAGGTAAGCTCGACATACAGAAGCCCGAACCCTTCCACGGACGCGACCCCCGGAGGTGGCGAACCTTCCTGATGCAGTGCCTCAACATGTTTCAAGCCAAACCCGTCACGTTTCAGCTCGAAGGGTCCCGCGTCGCATTCGCCGCCTCGTACCTGCAGGGATTGGCCTTCGACCACTACACGGCCCTCCTCCGGTTCGACCCCAACAACCCCGTGTTATCTCAGTGGGCGGCCTTCGTGCAGGAATTCTCTGGCCGCTTCGGCATCTTCGACACCGTCGCGGAAGCCGAAGAAAACCTCTTCAACCTCCGAATAAGATCCGAGGAGCGCTTTGCCACCTTCATCGTCCGATTCGAGAAGGAGGCCTATGAGACGGGCTGGAACTACAACGCCCTCCGGTTCGCCCTCCGGCGAGCGCTCCCTCAGCGAATCAAAGACGTCCTCCGCCTCGCACCCAAGCAGGCAACATACAACGGCTACAAGGCACTGGTGACCCAGATCGACCAAAGGTACTGGGAAGATCGCAACGAGTACTCCGGCTCCCGGGGCCATTGGGCCCCTTCGGGAGGACCCTCCTGGAAGGCCAACCACTCCGGAGGCCCTAGCCAGGTGCCGCAAGACCCCACCACGCGTCCGACCCCAGGACGAGGACCCCCGGGACCGCCCCGCGCCCCGGCACCACGACCACCAGCCGCCCTCAACGCAGCCGACATCAACGACACCCCCGACCCCCTCCCCGGAGACCCCGACGACCCCGACAACCCAGCCGACGAACACCCCAAAGACGACGAAGAGGAAGCTCTTCGAGCCAACCGAGTCAGGAACCCCGACCGCCCCTGGATCGATGTCCCCGACGATGTTCAGGAACAGCGACGCCGGAAGGGCACCTGCCTCCTCTGCGGGGAACCCGGACACTTCATCGGCAGTTGCCCAAAGCGCCAGACCATGGGTCGGGCCGTCTGGACCATCGACGGGGAAGACTGCGACTTCCAGTTTACGGAAAACGACCCAGCGATTTAGAAATAGAAGACATTCTGAATCGCGGTCCGGACCCCGACGTCTTCTCCGCCCCGGTCTCCCACCTTCGCGCCACGGCTCAACAATCCTCGGACACCCTCCTGGCCCACCTCCCCTCACACTCCCCACAGTCCCTCCTCCTCCGCACCACCCTCGCCTCCTCCCCGGCGCCCGTCAACACCCTCGTTGACAGCGGGGCCACCGACAACTTCATCGACGAAGCCTGGGCGGCCCTTGCCCCCCAGCCCCCCCAAAGGCTCCCCATCCCCATCCATCTCCGACTCTTCGACGGGAACCCCTCCTCCGCCGGCGACATCACCCACTTCGTGCAAATGCCCGTGACCTTCGCCTCCGGTCATCACCAGACACTCCGGCTCCTGGTCACCAGGCTCCACGCCGCCGCCCCCCTCGTCCTCGGACTCCCATGGCTGCGTGCCACCAATCCCCGAATCGACTGGAGGGCCCTCACGCTTGCCCTCGACCGAGACGCAACCCAAGAAACAATCCCCTTCGAACCCCCGCCCCCTCCAACGGGTCCGGAGGACCCCCGGTGTCCCCGGGAGGAGCCCCCCGGCCTCCGCTCCCGGGCCACCCGCTCCTTCGTAATCCATGTCCGCCTCGGCGCCGCCACCGAACGTCTCCCCGCCCTCGTCGATAGCGGAGCCACCGGAATGTTCATCAGCGACCGCCTCGCCCTCCCCTACACCCAGCTCGACAAACCTCTCGGGCTCCGGCTCTTCGATGGGAACGACGCCACCGCCGGACTTATCACGAAGGGACACTCCACCACCATAACGCTCGACAACGACCTAACGTTCCCGGCCGACTTCCTGGTCACGCGACTCCCCGAAGCGACCCCCATCGTCCTAGGCCTCCCTTGGCTCCGGGAGGTGAACCCCGACATCCGCTGGGAAGACCTCACCATGACCTTCCCTAGCCCGGAGGCCCACCTCGCCGCCGCCATCCACCTCTACCCACGGGCCTCGGAGGACCCGGGATGCCCCGAAACTCCCCGAAGGGAACCCATCAAGTTTCCCCCCAACGTCCCTCGAAATCGTTACAAGGGGCCTCATTACCCCGCCCGGAACCACCGACCCCCCAGGCCCAGCCCCGAACCCAACGACCCCCCTGACTCACCCGGAACCCCGGACATCAAAATCATCGGCTGCACCCCCTTCGCGCGAATTCTCCAGGACGGCATCCCGGCCTACCAGCTCCAGGTATCCCCGACGCTACCTGAGGAACACCTCCGGGCCGAAAACACCGGCCCCGACGCTAAGACTGAGGACCAACTCCTCGCCGAAGTTGTTCCCCCCGAGTATCACGAGTTTGCTGACGTCTTCTCCGAAGGTAGCGCCAAGGACCTCCCCCCGCACCGGCCGTACGACCACAAGATCGACCTCGAAGACGGCGCGAGCCCCCCGCTCGGCAAAGTCTACAACATGTCCGAGGTCGAGCTCCGGGCACTCAAGGACTACCTCGACGACATGCTCGGTAAGGGTTTCATTCGCGCCTCGATCTCCGCGGCCGGCGCACCGGTTCTCTTCGCCAAGAAGAAGGACGGGTCCCTCCGCCTCTGCGTCGACTACCGGGGCTTGAACAAGATCACCAAGAAGAACCGATACCCCCTACCCCTCATCGGAGACCTCGTCGACCGACTCAGCAAAGCCAAGGTTTACTCAAAGATCGACCTCCGGTCGGGCTACAACAACGTCCGGATTGCCCCGGGACACGAATGGAAAACGGCCTTCCGCACCCGTTACGGCCTCTTTGAATATCTGGTAATGCCATTCGGAATGACTAACTCCCCCGCGACGTTCCAGTACTTTATGAACGACATCTTCCACGATATGAACGACGTCTTCGTCATTGTCTACCTGGACGACATCCTGATCTATTCGGACTCCCTCGACGAACACCGAATCCACGTCCGACAAGTTCTCGAACGACTCCGAAGTCACAACCTACACGCGAAACCGGAGAAGTGCTCGTTCCACACTACAGAAGTCGAATATCTCGGCGTCATCGTCACCCCGGACGGAGTTCGTATGGACCCCGCAAAGGTCGAAGCAATCCTCAACTGGCCGCCTCCGAAAAACGTCAAGGAAGTGCAATCCTTCCTCGGGTTCGCAAACTTCTACCGGCGCTTCATCGACAACTACTCCGGTATCACCAAGTCCCTCAACCGGCTAACCCGGAAGGACACCCCCTGGGGGTGGGACAGTAAGTGCCAAAGTGCGTTCACCTTACTCAAGGAAGTTTTCACTTCAGCCCCGATCCTCCGGCACTACGACCCCGCCCTCCCGGTTGTCCTGGAGTGCGACGCCTCCGACTACGCCATCGCGGGTATCCTCTCGCAGATGGAGCCGGACAACCAGGAGCTCCGACCCGTGGCCTTTTACACCCGATCAATGATCCCGGCCGAGCTCAATTACGACATCTACGACAAGGAACTCCTCGCGATCGTCAAAGCATTCAAGCAATGGCGAGCTTACCTCAAGGGTACCCCGCACCGGATCCAAGTCTACTCGGACCATAACAACCTACAGTACTTCACGACCACCAAGCTCCTCAGCCGCCGACAAGCCCGATGGTCCGAGGTCCTCTCGGAGTACGATTTCACCATCCACTACCGTCCCGGACGACTCGGAGCCAAGCCCGACGCCCTCACCCGACGACCCGACGTCTACCCCAAGAAGTCCTTCGAAGCCGAGCGAAACGCCTTCAACCACCGCGTAGTGATCTCTCCCGAACACCTCAACGCGGTACTGATCCTGAACGAAGAAGGCATCCTGAGGCAGGTTCGAGACGCCCCTCACGATAGCTACTTCGCCCAGCACGACCCCCGGAACAACTTCCCCGACGGACGAAGCCCCGACCCCTCTTTCACCCTCTCCCCGGATAACAAAATGCTCCTCCGGGACGGCCGCATCTACGCCCCGGACTTCAAACACGTACGCCTCGACATCCTCCGACAGCACCACGACCACAAGCTCCGGGGCCACCCGGGAATCCGTAAGACCCTCCAACTCATCTCCCGCACTTACTTCTGGCCAGGAATGAAGAAGGACGTCACCCGGTACGTCCGAGCGTGTGAACCCTGCCTCCGGGCCAAAGTCCCCCGGCACCGCCCCTACGGGCTCCTCAAGCCCCTGCCCGTGGGGAGGCGCCCGTGGTCATCCATCTCCATGGACCACATCGTCGAACTCCCGGAGTCGGAAGGGTACGACGCCATCCTCGTCATTGTCTGCAGGCTCACTAAGCAGGCCATCTTCGTCCCGTGCCACACCACCGACGACGCCCCGAGATTCGCCCGGCTCTTCCTCGAATACGTGTTCTCGAAGCACGGACTACCTGACGACATCGTCTCAGACCGAGGCCCCCTCTTCGTCTCGAAGTTCTGGGCGTCCCTATGCAAGGCTCTCAGCGTCCGGACCAACCTGTCAACCGCCTACCACCCAGAGACCGACGGCCAGACCGAACGCGTCAACCAGACCCTCGAACAGTACCTCCGGATTTACGTCAACTACCTCCAGGACGACTGGCGCGCCGAGCTCCCCCTCGCCGAGTTTACTTACAACAATACCCCCCACTCCGCCACCGGGGTGTCCCCCTTCTTCGCAAACAAGGGGTACCACCCCCGATTGACCTTATCCCTCAGGGACATCCCGGCCCACGCTGCCCACGAAGCGGCCCAGGACCTCCGGGACCTCCACGAATTCCTCCGGAGTGAGATCGACACCGCGAATAAGGCCTACTCCAAGCATGCGAACCCCCGGCGGGAGAACACGCCCGACTGGCCCCCCGGGACCCTAGTCTGGCTCGACCGACGCAACCTCCGGACCCGGCGCCCCTCAGTAAAGCTCGACCACAAGCGCTTCGGCCCCTTCAAGATCGCCCGGAAAGTATCCTCCCACGCCTACCGGCTCGACCTCCCTCCGGGCCTCAAGGGGTTGCACCCCGTGTTCCACGTCCGACTCCTCGAAAAACACGCCCCGGACCCGCTCCCAGGACAACGCCCCGACCGGCCCCCACCCCTCGAAGTAGATGACGAGTATCATTACGAGGTGGACCACGTCCTCGACTCCCGAATCATTCGCGGGCGAGTCAACTACCTCGTGCGATGGGCCAGCTACGGACCAGAAGACGACACCTGGGAACCCCTGGGAAACCTGAAAAACGCCCCCGACAAACTCCGGGAGTTCCACCGGACCCACCCCGGCAAGCCCCGCGCCCCCCGGGGCTGAAACCCCACAGACGGCCTACAAGGGCGTAACCCCTGCCTCTGGATTCACCCGGGATTCAACTCCCACCCATAAGTTTCCTCATCCTCTTCCCCTGACTTTTATTCCCCTATGCTTACCAAAAAAAACCCCCAGATATTTATATACACGCTACTCCTACACTAGATACAATGCCCAAGAAAAAAAAAAAGAAGAAAAAAGAAGAGACTACCAAAACGCCCCCTACGACCTCGAAGGTCCCCCGGCACTCCCCGACGCCCCCATCCCACTACCGGACGCCTCCCTCGACACCCCCGACTCCGGGGCCGCCGGGGGAGCCCCCATCGCAGCCTCCATCGACGACAGGACCGCGGCCACTCGCTCCTCGTATGAGGGGAGGGGCTCCCCCGCGTCCGCCGCCATCTCCACCCATGACCCTGGAACGATCACGTTGCGCCTCCGGTGGGCCGCCAGTAATCGTCCCCACTGCTCCAACCCTCGACTCACCTCCGTCGACGAAAGCCCCGGCGTGGCTGCAAGACCCTGCTGGACGAAAGCATACGCCGAGGCCCCTCCGTCCAGCAGGAGACGGTGTTCTCGCGCCCAACCTAGAACAGGATCAGCCGGAACCCCCGGACACGTGCAAGGTCACTCACGCATAGCTTCGCCACGGGCGGCTGCCACGCTCCCCACCAGCCAGCCCCGGCGACGCACCAGGGCCGCCTGGGCTCCCTCCACCCTCCCCAGCAGCTCCCTCAGCTCTGCCTCCCGCGTCTCCGACACCACCTGTCCCGACCCTACCCCGTCCCCTTGCTCCAAGCGGGCCCTCAAGCCCGCCACCTCCACCTCCAAGGCCTCCCGGGCCCGCACGACCACGCCCATCTCCTCCTGTAACCCCTCCCTCGCCTGCCGCTCCCGCTGGCCCTCCTCGATGACATCCCGGAGTCGCGACAGCAGGTGGCGCTCCCGAGCACCGGCCTCCTCGAGCTGACGGCAGAAGGCAGCAAGGTCCTCCTCTGCCCCGGGTACGCGGGATGGGCCAGACACCGGACGACCCGAGCCCGGAGAAAACACTCGTCCCGGGAGGTTCGAAGGACCCGCGACCCCAATCCCTGGGGACCCTCGGCGACGTTGGGCAGGGGGCGCGTCGTCCTCGTCCGACGAGTCTCGGGCCCGTCGCTTGCTCTTGTCGACCCCAGCCCCGGGGGACCCTCGGCGACGCTGGGCGGGGGGCGCGTCCTCTTCGTCTGACGACTCTCGAGCCCGTCGCTTGCCCTTATCCACCCGCCGGGACGGCGGCGACTCCGAAGGCGACGACTCCGGGACAACCCGTGGCGTGACCACACGACGCCTGCGGGGACGACGACGTGCGACTCTAACCCCCTCGGCCCCAGCTTCCGGAGACCCCCTGGCTCGGGCCCTGGTCCCGGGGCTCTCCCGCAGCCTCTCCATCACCCACTCCTCGTCCCATCCCTGCTCCCGGGCCATGCAACGCGCCCGCCACGCCAACACCACCGAGCACCTCTCGTGTCGAAGGCGGCACGCCACGCACATAGAGGTATCTCGGCGTGACCCCGCCGTAGGCTCCTCGAAGACGCAAGACACCCCCCGACGCGCACACATCACACACTACAGGGGTCAGCAGAAACCTCTCGGGAGGCAGATCCACGCACCGGACCCGCTGCCTCGCACCAAGCTCGTTCCGGCGGCCCCCGATGTCGCCCCTGAGCCGTCGCAAACTGCTCCGCCGTCACCTGGGCTTGGGGGATCCGCTGTACCACCGGAACCTCCCACACTTGGCCCACGCCGAGGGTGGGTCGCCGCTCGACTCGGACCGAAGGGACGGGGACAGAGGGGGACTGGGCTGTCGAAGGCCCGGCGACCGGTGCCGGGTCCGAAGTTTGGGAGATCCTCCCTGCAACGGGGTAACGTCAGCAGTATTGCAAAAGCCTCGCCGGAATACCCACGGGCAAGTTCCTCAATATGCCGGCGGTCCCGGCGTCCCTCGTAGGCGCTCCGACGCGCATCGTACTCCTCCCAGACGGCCAGGGAGTTGTCCCCGGCCGGGGGAGGGGTTGGGGAGCGGAGAGGCGTCTGTTCGCGCAACATGGGAAGACAGGGAGCCTTCCAAGACTGGCGCTGCCCTTTTCTAGCCCCCCGACTGATGGCATCAACCTTCGAAACTTCGAATTCGGCTCCCACGAAGGGGACTGGCGCTGCCCTTTTCTAGCCCCCCGACTGATGGCATCAACCTTCGAAACTTCGAATTCGGCTCCCACGAAGGGCACTCCCCCAACGCCTCGTAGGGACTCAGCGCTAAAGGGGGGGGAACTGTCACGAGCCACGCCTGCGCCACCCCGACCCCCCTACCCCCCAGTAAGTCCTGCCTGGAACCCCTCCCTTGAGACCCAACCCCCAGCACGCCCCCGGAACACATCGGGACAAGGCCGACTAGATCCGATGCCACCCCGACCAGGGCCGACCCGGCCCAACCCGATGCCCAACCCCCGGATAAGGCCCGAAGCCCCGCCAACGCGCCACGTGCCCCGGACGCCGCCCCAAGCCTCGATCGATCATGCCGGAGGCCGCCCCCCACTTGACGCCGCCCTCCCGGCGCCACTCCCGAACCTGGGCAATACACCGCAACCCATCTACGCCCCCCAGGACTACACGACCGCAGAGGACTGACACCCGGACAATACGCCGCATGGGACGCACACATGGAAGGGGGTACGGACCTTACCCAGGGGGCCGGAGCTCAGCCGGCACCTGGTACTTAACCCGCAGCTCGTAGTACGTTACGGTAGTCTTGATATTGCTATAAACTCGTCTCTATACTCTCCTGTCTATTTCATACTTGTCTCAATCTATCTGTCTTACTCTCTCAAGTCTCCCGGCCCTTTAAAAGTCTCACTTCAATTCTAACTTAGTCTCCCGGTCCCCGTCTCAGTCTCCCGGTCTCAGTCTCTCCCTCCGATCACCCCTCTGCCCCAACAAGGCTCCGCCCACCCCCGCCTCGTATTCCGGACTTAGCCCGGGATCCTGCTCTACCTTCTCCTACGAACTCCGGCGCTCCGTAGCCACCCCGCGCCCTACCCAAAACTCCGGAACTCACCCGGAGACTCTCCGTAGACTTCGAGTCCGCCTAGTAAGGACCCGCTTGCCCCCGGAGGCCCCCGTCGTCAGCGGAACCTGACAGTCTATGTACATAACTAGACCTAGCATTCACTGCCATGTTACTAGAACAATATCATTTGAACCTCTCTCAGAAGCACTTGCTAGCTGTGAAAGGAGTCTTATGTTATCTCTCTAAAATGTGCAATTATGCAATTGAATACAATTTCTCAAGAACACCTCCCAATTCTTCAATTCAAATGATATTACTAACTGATTTTAATATAGTCAATGCAGACTGTGCTTCTGATTTTACAGATTGTCAGAGTATTTTAGGTTATGCTTTTTTCATCTTTTCCAGTCTAGTCTCATGGTCATCAGTCAAACAACAAACTGTAGCTCTTTTATTGACAGAGGCTAAATATATGTCAATAGCTCATGCTATGCAAGTAGCCATTTGATATTTTATACCTTTTTTAAATTTTCTGATATCTCATCCTTTCCTAATATTCTGCAACAACAAAAATGCCCTTGATATTGCAAATTTGAACTCAACCAGCACACAATCCAAACACATAGACATCTGATACTATTTCATATATCAACATCTTCACAGTAGATTGTTTGTTTTGTCATAAATACCAACTTCCAAAATGATTGCAAATATCTTTATGAAACCACTGGGAAAAGACCTTCATTACAAATTTGTAAAAGCTTTAAATATTATATCTTTACCTTAAACTCTTAAATTTTTTTCTTTTTTCTTTCTCATTCATTATAATTACTTCATCACTGATGAAATTGTGTTAGATGGATGTTATTCTATTGGGTCAGTTGGACTATGTAGTCACATGATTTGGAGTTTAAAGACACATTTGCATGATATTACATTCTCAGTTACTATCTGTCATTAAGATGATCTACTGAGCATATAAATGTCTAGCTATATTATATAATAACCTCCTACTAATTGTATATCATTGGACAGTATTTCAACTGTTTCATAAGTATGATTAATATGAGTTACTATCTGTTATTAAGACAATCTACTGAAGATTACTTCAACTGTTCGTAGGTTCTTGCAACTGATCTTACAAATCCATAGTTTCTTGCTGCAGTATTTGCCAGCATGAGGCTACTCAAGGGGTTTAGACTTGAAAGTATTGCTACTACACCATGCATGCCCTCATATTTATATATCAATAAGGATATATTGCATAACATTATGTACAAATACAATACTGATTTATATATGCCTAAATATACCACTTACATATCATTTATGCCTATTTACTATGTTATTCCTAACCAGCATCTACAAAACAATGGATAAGTGTGCTGAAAATGGACTTAAGTCCTGAATATATGAGTAGCTGCAATGTACATGTGACATATAAGTTTGAATGCTTGTCATGCAGAGGTCTCCAAAACTGCTCTTACTCTAGAAATCCCCATAGACATCAATAGTGCACTATTTATTTACTTTAGAGTTTCAACTTGTTATCTATTAATTTGAATTCAATTCAAGTAACAGCTTGAATTGAAATCAATAAAATCCATCAGCATTATAAAGGTATATATGCCTATTTAAACCCACAAAACTTGTGAACTTGAGAATTTAATTACAGTGGATTTCATTTAAATCAAATTCAGTAAACTTTAAAATTTGCATCAATATAAAAGTCAAATCTCATGAGATTGATTTGGCTAGAGCAATGAGGTTCAAACAGAATACAATAAGAGCAAGCAGATCTCAAAGAGAAATGCATCTGGCAACCAAGCTCTCAACATAAAAAGACTCTCACATAAGATGCAAGCATAAAAGCAGTTTATATGTCTATTATTAGTCTACAACATTTCAAACAGGAACTACTAGATAGATGGCTGGTGGCTGGCAGGATGAAGTTTATGCAGAGTAGCTGGATAGTGATCAATAATAATTTTGTTGATACCAATTATAGCATGAGTTCTAGAAGTAGTGTAAAGAAGAGTTAGTGTTCAAAAAAAACTTGTTCCAATATGAGTGCTGAGCCCCAGTCAAAAGTCATGCTATTAAAAAAAATTTCCACACATTATGACACATCTGATATAGCATAATGTATTGTAATGTTTAAATGCTGGATTAATATTTGAACTGTTTTTAGAGAATATTCTTTAAGATTTTCTTGCATTACAAACATTAAAAATATATTAAAATAACTGGACTTCTTATTCACTACTATACATAACATTAATTCGCATTATTTTCAAAAGGCCTTCTTGCCTCCTCATCTCATTATATCTTTGCTTTTACTACTAAATCCATCATATCTGTATACCACTGCAGCTGATTGCACAAAATTTGCCAATCTATATTAGTCATGTCCTTGCTCAAGGTTGCTTTGAAGTCCTGGTTGTTAAGTCATTCTGATTTTCATCAGCTTTATCAAGATTATAGAAGAATCTTAGGAATATGTACCTTGAGATGCTGCTAGCTTCTCTGTAGCAAGCTTTATTGTATTAGTGAGTTTCTTCTACATTACCAAGAAAGCCAGAAAAGAATTTTTAAGAATACTATACAATGAACTGCAGTCTTTGCCTAAGTTTCAAATTCTTAAGAATAACAAAGATAGATCAGAACAATAAAAACTCTTCAATAGTGCAACATACCTTGCATGATGTTGGAGAGAAGAACTTGAAGTAATGTTCAAAATCAGCTTTTATGCTACTAAGATGACTTTGGAGCCAATCTTTCATTACAAAATTTCTGAGACGCTATCAGTTTTGCTCATTAATATAGTTGGAACTCACTTGTTTGTATAGCCAATATCTACAACGGCCAAAAGTACTAATTTAATCTTCTTGTTGGGCCAAATTGCACTTGTCAAAGTATTGTGGATTGAGATTAGTAAAGAACTTGTTATAATATTGGTAACTTCTAAAGCAGCTCGAAAGGAATGAAACATAGGCTTTTTACATAAGTTGAAAATATACCTTAAGAAACAGAAAGTAGATTTATATATGTAAGTAAGAATACAGGTGTCAGAGTTGTTAAAAACATTGTGGATGATAGCAGTGGCTGTGCAGATTGCAGTGTTAAGGCCAAGGCTAGAAATGGTATTTGTGAAGATGATAGCAGTGGCAGAGGCATGGAGTCTTGAAATAACGATAGTAGTAGTGCAAGACCTGTAAAGGCTAAGGGTGGTGGTGGCTGTTTGAACTGTGCAACTTGTTGAGAAGTTGAAGACAATGGCAGTGGCCCAATAGATTGAAGAATACTGTCAAGTTGAAGTGTGCTACTAAGTCTAAGATAATTTTTGTCAGCAGAAATTCAAATAGTAGCATGAAATTCACAAAGAATCAACTAGACTTATCATAAGATTGCTGATCCCATAAATATGCTTCTCCTGTTAATTTGCAGATGTTGGTTTTTTTATAGCAGAAACAATGATAGTAGAAAGCTCAATGTTAATATTATCTATTTTGAGTATTGCTGAGTCGTTAATAAGTAGAAAATCTTGAAGTGAACTTAAACATGACTATCATTGCTTTTTGGTTAAGCAATAATTGTTGTTCTTCTCATGTTTCTGCTGGTTTTGTATCCAGAATGTATAAACACAAGATGCTCAATAACCAAGTTTCCAGGATCCTTTACAGAAACAAAACTTCATGAACTCATGATCCATCTCAATCTGAAGATAATTTATAATGTAATCATCAAGTTTTCTCCATATTGGTCAATGCAGTAACTGTGTTTTAAGTAAGTTCAATAGCCAACAAAACTTCTAACCAAACTTATATAATTGTCATGACTTTACTGGTCTACCATGTTGTGTCTTCTAAATAAGGATGCCTATTGTTGGTTGTGTCTTTCAAAGGTCATCCTTGCTTTGGTTTTTGAGTAGCAAAACCATCTGTATCCTCTTCTGTTCATTCCATGAGCTTTTTATATGATAACTTCATCCAGAATTGGATGTCCTTGTAATCTTTTCATTTTAATAGTGGTGGTAGAGCTTTAAAAATAAGAGAACTGTCTTGGATAATGGAATTGTTAATTTTTTTGAGCAATTGTTGGTAAGTATTTCTAAAGATATATTAGAGATATAATTGCAAATAAATTTATACTCATTCTGAGTTCTCTAGCTTTCTTCAAAGACAGGCTAATTCACAATTGAGAGCAGCATTTTCATCTTGCAAATGCTGAACTAATGTTATATACCTCACATCATAATCTATGTGAGGAGCTTCAAAGCGATTCTGAGCATGTAGATGTGTAACTGGAACATAACATGATATCTATAAAATCTCTTGAGAGCATTAGCATATCATCCAACAAATGAATCTTGCTTTGAGCTGCTGATGTTGTAAAAACATAAAAGTAGGTGACCTGTCTAGAGAACTCTCTCCTTTAGATGACAATGGCTTCTTATGTTGGTTATGACTAAAACTGGAACACACTGCTGCAGAGGAGTCTAGAGGTGAAATTTCAGAGGACATATGCATGCATATAGTGCTAGCAACAAGCACAGATATTAAATAGTATAAGTAATAATGAGTAGTTTTGAAAACAAAGTGAGTTGATGTCACAGTTACTTTTGCTAAGTTCTTGATTTGTTTTAACCAACAACTACTTGACTATCTGGCTAGAAGTGTTAGCAAGCTTCATGTGCCTTTCTTTGGATGAAATCAGCAAACTAAATCATGTCATTTTGCTCAAAAGTAGAAACCTTGCATATAAGAATTTACTCAATCAATTGGAGTCTCTTTGGTATTTAGCACTCTAACACTTTTATTCTCTTTTAAAAAGATTGATCTTTTATATTCTTGTTTCAAGTGCACTTCTAAAGGATAATAGCCCTAAGAAGTCTAATGTGATCGATTCTGAATCAAACAATACAACTACAAGCATCTTAGGCAAGATTTGACATATCAAATATTTTTTTGATGGCAGAAAACTTGTTTATTGTTGCTCGGACTCTATTTTGGTGAGTTCAGAATACAGATTTTAATTTACATGATTGATATATGATATATATAGACTGTGGATGATGATTCTGACTGTACTTTATTGAATGACAACAATAGCATGACTCTTTGTGATATATTGAAAAAAAAACTAGATTCTTTAGACTTCTACTATTCACTTTTCTATGTACTTTGTAGTTATAATTACTGGTGTTTATAATGTTCAGGTTCTACTACAGTTAGTTACTCTGCAAAAATATCACTTTCATCATTCTCAGCATTCTCATCTTCCTCTTTTTCACTGGATAATGTAATGATATCTAAACTTATCTTCTCCACAAGAAAAAATTGATTTTCTAGCATCTCAATCTTTCTATCATCTATTATGTGGAAGTCAGGTATCATTGCAACAACAGATTCAATCTGTTTCACATCAATTACCTGCAAAAATACATCTTGAAAATACATGCAGATATAAACCGTCTTGCATGCCTCTGTAAATAGAGCAGAATCTGGAGGTGAAAAAACAGAAAAGACTGCAAATGCATGAATTGTTTCTTCAAATTTGAGATGGAAGTAGTATTAGACTTCTGCAAAATTTGAAGCAATCTCATTTCAGAACTAAAAAGAATATGTTAGATAATATTAGTATCTTACAAGACAAAAATGATACCTTGACAATACAAGTTTTATGCATATTTTTCAATGATTGTGATTCCATTCATAGTGAACATGCAATTTGACCATTTGGGAGCCAAAGATGAGCTCATTGTCATACTGCACATAGCCATTGAACTGAGTTAGGCCACCTTCTTTCCAACCAAAGCTTTATTACTTTAGCATCTGACACATCACAAAGTGTATCCTGACAGGCTCATAGAAGAACATAACCATCAGAGAGATCTATGGCATTGTTAGGAATGTGGTTCAATTCATCATCATATAGACATAGTTTAGGCATCATAGCAGCTATTGAATTGATTTGTGCATGAAGAATGCCATATTGAGCTATATTTGCATATGGGTCTCAATCTTGGTGAATTTCATTTCCTAGGTTGCCTATTGTAGTTTCCATGGCCCATTGTGCATAGCATGATAAAGGTCCTGCATGGATAGTTTCAGAAGCAATGTAAGTTAGAAGATGTATACTATGCTGAAGAAAATAGATGTGATCTGCACATCATTGAATATAAAGATTTTCGAACTCTAAATGGAATTCTGAAAGAAGCTGATTCTCTTCCTTGAGTTGACTAGTAGTTATTGATGTCTGATAGAGTAGTTGCACACCATGAACAAATTTGCAGTAACTGCACCAGTAAGATCTAGACAAGATGTTCCAAAGCAGGACTGGTCCTAGGCAGAAGAGATATATCAAGAATTCCCATGCCTTGTACTCTGAGTTGATCTTTTCTGCAGGGTTTTGAGGTGCATGACCAAAGAAGAAGGAAGATATGGTCTTGCTTTTTCAATAGTCTTACTATGGGCATCCCAGATCTTTTCTTTAAGGACATACCAGTTCCAACAAGTATTTTTATTGTGTCCATAAGTTTTGATTGCCCCTCTACAGACCAAGTAGTATATCAGGATCATTGAGTGCCACTAAGTGCATCAAATCCATGACAAATATATTGGGAATGCCATAGGTATAGCAAAGGCCACTGAATATTATTTGTTTGGTTAATCCTGTTGAGCATTGAAAAGCATTGTACTGTATAGGTTTTTTTACAGACAACAGAAGAGAAATGTCATTGTCATAGTGGACATGAATATCTTTCTGATATTGAGCCAGTTGTGCAAATGTCACATCAGAATGATTGCAACCAGAGATATTATAGTCATTTGGCTTTTGCAGGAGGGGAAAGTAGTGTGATTCACATTCATGTCTCCATCCTGGCAAACCACAATGCAAATGACATCCATATTTGCCACTATTACCAACCATGCCTGATATAAATGCCATGGCAGGGCCATCTGCAGTGACAAGAGTCAAAAAAATAGAGGATTGCTTCACATGTGACCTAATCAATGCATCCCAGTATTTGAATCTCTCATTCTGAATGGCAGAAATGTGATAAAGAGCTGGAAATATCACAGAATCATAGTTTTTTGGTTTTCCAGGGCCACCAAAAAAACCACCAGGTATAACAAAATGCTTCTTGTACCAAAATTGTGGGCTATGGATGATCCAAATAAAAATCCAACAGTCAGATTCCTTGTCACAAAAAAGCTGAGCACCATCAATTGACAACTGCAATGAGATGTCTCCTTTTTTGAACTTGCCCATCATCCATGCATTGAGATGCTTGATTCCACATGTAGTATCATTATACTCAAAAATTTCTCCTCTATTCTCAGCTGCCTGACAAAGTATCCTCTCAGTGTTCTCTTGCAGATAATGCATCAGTTGAGCAGTTTCTTCAGAATGATAGAGGGCCTGAATAACAGATCCAATGGGGATTGTAGAAAATTTACAACATCCCTTCATAGTTCCAGCATGATACCAAGGTTCTCCACAATTTGGGCAGGTATCTTTCAAGTCCAAAGGGCCTGTGAAGCCAATGCATGAATTAACACACATGTCATGAAGAATAGGAGCAACACCAGTGAGGACTTCTACCTGCCATTTGATTTGGTAAAATGAAAGGAAGGGGTCATCTGAGTAACACTCTTTTTGAGCTGCACAAACATCATTGTAAGTCTTTTCCGATGCATTTGTGGTGGCAATAAATATTTGAAGAGCCTTCAGAAAGTGGTGATCATGTGTAGCGTCGCCGTGACTTCGTGACGGAACACGACCACCCACAGTATCATTTAATGTAACCTCAATTGCTATCCTATCGCTTAGCTACGTATATAAGTCGTAGCCGATGTTTTAGTTACACAGTTACACAGTTTTACAACAGAGGACTTATCCTAGTTCTCACCGTGAACTCTAAGTGTGCCGTGACCCTCAGCCAAAATTGGCAGGCTCCCGTCACATCATGCGTGTTGTCAAATGGTTGTGACAGAGCTTCTCGTAGATGCTGGATATTATCAGGATCTATGCTGCTCTTCTCCAAAGATGCTATCTTGAGAAGCTCAATGAATTGAGCAGTCAGTTGAAGCTCTTCAATCTTCAAATCAAGTCTGGCAGTGATTGAGACACTTTGACTAAGTGTCAGGGGAGTTTCAAGGAGTGATACATCCAACATTTCGTGTGGTTGAAGCTGTTCAATAGAGTGTTGCTCAGAGTAACCTCGATCAGAGGTCTCTGGCTCGAAAACCGGATTATCATTATATTATTACTAAGCTGCAACAAGATGAGAACCTAGAAGGGGTCATAGCTCATGATTATACTGACAACAGAGTCTACATGTTCTTGGGTTCTCCTTCTAACATGCCTCTCTCTTCCTTCTGGTCCTGGTCTCGTTGCTGCAAGAAGTTGCTGAGCGATTCATTCTGTACTCGTTGGAGTTCAGCTTGACGACGAGCTCGTTCTCGTTGAGTAGAAGATTGTTTCAAGGAAGACCGACAACATTGATGGCCAGTGAGTACTTATATCGAGAATTTTGAACAGGGACAGTTGCGCTCAACAGCTTATGTAAAGTGACTGAAAATCTATCAAATCAAAGTTCGAGTTCGAAAGCCTGCTGACCGATGCATCCGAATCGACAAAGCACAAACGACATTGAACGAACAACAAGATTTGGTCGAAAATAATATGTAGTTTAACGTCATTAAATGTATGATAATGTTAGTAATGTGTTATAATTGCCGGAAATTTTTGTTAATTCGAAAGAAAATATATTCTGCAGTGCCAACCAATTTCATGTAAATAACTAGCCTAATACATACATGCTACATGGGCATCGGGCACCGTCCCCGAGACGATACACCAATAGGGGGTATGCGGCATCATCGAGTGAGAACCCAAATGATGACGCAAACATGCGGATATGTAGACTAGTTAGTCATGAGATTAATTAACTTTGAGAATATATGATAGTAATATTTTTCATTTTAATCTAGAATGATGGTTTGAGTTGAAAATTAGTATGAGGGAGCAGGTGGGTGGGCGATGAAAAGGTTACACGTTGTTTTATGATGAATGTTACAATTCAAGAGCTCGAAAGAACGTGACCGTGACTCTCTAGACCTAAAACGCGTCCTGCTTTCCTTCCGTGCCTCCCCCCAGCAAACTTACATTTCAGGCCTACGATCGATACTAATTCGAAAGAAAATATATTCTGCAGTGCCAACCAATTTCATGTAAATAACTAGCCTAATACATACATGCTACATGGGCATCGGGCACCGTCCCCGAGACGATACACCAATAGGGGGTATGCGGCATCATCGAGTGAGAACCCGTATCAAACCGCCGGAACGAGAAGCCGCGTATCGAATGCAGAGGAACGGAATGACGATGACCCCCCTAAGCAGCGGAATCAAGGAAGATGCCGGACTCCTGCATAATCGGTCGCAAGAGTTCGATATAGAGAGGAGCCAGTAGCTCTAGAGAACGCCAATAACGCAAAAAGGCGTCGGAAGACCATCGTCCTAACACCTTCACAATGTCTGGAGGGATCCTTGACAACAGCAGATGAGTTGTCCCCCCAATGCGTAGGCAGTGGCCCGAAATGGGTTTGAAACCATGCTGGACGAAGACTGAATTAAGGCGCGAGAGGAATTTTCGTTCTGTCAAGTGAACGCGTGAACCGTCGTGTGCAACGTACGTCGTGATGAGATCCTCCTCTTCAGCATAGTTTGAGGTTCTATGTCTATTCAAGGCTGTAATAGGATCCAACACCGTCTGTCTGGCTAACATGACGTCCTCCCCCTTCCTGCCCCCCATCTTCGTATTAGGAAGATGAAGGACTCTAGAGCCAAGATAAGAACTTGGATCTCGAAGATCTGACCATTTGGGAAAGAGGGAAGGGTCTGAACCTTGTTCGCAAGTTGGGATCATCTCTCCCAGACGGATTTGAGCCCAGAAACACGCGACCGCGCAAAAGTATATACAGACGTCCAACGGAGAATTCCAATCGATATGGGATTCCAGAGCAAGTAACATGTCAATAGTCACGGGTGGGCGCGGTGGTTTGATAGATGATGGAGGCCGTTCGTTTTCGACTCCTTTGATCACGTACTTCAGCTGAATACCTCCCAAATAAGGGACACCGTTCTGAATGTGCCAGGCCTTCAAAGCACTGCATTTGGCGGCCACTGTATCTCCTGCGAGTTTCCCTGAAAAAGAAGCTGCGAAATCGCAAAGAATAGACTCGGGAATAGGCAGGAACGTTGGGATAGGGATTGGACTGGATGAACAGTAGTTTATAAATTGCCGAACAGAAGAAGCGTAACGTTTTGAAGTAGACATTTTCCAAGCCTTGCAAATGGTATGTTTCACGGTTTCGGACTGTCTGATGTGACGCACATGTGGATTGTGTATGTTCGGGGGTCTATGAGGATTGCCACGAATCTGATGTGAGTCTCTACTCAAAGAGGACTGATGCGAGTACGAAACGGACTGGAGAGAGTTTTTTGTCGCAAAGAGCTCTGAGACGAAGCTCGATGCCATATGCTGCAGAAGATCATGCATCTTAGGTGAAGGTTCAACGTGTTTAACAGGTGCCTTTTAACCAATCAACGTACAGGAGGCTGACCGATCAGAACGTCAACTAGGCTATCGGAATAGGGAGGTCGTGAAAAGGGATACTTCCTGAAACAAGACCTTTAAGATATACAGGTATAGCAGGTGGAAATGGGTACAACAATCGACGAGATAAAAATAAGCCTCTGGAAGGCTTGTCTGCCAAATTAGATTCAGTTGCTATCCATACGACTGAGATCCATATTGAGTGCGCTTGAAAATTGCTAACGATATGTCGAAGTATGAAGTTGGATGCTGAATTGCGTGAACGCCCAGCGGCCAGTGCGCCTACGCATCCTGCATTATCCGAGCGAAGGACAATATGACAATTTCTATAGCCCGCTGCGATCAATGTTCTTACCGCAAGATCGATGGCTACCATCTCGGCCCAACCGATATCCCTCTCTGTGGATTTCCATCCTGGTAGTAGCTTCCAGGCCAGCCATTTCCCATTCAGGACGAATCCAATACCCCACGACGTTGATGCATCGACGTGGACCACCAAATTGAGAGGTTCAGGTGGGCGCACAATGGCCAAGGAACAGGCTGAATTCGTGAGTTGATCTTTCCACCACTCGATATCCTCAGAAACTGCTGGAGTAATCCTGTGTTTTGTCCAGGTAGGGGAATCTGGAGCAAAGCCTGATCGAAAACGGTAGAGAGAAGGTAAGTGGGAGCGACCTTCTGGCATAATCAATGTTATGTGATTCAGAGTTCCGATAACTGACTCCACTTCTCGCATTGAAATAAACGTTCCTACATGCCAGTTTGCAAGCTTGCTGAGATACTTATCGCGTTTTGTCGCTGGTAAGGTTACAGTCTTGAGCTCCAAGGACCATTCGAAACCAATATATGTGAATTGGTTGGCGAAAGGCACAAACTTTTCGGGAGCCCATGGCCATCCCAGGTGCTCTGCGACTGACCATATAAGCTCCTCGGAGTATGTGTAATACGTAGTCGCATGGGAGCCCATGGCCATCCCAGGTGCTCTGCGACTGACCATATAAGCTCCTCGGAGTATGTGTAATACGTAGTCGCATCGTTCCGTTGGTGTGGGTATCGAAAAAAAATAAAATCATCCACCCATTTCAAAATTGCCTCGACTCCCTTCGATTGGTAGATGTGAACCATTGCGTCTGCCACCCAACCAAAGATACCGGGAGCTGATGAGATGCCAAAGTTCAGACGATGATCAAAGACGACCTCGTCATTGATAGAAAGCGCTGTAAATAGTTGTTCTTCGGGACGGGTTGGAATGATACGGAAGGCCGACTCTACGTCAAAGACCGCCACTTGAGTAAGTGGAGGAGCGTCGGCCACCAACAGCCAACATGCTGAAAAAGATCCCCACTCGCACTGAAAACGTTTGGCGTCAATATAAGAATTGACTGACTGAGTAGAAGATAAATTTCGTGGGAAAGAATGGTCGACAGTGATTCGAAGTTTGCCACGAGAACTCTCAATTACATTAAGGGGAGCGGTACGATAGTGTCCGAATAAGCTACGAATAAGGGAAGGGGGGTATCCTGTGGAAATGCGACCGAGCAAACGTTCTTTGGAATATTTTTCGACAATAAAATTGTGATGATCGGGAGATCGGTAATGATTAGGAGGAGAGAAGGTGTCGCTTAAGGTAAAGTTTTCCAAACCCAATGAAAAGCCGTGTTTCAAACCGAGGATGACATGTGCAAATTTTTCGGTGGCCCCGATATCTGCAAGCACCTGGGACCAATTCTGAACTTTAAGGGGGGTGCTTACAGGGAAGAACTGCTTAAGCAGCGCAGTTCTGGGCATTGTGCTGACCATCTCCACACAAGGAACATGCGTGTCGGTGGGCACAGTTGGTGGCAGTACAGGACTGAGGTCCGTTGTATGTGTAGCAGTACGAGGCTCCGTCAGCATCACACCAACGGCCGTTGATTCGTCGGAGAATCTTTCCCTGTCGAGTACATGCACCGAATCGGTGCTCGTCTGATCCACAGACCATGCACTTAATGGCCTTGAATGTGCCATCTCGTTGCTGGCCATCGAATGGGCCCCGTCGGAAGGAACGGCCTCGGCGCGAGAAACTGCCTCGAGACGACGACGTTTCCGTGGAGGATCGTGAGTTTTGCGAATCAGAAGAGTGCGGTCGAAAGGAAGTCTCCTGTCTGTAATGGGAGGAGTTGGGAAATGTAGTGCCATCCCCAAAAAGAAGGTCTGAAGGCTGGTTCAACGTGCGCCGAATATTGTCCGTCATGTAGTCCTGCATTTTCTTTTCGAACACAAGTTTATGCCAGTCGTGCACGCTGCAAACCCCCCGATTCTGTAAATAGGCATGTCGAATGTACATATCGTAAGCTAGGTACACCGGGAAGTGATCTCCAAAGTCGTGCCGATGATGAATGCGATCGTAGTGCTGTTTGAAAGAGTCGGCAATAGCGTGGGCAGTGGGACCTCCAATTGCCCCATCCTTACCTGCCTTCAGGCAGTGTCGTATCACCCAAACCAAGGTTTTCGAAGCTTGCATGAATTCGTATGGAGTCAGGAAACGCTCCTTGCTAAGATCGAAGCGGGCCGACGATACCTGCAGTTCACCGGATGATGAGAGAGAAAAGGCTGAATCACTGTGACGATTCGACGACGTCAATGCCCGATGACATGCGGCATTGGTGAGAAGGTCAAGGGGCACGTAAATCTGCCAACCAAGATTGAAAACACGCTGAATGCGGAGCGGGATCGGCATGATATTAGGGTCAAGTTCCGCTCCACCAATGGGAGGAGCTTCCAAGAATGAGTGGGAGGGGCCTGCGGAAAGTGCAGGAAGTGCAACGACCGGCGTAAAGCCGTGGGGCGTCTCCCGTGCATCGAGTGTAGACACCTGGGTCTGGGTGTCAGGTGTAAAGCCTGCAGAAGTATGTGGAATGCCGGAGGGCTGAGGCACCTGGAGAGGTGCGGTAGTGCTCTGGAGATGATTGAGCGAATTAAGTAAGGCAGGCGTAAAGCTGTCCGGCATGGGCTCTGTAGGAGCTACTGCTGAAATAGCGGATGTATGCGTGGCTGGTTGTGCAACGTGGGAGGCGAATTTATGCATTAGCTCCGTCAAATCTGCCCTTGTAAGCGTAATGGTATCCAGGCCATTGTATGGAGAGGCAGGGGTGGCACGAGGGATAGAAGGTTGTACAATGTTCAACGGTTGCGCAGTGTTAGGTTGCGCCGTGTCTGAAGGAGGATGCAAGCCATAGTGGATGGCCTGATGAATGACGGTCTCCACCTCGGGAATAGAGGGAGGGTGAGCGCGTGAAGGAACATCCAGAGCTGGTTCGCTTCGGGGCGGAGTATGAGGTGCTGCCCGAACTGGGGAAGGGACAACTGGAGAACGGGGGCGGGTGCGAATCGGCGTAAACATAGTGGTGGGTGTCCTGGAAGTGTTGGCTCGAGGCAAAGTCGAAGACGGATGTAAAGTCCGCGGAGCTGCAAGAAAGGTCTGGGATACAGTGGGTAAGGCGTTCGATCGGCGGCCAGGATCGTCCGCAGGAGTAGGTGTCCGGTCCGGTATTGTGGCAAGAGGAGTTGCCAGACTGGCGGGGATGGGCACATTAGCCCCGCCCGGGGTATCTTGCACGTCGCGCTCGAGTCCGGAGTCGGAAGGCGAGTCCTCCTCACGCGCGTCTTCCACAGAAGGGAGAGTAATCGTGGAAGGGGCCCTGGAGCCCATACGAGGCGCCCGGGTAAGTGAGGGGCCCTCCCCCCCCCTCGATGACGGGGGAAGGATACGAGATCTCGTGCGCGGGCGATTGCTCGCCGCGGCCCTCCCCCCCCCTCGATGACGGGGAAGGATACGAGATCTCGTGCGCGGGCGATTGCTCGCCGCGAGTGACGCGGAGGTGCTCTCGAATGCGCTAGGAGAAACCATTGGAATCACGTAGTCAACTCGATGAAAAGGTTACACGTTGTTTTATGATGAATGTTACAATTCAAGAGCTCGAAAGAACGTGACCGTGACTCTCTAGACCTAAAACGCGTCCTGCTTTCCTTCCGTGCCTCCCCCCAGCAAACTTACAGTTATAATTGCCGGAAATTTTTGTTTATACCCCGACTTTTGACTGGGCTGAGCGCTGGGTTTACTCTCTAGATAGAAAAAATTTTCAATGATGCATGCAATTTAGGTACTCCCAAACAAGTATCAAATGCAAGTCAAGGCTATGGATACAGCATCAGTGAGCATAAAGGTCGATTAGTAGCGGAAGCTGCTGAATATGGTCGCGAACAAGGAAAGCGTCCTACAACAGGGACTCAAGGAAAGTTGAAGTCCGTCAGAGGATTTTGCCGGACCGGGGCAGAGCTGAACCACGTGGCCACATATCTGAGATCTCTAATGGGCTTGACATATCACTTTTTCTACCATCTTCTTCTACTATGTTCACCCCTTTTGGCGACGAAAGAAAGCGAAAGATCAATCTTGGTGGCGCCTCCTCTGTTGTATCGAATACAGCTCTCCTAGGACAGGCGCGAGCGCTTCGGACCGAGCGTCAAGAACAGCAGCGGAGGCACGAGAATGCTTCAAAGGTGCAGGCGTGGTGGCGCGGGACTCAGGAGGCACGGAAGGCTAGACGGGATATGAGACATATGTTTGAACATGATGTGTGTGGAATGGATGGGCTAAGGTGTCTGGTCATGATTGGCAGAAAGGACGAAGAAGCGCTCGCAACGTGGAGTTCGGCGATGGCAGTGGGTGGCTCTGGTGCGTTTTCGTCCTTTAAAAAGCCTGTAAAACTATCTATAACACACTGAAGATGCTCTCTTCGCCCTCCCCAGACGAATAGAAAACCACGACAGCTGGCTTGTGTTGACGAAACAAGTAGCGGTCTTGTTGCTCTGTTCGGCGGCCAACTCTCCATTGTACGTTTTCCCTACCCTCAGATTGACTTCATCATCTTCTGTTCATCAGAAACTTCCGCTCTGTACCTCACCTCAAAGTTCTTCACGCGCTATTATCGCCTCCAACCACCACCGCAGTACTTGGCGACTTTGGTAAACACGTCTCATCTCAGATCATTTTGTATCTTCTCCATCGCAATCTATACCCTTTACTCTACAACTCAATATCTTCAATAGTAAGTCGAAAAAATAGTTTTATAATAAGAAAATGACATTGAACTTGCCTCAGCCTCTAGGCGCTCGAACATCACCGGCTTTGACGCTCCTAGCTACCCTTGCCACATTACCATTCTCAACCCTCCCTGCGCAATCTCAAGACTACATCGCGTCTCTTAATGCCATTTTCGTATCGATTTTTACTATTCCCATACTTCCAAATCGCATACCATCTGCGGCGCTTGTCGACCTCTCCGCTGGTATCCCTTTTTCATCCCTGGCTTCTCTCGATGTCAATTATGTTATCGAAGCGATTACCCCTGATGACAAGCTCAACCTTATCGCAAATCTTCAGGTATTTATGGTACCACGATACAAGTTTATAGACGCAAAAGCACTTGAAGTTTACTTTATACTTCTTTCGCGGCTGCTCAACTCCCTCCCATCTCACGTTCTTAATCCGCCTCCGCCAAAGTTACATTCTACGACTGCTTCTGTATCTCAATATGAATCTGGTTCTGATTCCGACTCTCCTCGTACGCGAGTCACTGTCGTATCGTCATTTTCGGATAATCCAACACGAGCAGTCATCCCTAGAACACTGAAACGCCTTGCTTCTCTCCCCGGTGCCTCACACCTCTCGACTCTCCTCTCCCTCCCATCCTCGCCGACCTCCCGGCCTGCACTCCTACAACTGCTCTTTGCCCTTTCCACCATATGGCCCGCTGACGTGGCTCCAAGGATACTTGCTACCGCACCATCGCTTGTCAGAGAGATCTATCGGGGATATGTGCGCGGCAGCCCGGTGGGGCGTGACAGTTCCGCTGGTGTGTTGGGCGGAGAAACGTCGACTACGGAAATATGGATCCCCTTCCTACTACTTGTAGAACTCTATACAAAAGCAATGGTGACTATGGGAGATGACGAATTTTTTGGTGCGAATCTGGGAACAGGAGAAGGATCGGGATCGCGCGGGAGGGTACTTGCATCAGCAGAAGTGGGAGGGTCAGTACAAGTTGCGAGGAACCCGTTGAGTCTAGATGAGCTGGTAGGGTGGAGCCGGCAGTTGATGAATGTGGCATTTGCGTTATATTGGAGGGAAGACCGGGAAACACTGGCGAAGACTGTTGGGTTGGAGGGGAGGGGAAATTTGAGGTGTACTTGGGAGGGAGTGAGGGAGAGGGTAACAAAGTGTTTGGCGGGAATTCACGCGAGAGAGTGAGTATTGCATCGCTTTATTTCTTCATTTGGTGGGCATTGTCTTCTAGCCTGTGCGCTCACGAGCGTGTTGTCTTCTTTTCCATTCTTTCAGCTCCTTTTTTATGCCATCCTAAGCACATCTGGGTATTCTAACGTAATATCTTCAGCTCTCGCAAACCGTTTGTTCCCGCAGGTCACTGGTTAGCTACTTCCCAGATCGACGTTCAATCGTTTGTCGAGGCAGCTATGTACGTGTATACTTAATGGTCCTACGCCCTTCTCATTCTCTTTTAGCTTTGAAGAGCGCGAGTTGTCATCTACAGTCCCTGACTCTCCCGTGCTTCCTCTCCCTCGGAATCATGGTTACTCCAAACGGCAGCTTGCTCACCTCTCCCCGCGTCTTGGCGTACTGAACAACATTCCATTCGCCATCCCGTTTGATGTACGCGTGTCTGTCTTCCGCCATTTCGTTGTCAACGATGCTGTGGCTCGCGCCTCGTCCCGCGGTCATCGGGATCTTCCCATATTCTATGGTAATGGGCGACAAAGGGTGCAGATCCGCAGGGGAAATGTTGCGCAGGATGGGTTTGATCGTTTGGCTGAGGCTGATTTGAAGGCGTCGTTGGAGATCGTCTTTATCGATCAGTTTGGGGCTGAAGAGTGAGCGATACTTGTCGATTTCTTCCGAATTCCTCATCAGCGTTCTTCATGCAGGGCAGGTATTGATGGAGGCGGTGTATTCAAAGAGTTCTTCACGTCACTGTGTAAAGAGGTTTTTGACACGGACCGAGGGTTATGGTTGGCGAACAAGAAAAACGAGCTGTACCCGAATCCACATACATATGCAATTGAATGTAGGTTTGTTTCTTTATCGTCGTCTTTCATCCTTCTAGCTTTCAATTAGCCCACAGTCTCAACTGGTACCGTTTTATCGGACGTATCCTCGGGAAGGCCATGTATGATGGGATTCTCGTTGATGTAGCGTTTGCAGGATTCTTTCTGGCCAAGGTTCGTCATCGTTGCATGCTATATAGTGATTACATCATACACAAGTTATTATCTTAGTGGCTTGGACGGCAAAGCTTTTTGGATGACCTTGCTTCCCTTGACCCTGACCTTTACAATGGCCTTGTGTTCTTGAAACACTATACAGGTAACCTGGAAGATCTCGCTCTCAACTTTACTATAGCTGTGGATGGTTCGAGCTTTTTCTCCCAATGTAATTATCCATCCTGACCTTTCGTGGGATATACAGAACTCGGTATCACTCGATCCGTCGACCTCATCCCGAACGGGAGTAACGTCGCAGTCACGAAAGAGAACCGCCTGCAGTACATCCAGCTTATCTCTCACTACCGCCTGACTAAACAGATCAGGCTACAGAGTGAGGCGTTTTTTGATGGCTTATCGGAAATGATCGACTCGAGGTGGATTCGGTGAGTTTTGTCGTCCCTATTTAGCCCTGGAAAACATCTGAGAACATGTCCAGCATGTTCAATCAGCAAGAGATCCAGATTTTACTAGGTGGCGTCAATAAGCCTATCGATTTTGATGATCTCAGGAGTCATACCAATTACGGGGGGTTGTACGATGACAACGAAGAAACCATTATCATGTTCTGGAACGCAAGTATCTTCCCAAAGTCCGGGTCAGGACAACTAAAGTATGCTCGGCTAGGTTATAAATACATTTGATCAAGGACAGCGCATGGCTCTCCTACGTTTTGTTACAAGCTGCAGTCGTCCGCCCCTTTTGTGGGTCTTTCCTCTCCAATTCCTCGTCATTTTCAATGAGTAATCATTTTCCAGGGGTTTTAAAGAGCTCGTACCAAACTTTTCAATTCGTGATGCTAGCTCTGATCAGCATCGACTTCCTACTTCAAGCACATGTGTGAATCTACTAAAGGTAAGTGCTTCGATAGTTTCACTTTCATAGAGGGGGCTAAAGTGGTATTGGTAGCTTCCCCGATACAAGAACGAGAAGGTTTTACGTGAGAAGTTGCTGCAGGCGATTACGTCTAATGCGGGATTCGATCTTTCATGATTGGCTGTGGTGCAGTTTCTGGGACCGACTCCAAATTTTGGTAAAAAAAAAAAATCAGAAATTAGTATGGCCCTATGTCCAATTTCCATATTTTAAATAACTCAAACTAATTTTTATTGAATTTTCAATGAATATCCAAGGAAAATGCAATTCTATAGTTGTTACCAAGTATAGCCGCTGTAATACTGGCATTGAAAATGTTTTACAAGCCCTCTTTTCAATTTTTATTACTGAATCTTAGTAAAAACAGAAAAAATAATTTTTAAATTACTTTATATATTTATATTTACATAGTTTTTGGTTATCCATGCCAGGACAATCAGATCCATCATGTCCTGCAGCTTGGCATATCTTGCAACATCTACTTTTTTTATCTGAAGCTAGGAATACAAAGTCATTTGAAAGTGTAAGCAAAGTTGATTTAACATATACTGTAACACATTTGCATGGTTTATGTCACTGATAACTGTAGGAGAACTAGCCATAGTTGCAGAGCCAGGCAATAGTGAAGTCTGTCTGTATTTTAGCTGAAAATGTAATAGCTAGATCCAAGTCTGGAATGTCATCAACAAGCATTAATTGTCCATCATTTGTATCTGCTTTGTTATGTATTGATATGATCATTCATATTCAAAGTACTTTCAGTCTCAGGTATATAAGCTGGTTCAGATGTACTAGTTTATGTACTCAATCAGTAGTATAGCAGTAGTAATAGCTGGGAGGACTTGAAATATATACACTGGCTCAAAAAACTGCCTCAATATTTGGCCTTTTTAGAAAGATTCACATGGTGTGCAACAATTACTTCAGCAAAAAATTTTAGAAAATCACATGACATACAGCTGCATCCTGGCTTCAAAACGATATATGCATAACATGGTTTGAACAAGAACTCACTGATTAATAAATCAAACAAAATATTCAATTATTGGGGCAGTTTTTTGACCCACTCTAATTTACTCTAATTTTCATATCTAGTACTTGGTATGGCCTCCATTTGCCTTTATAACTGCTTTGATCCTAGGCATGCTCTCTATGAGGCTTTGGCATACCTTTGATGGTATTTCATTCCACTCCTTGATCACTCTCTTCCAGGTCTGGATGTGGTATCGCTCCCATCAAACTGTAAGGGCGACCTCCGGAGGTTGCGGCACTATCACACAACTGGCAGAGGGAAATCCAAAGTATATTAGAGCCAGTAACGACAGTACAATCAATAACTAATCACCTGGCAGAGGGAAATCCAAAGAGAACAAGTCTAAGGATTCCTCTGCCAGTGTGGCACATCAGTACGGGGGCAGACAGGCATGGGAACGACTGTACAGTATTCAACGGCTAGCTCCGGGAGGCCGGGAGAACTCTGGGGCACGGGAAATGCTCCGGAGTTCTCCGGAAACTCCGGAAAAGGAAATTGTGACCAGACAAGAGCGAGGAGTCCCCTGACATCACCCCCCCTTTAGGGCGCGGCGTCTCGACGTGCCGGGTAGAAGAACTCGCGGATGGCCTGATCCGCTAGAGAAAGGGGGTAAACTCCCTGTATGGTTTGTGGGGCCTCAGGGTGCCGGCGGTGGAAGTCCCGGGTGAGAGCCGGGGCGTGGACGTCTTCAGATGGCTCCCAGGAGATGTCTTCGATACCATAGCCCTTCCACTTCACCTTGTACTGTAGCTTCCCACAGAATAAGCGGCTGTCCAAGATCTTCTCCACTTCGTACTCCACCCCGCTGTCTGCTAGGACTGGCGGTGGCGGCGGCGGTGCTCGTCGCCCGGGGCTGGAGAAAGCTTGACCACGTTGAAGACCGGGTGGAGTTGGCGCATGCCCACAGGCAGCCGGAGTCGGTAGGCTAGGGGCCCCACCTGACGCTCAATGGGGTATGGCCCCAGTTGACGATGAGACAGCTTCTTTGAGGGTCACGTGGTGGAGATGTCGGAGGCATCCAGGAATACGCGGTCTCCGGGCTTGTACTCGGGAGCTGGTGTCCGGCCCCGGTTGTAGTATTGTGCCATGTCGTCCTTTGCCTTAGTTAGCGCAGCCTTTGCCTCCTCCTGTGCCTTCTGCATGCGATCCACAAACTCGTTGACCGATTCGTTCTCCGACCGCCGTGTGCGTGGTTCAAAACCCATCCGGGGGTGCCGCCCTGTGTCAAGGAAGAAGGGTGATACCTGCGTCGAGGCATGGACATGGTTGTTGTACTGGAATTCCGCCTCCGGCAGGAGCTCATCCCAGTCGTCCTGACGCTCGTTGCAGAATAGCCGCAGGTATTGCTCAAGCTCCTGGTTAACACGTTCGGTCTGGCCGTCGGATTGCGGGTGGTAGGCAGTGGAGGTGTGGAGCTTCACATGCAGGAGGCGGTAGAGCTCCCGGGTGAACTCCGCAACAAACTGTGGGCCCCGGTCGGACACGTACGCATCGGAAAGGCCGTGGAGTTTCCAGACATTCTTCCGGTACAGGTTAGCGGCACCCATGGCGGAGCAGGTCGTGTGGGTCGGAATGAAGTGAGCCCGTTTGCCATAGAGGTCCACGACCACCAGGATAGCATCGTAGCCGTGTGCGTCCAGAAGCTCCACAATGAAGTCCACGGAGGCCACGCTCCACCGTTCTGCGGGCGTCGGCAAGGAGTGCATCTGACCGGTAGGGAGACGGCGCTGGGGCTTGGTCCGGAGGCAGAGATCACAGGTGCTGGTGTAGGAGCCTATGTATCTTGACATCTGGGGCCACCAGTAGTTCCAGGACACAAGTTCCAGCGTCTTCCAGCGCCCGGGGTGCCCAGCAATGCGGGAGTCATGGTGTTGCTCAACAATGCGTCGCCGGAGCTCCGGGTCGTTGGGTACATAGATGTGGCTGCGGTAGGTGAGGAGGCCGTCTTGGAGACTCCACTCGTTGGCATGCACTGCCCTCGTGCCCGTGGGGCGATGAGACCGTAGAGCCAAGGCGGCCTTGGCCACAGAGTCCTCCTGCATCCCCTCCTGATTTTCCCGATGGATATCCCGGAGAATGTCGACCTCGTCTCCCTGGGCGGATATCCCCTCCAGTGCCCAGATGGCAAACAGCTCCGGTCGTAGGAGGGTGATGTTGTCGTTGTCTCCGGCCCCGGAGCCATGGTCGGCACGCCTGGATAGGGCATCGGGCTTCCCCATGGACCTCTCCGGCTTGTGATGCAGTGAGAAGTCAAAGTTGGCAAGGTAGAGGGACCACCGGGCCTGGCGGCGGTTGAGCTTCTTTGCTGTCCGGAAGTACTCCAAGTTCTTGTGGTCTGTCCAGACTTCGAACTTGTGCCGGGCCCCCTCCAGGAAGTGGCGCCACTCCTCTAGTGACCGGATGATTGCCAGCATCTCCTTGTCGTGGATCTCATAGTTCCGCTCCACGGCATTGAGGCTCTTAGAGTAGAAGGCCACCGGATGCCACTTGCCGTCCCCCAGGGATTGCTGGGACAGGACGGCGCCGGTAGCAAAGTCAGAACTGTCTGCCTCAACTCGGAAAGGCTGATCGTCATCTGGGAAGAGGAGCACCGGCTTGGAGGTGACGGCTCGCTTCAGGGCATCGAAGGCCTGTTGCTCCGCGTCACCCCAAGTCCAGGCTGCCTCCTTCCGGGTGAGGTCAAAGAGGGGCCGTGCGTGGTGGGAAAAGTCCTGGATGAACCGCCGGTAGAAGTTGGTGAACCCCAGGAAGGCCTGTACTTCCTTCTTGTTCCGGGGCTCTGGCCACTGCGTAACACCGGCCACCTTCACCGGGTCCATCTCCGCCGTACCATGAGAGATGATGAGCCCGAGGTACTCGATCTGAGTTTTCTCGAACTCACATTTCTCCGGTTTGAGGTAGAGCTGATACTGGCGGAGGCGGTCTAGGACTATGCGGGTGATCCGGCGGTGCTCCTCTAGCGTCTTGGTGTAGATGAGGATATCGTCCAGGTACACACACACCACCCCATCTGCTATGAGGTCCCGGAATATGTCATTCATCATGGTTTGAAAGGTGGCGGGGCTGTTGGTGAGCCCGAAGAACATTACCAATGGTTCGAACAGGCCCCGGTTGGTCCGAAACGCAGCCTTCCACTCGTCTCCCTCCTGGATGCGCACATTGTTGTAGCCCCAGCGGACGTCCAACTTGGTGAAGTAGCGTGTGCCCCGGAGGTTGTTAATGAGTTCTGAGATGAGAGGGAGCGGGTAGCGGTTCTTGATGGTCATCGCATTAAGCACACGATAATCTTGGACCAACCGGAGGGTGCCATCCTTCTTCTTGATGAAAAACACCGGGGAGGCCATCAGCAACTTTGAGGGTCGAATTCTTCCAGTTTCGAGATTTTCCCGGAGGAAGGCATCTAGTTCATCCTGCTCCTTGGGCGCCAGTGGGTACACCTTGCAGTTGGCCGGCTTCGAGTCTGGTAGGAGCTCGATGGCATGATCCCACTGCTTGCGCTCCGGGAGAGAATCAAATGAGGCCTTGGAGAAAACATCCTCCAAGTCGTGCAGGTGGCCCGGGACAGTATCCTGGAATGGGCGAGGCGAGGTATTGGTGGCGAAGGCCTGGGCCAACCGTTGGGAAGTGGTCTGGCTGGCCCGGATCTCCTCTGCCGATGGCGGCGGACGCAACACTGTGGCATAGATGCGGTCCCCTACCTCAATGGCCTCGTCTGGTAATTCCAGGTCCGGGACTGGCAGGAATTCTCCTTCGCGACCGTCTTCCATGGTGGCCTCTCCACCGCTGTGCCTGTCGTCCTCATAGAGGGCCTCTCTATGAGGGAACGCCAGGGGCGGAGGATCCAACAGGTCGAGGTCGGCAAAGGGGATGTGTCCTGCCTGGCAGGCCCGGATGGCTGCACGTTCCCGCACAGCGGTGCGCCGCTCTATCCTTGCCTCCTTCGCACAGGTGGCGCAGCGTCGGGGGCACCGACTCATACTCACCTCTCCGGTAGTCCAGTCTATCTCCGGGTTGTGCTCCCGGAGCCACGTGTATCCCAGGATCATATCCTGCTTTCCCAAGCTGGTGACTGCGAAGGTGGCATGCTCGGCGTGGGCCCGATAGCGCAGAACCAGGTCTACAACGGCGTGGATGGAGCCTGCTTCATTGGGGGTACCGTCAATGTTGTAGACCGGAATTGGGGAAGGGAGAGGGCGAGTCGTGAGTTGGTGTCGGGCCACGTAGTCAGCATCCACAAAGAGCCCGGTGGCTCCGGAATCTAGAAGAGCAGTCACGCTCTGGGTCTGCTGTGTGTCAGTTGTTTCGACCTCCACCTTTAGCCGGAGCGAGTTGGTCGAGGGTGTCGAGGCTACCACGTAGCACCTTGGAAGGCGACGTTGCCAGGCAGGGATGCGGGGTCGAGGGGGCCCGGCAGGAGGAGTCGGCGAGACCAGGGGGCTTTTAGATACGTCGAGGGGTGGGCTTACGATCATAGGTGCCAAAGTGTCCTCAGGGGTTGTATTGGGCTCTTCTATGGACAGACATACAAATCGATTTGCACCAAGCGACAGGGGCGTACTCTTCACCCGTTGCTCCTCTAAAAATCCTCTGGGCTCCCTCCTCCCGACGCATCCGCACTCCGCTCCTGCTCCCAGGCCTCCGGCGCTGCCGTGTCTGGAGAGGGTGCTCCGGCTGCGTCCTTGGCTGCCAGGAGCTGCAGGAGTAGCTCTTCCTGCTCCTCCAGGGCTAGGTAACGCATCTCGAGGCCAAGCGGGCAACGGCGTGCAAAGTGACCGGGGGTGCCGCAGCGCTGGCACAGAAGAGGTAGGTTGGCACGCTGGCGGGAGGAGTCCACATCCATAGGGGCCCCCGGGGGCAGTGTGGGCCCTGCGGAGGGAGCTGGGAGGCTGGGAGGGTGGAACACAGCTGCTACGGGATGGGGGAGAGGGATCCGAGGACGCGGGGCTGTTGCCGTGGCCGGAGCTTGGCGCAGGCTGCGCTTAAGTTCCATGAGCTGCCACTGGTCCCGGGCCACTCAGTACCAGGAGGCGACTTGGTTGTCGGCTGGACGTCCTTCTGCAAGGTTGTCAATACGCTCCATCAGAGTGGATTGGAGCCCTTCCCGGAAGGTGAGGCAGAGTTGCAGTCCATCGGGGTACCCGGCCTGCTCAACTAGTGCCCGGAAGGAGTCAATGTATTTGTCCAGCGAGCGCCTCCCTTGTCCGTATTGATCCCTGTCTTGGAGGACCAGCGCAGCTGCCTTGGCTGGGTTCCGGGGGAAGAACTCGTCCCGGAACTCCTGCTCAAATGCGGCCCAGTTTGCAAACCCCGCAACACCTCCGGGGCGTCGGAAAACCCGCAGTGCATAGGTGGCTGCTCTCCCAGACTTCATGTAGGACAGAACCCATGCGATTTTCAGGTCGTCCGAGACAAAGTCGTCCCCGCAGAGCTGGATATAGGTGAGGCACGACTGTAGAAATCGTTCTCCGGTCATGCGGTCGCCATCGTAGGCATCTGGGATGGCCGGTCGGGGGAGGAGCGCACGTGGGGTCCCTTGGGTCCTCAGAGGATTCGGAGAGGATGGCTGAACAGCGGGGGGCAGTGCCGCTGCTGGGGTTGCGGTAGCAACCAAGGGAGTGGTGTTGAGACGCTCTAGGAGTGCCCGGAGGGAGTCGGAGATGGTTTCAGTGGTTTGTCGGAGGGTGGAGAGTTCGGCGGTGTGGTGAGTGAGGGAAGCTTGAGTAAGCTGCACTTGAGCCTCTAGGTGGAGCAAGCGAGTCCAGGCTTCATCCTGAGGAGCTGTAGCGTCCAGAGGACTGTCTGAAGAGGCAAGCTGAGACATAGAAGGTCCAGATGCTTAAAACTGGTGGAGAAGCGGTAGATAGGAGCCAGAGAATTCTTCTGACGGCTATGGGGGGCTTCCAGACCGGAATTAGGAGACTTGTTCTGCTGTAAGGGCGACCTCCAGAGGTTGCGGCACTATCACACAACTGGCAGAGGGAAATCCAAAGTATATTAGAGCCAGTAACAACAGTACAATCAATAACTAATCACCTGGCAGAGGGAAATCCAAAGAGAACAAGTCTAAGGATTCCTCTGCCAGTGTGGCACATCAGTACGGGGGCGGACGGGCATGGGAACGACTGTACAGTATCCAACGGCTAGCTCCGGGAGGCTGGGAGAACTCCGGGGTGCGGGAAATGCTCCGGAGTTCTCCGGAAACTCCGGAAAAGGAAATTGTGACCAGACAAAAACTCCGGAAAAGGAAATTGTGACCAGACAAGAGCGAGGAGTCCCCTGACACAAACAGCCAGAGCTCAAGAGGCTTGTCGAGCTGGATGTGGAGAAGAGGGAGGCGGTCGCTGATGAACATCCCGGTGTCTCTGCTGTCAATGAGGGCAGGGAGGCGCTTGGAGGTGGCACTGAGGCATATGTGGATCATGAAGGACTGGGTGGTTCAGGAGCAGAGGTCAAGGAATTTTTTCCAGGGGTGTCAGAGGTCTTCCGAGCTTGTTGGGAAGGGTAGTGACTTGAAGGGGATTGCTTCCTGAGTCGTGCCATGGTCGAGGGCAAGTGTGAGGGCCTTTCAATTGATTTGAGAGTTTGTAGTGTGCAGCCAAGGGAGTCCAAGTACGAGAGGGGCGGTGGCATAGAGCTTGGTGACCAGGAGTTGGAGTGTCTGGTGATGGCCAGAGGTGAAGGTTACGGGCATCTGCACAAAGTGAGTGATGTCACCAGCCGAGGAGGAGTTGCCGTTGAAGAGCCAGAGGTGGATGGGGATAGGGAGTCTTTGGGGGGGCTGGGAAGCAAGGGCTGCCCAGGCTTTGTCGATGAAGTTGTTGGTGGTGCCACTGTCCACAAGGGTGTTGACGGGCTCCGAAAAGGAGGTGAGGGTAGTATGGAGGGAAGGAATTGAAGGAAGTGTGAGGGGAGATGGGTCAGAAGGGTGTCCAAGGGTTGTCGAGCCATGGCACAAAGATGGGAAACTGGGGTGGAGAAGACGTCAGGGTCTGACCCACAATTCAGAATGTCTTCTGTTTCTAAATTGCCAGGTCATTTTCCATGAACTGGAAGTCGCAGCCTTCCCTGTCAATGGTCCAGATGGCCTGACCATAGTCTGGTGCTTTGGACAACTGCCAATGAAATGCCCAAGCTCTCTGCAGAGGAGGCAGGTGCCCTTCCAGCATCGCTGCTCCTGAACTTTCTTGGGGACGTTGATCCAAGGGCGGTCAGGATTTCTGATTTGGTTGTGTGGAGGGCTTCTTCTTCATCATCTTTGAAGTGATCATTGGTTGAGGTGTCAGGGTCGTCAGGGTCTCTGGGGAGGGGGTTGGGGGTGTCATTGATGTTGGCTGTGTTGAGGGCAGCTGGCGGTTGTGGTGCCGGGGCATGAGGTGGTCCCAGGGGTCCTTGTCCTGGGATAGGATGGGGGCAGGGCCTTGGGGTGCCTGGTTAGGGGCTCCAGAGTTGTTAACCTTCCAGGAGGGTCTCTCCAGAGGGATCCATTAGGCCTGAGAGCCAGAGTACTCATTGCGGTCTTCTCAGTACCTTTGATCGATCTGGATCACCAGTGTCTTGTAGCCGTTGTACGATGCCTATTTGGGTGTGAGGCAGAGGACATCCTTGATCTGCTGAGGGAGTGCCCACCGTAGGGTGAACCGGAGGGCATTGTAGTTCCAGCCTGTCTCATAAGCCTCTTTTTCCAATCGGATGATGAAGGTGGCAAAGCGCTCCTCAGATCTCATTCGAAGGTTGAAAAGGTTTTCCTCAGCTTCTGAAACAGTGTCAAAGATGCCAAAGCAGCCGGAGAACTCTTGCACAAAGGCTGCCCACTGGGAAAGTATGGGGTTGTTGGGATTGAACCAGAGAAGGGCCATGTAGTGGTCAAAGGCCAGTCCCTGCAGGTATGATGCAGCAAATGTGACATGGGATTCTTTGAGCTGAAACATGATGAGTTTGGCTTGGAACATGTTGAGGCACTGCATGAGGAAGATTTGCCATTTCTGGGGGTCGCGTCTATGGAAGGGTTCGGGTTTCTGTATGTAGAGCTTACCTTTCCAGGCAAGGGCATCCCAGGTATTGTCCTGTGGGTTCTGATTGCATGGAGGAGAAGCAGCATGGTAATAGTAGTAGTAGTGGTTCCCTCCTCCCTGCTGGGGTGGGAAGGCATCTGCGGTGGCACCCCATCCTCCAGGAGGTCCTCCATCAGGCGGGCCTCCTCCAGGGGGCTGTCCATAACCTCCTGGCAGGGGTCTGGGGGCCCATTGAGGGTTGAGGGGCTCCCATGGGGGTGGCAGGGGGCTGCTGGGTCTGAGAGGGTGGGCAGCAGGAGGAGGTTGTCCTGATCAGACATGTGTTGCAATAGGACTCAAAGTTGGCTTCACTTTTGCTTGTTTGCTCAAGGCTATGGGAGTTTGTAGTCAATGATAGGCTGGTAGAGTTCAGAGGTCTGATTTATGTATCCAATGACAACAAGGCAAAATATTTGATACTGCAGCTCTATCATGATTCACTCCTGGCTTGCTACCCAGAAAGGATAAATACACTATTGCTCATGGTCTGTAACTACTATTGGCCACAGTATATGATGTGGGAAGTGTACTTGTATGCAGTGGTCAACTACTACCAGGACAATTGGGTTGATTGGCTGCCTTTTGCTGAGTTTGCATACAATAACCATTCCAACACAGCTATCAGCATATCTCCTTTTTATGTGGAGTATGCCTATGACCCAACATTCTTCATTGACCCCATCAGCTCTCAGTCAGTGCCTAAAGGCTGGACAGGATATATGCAGTGCAAGGAGAGTTGAAGGCTAATATTGCTAGAGCTGACAGAGAAGAGGATGAAACATTTCTACAATGCTTGAGTTGACAAAGCCCCTGACTACATTATGAGCAACCACATGTTCTTGGAGAGAGCAGATCTGTGCTCAGATTGGACAAGCAGTAAACTCAACTTCAAGCATTTTTGGCCTGTTCACATGGCACAGAAAGTGTCAGACTCAGCTTATCAGCTGGCATTTCCTGACAGCTGAACAATCCACAACATTTTCACATCTTGTGTCTCATCCTTGCATATAGTGACATGATCTTGGGCTATTGGCAGGAACCACCTCCTCTGATACAGATGAAGACAGAAGATGAGGTGGAGATTGAGTGTATCCTGTAGAAAAGGCAGACAAGAGAGAGGTTTTTGGAGTTCATGGTATGCTGAAAAGGTAATAATAAGAGTGGCTTAAGGAGTACAACATGCTTCATGTGCTGGAAGCAATCAAGGAATTCTGTGAAAACAAATGCACAAAGAGCAAGCAGAGGTATAGGAGACAGCAAGAGAGAGGTGGGCTATTTCCCTTCCTTTATTTTATTTTTATTTTGGTTCTCTGTTCTTTTTTTTTCTTCTTCTTTCTTGCTTTTTTGCCTTTTTCTAAGCTTCTTAGCTCTTTCATGCTCACCTTTCAGACTAGTGCTATACTGTTGACAAAAGAGGAGTGGGTGTTATAAAATGTACTTATCAACTTACTTACTTTCACATTATCAACTCATCACATGACACTAGATGTAGAATCATGGACAGTAGTTAGTTTCTTTTAGCTCTATTCATCTCATTACTAGATATGTAATAGAGCATTTCTGCAGGGTGTTTCAAATTTTTGTTAAGGCTCGGTTGCCAGGGTTCTCTTGGCTAAGCAAATTTTCGTTATTGACCGTCAAATTTAAGCTAAATATCAAAATATGTCAAAATATAGGCGCTGCAGAAATGCTCTAATGCTGATGTCTTATTACTATTGATATATCTTGTTACTAGCTCTCTTAATGTACTGCCTTGGAGTCATAAAATTATACAGCAGCTTGCACCAGCTGCAATTTCTACACAGTCAACTCATAGTATGTGATCAGCTTCTGAGAAACTAATAGCCATTTTTTCTCCTTCAATCACTTCTGATTTCAAATTAGAAGAGGCAATATCAGTTTGGATTTTGAGCCTGCTCCAGCATGGTACTTCCAAGATCCTAATAGCTCTAAATTAACTAAAATCAAGTCACTTTCTTTTTATGAAACTACATCTTTACCTAATCTAGTGTCTGAATCATCTCAAGGCACAACACCAGGTCAGTAAAAACAAAGCTCAGGCTGTGGCCATGACAGATCTGCTGGTATAAGTGTAGCGTAGTCCACTATGTGGCATTGGCCACATAACTTTTACTTAGTATAGTATTTGAATATTATATTATATTTATTATAATATAATATTATTTACATAATTATAAATACATAGATACCTAATGCTTACTAAGCAGCTTATTTTTGTATTCACTCTACATAGTCAATAGACTGGACTGGTCTGATTCTGTGTAGTGTGAACTGTAAGCTCTCACTGAATTCCATAACTCCATTACATTTTTTTGAATCTGCCAGCTAGGATCTATTGCATAGCATCCGACATCAGTTGCTGAGTTTGTTGACAGAACTCTATCAGTTTCTTGAGCTTCTTGCACAGCCACACCATGCAAATTTCAAACAGGGGATTGATGAGTAATCCCATATCTGCAGTTTCCACTGATGGTGGGTGCACAGCCACACCATGCAAATTTCAAACAGGGGATTGATGAGTAATCCCATATCTGCAGTTTCCACTGATGGTGGATGGAACACCCATGAACTATGGGGAGACTCAGCAGACACTCAGGATGTGCAAGCGTCCAATGCAGGCAGGTCAATCAAGACCCAAGGCTCAAGATTGAGATTGGAGCATCGACCTGCCTAGGAATGAAAGTGAGGCCCAGAGAGCTAAGAGCTTGAAACATGATGGCCAGCAATGGCCAGGGGAATTGACTCCTCCAGTTACGCAGCTGCCAGGAGGACTTCAATGGTCTAGCTGGCTAGCTTCCAAAGGGCCCTCTGATGAGGTTAGGCAGTTGACAGGTGCCCAGGGTGCCTCAGGAGACACCAAGTCATTGGTATAGACTGGGGGACCTATGCCCCCGAGCTGGAGTAGTGGGGCCAGGCAGGCTGTGGCAGGCTCAATGTCCACCAGGATAGCAGAAGCCCACATAAAAGAGGTGCCAGAGGAGAATGCAACTCCGGAAGTAGGCAGCATGGAAAATTGTTTTCCACACACGCCAGCAGTGGAGGAAGTCCAGGAGGTTGCAAATCTCCTGGAGAAGGTGACTGAGTTGTCTAGCAACAACGACACCAGAGCAGAGGAGCATGTAGGACGCCGTCCTCACTTAGACAGAACCAATAGACAATAGAACCTCGCTGTATTCGATAGGCGAGATAATATGTGTATACACGAAATAAGGCGAAGTGGTGATGGTAAGAACCAGAGAAGTAAGTAATCGAGCGGGATTGGTACAATTGTTTTATTTGAATGTTCACTGGCTCCATCTGTTTCAGGGTGGTATGCTGTCGACATTTTCATTTTCACGCCAATAAGTCGTGTAAGGTGCTTCCAGAAACGCGATGTGAACAATTTATCTCTGTCACAAACAATGTTAGAGGGAAGACCATTTTCACAATACCAATGTTCGAAGAAAAGCTCAGCTAGCTGTGGCGCTGTGATATCAATGCGTGTCGGAATGATACGAATGTCAGAATGAAGTCGATCTGTCATCGTCAGTATACAATTGAATCCGTCATCCTCCGGCAGAGGCCCCACGAAGTCCATTGCAACCGATTCTCCTCGCCCCTCCGGCACTGGCAACGGGTGAAGTGGTCCCATGGGCCGTGTGGTTGGTGATTTGTAACGTTGACATTCCGCACATGCAGGGATGTACCCCTCCTCCAAATCTCGACGCATCCTAGGCCAGTAGTACGACCAGCGTAAGGCTTCATACGCTTTTTCAAACCCGAAATGGCCTAGAGAATCATGAGCAAGACGAAAAATCCGTTCGCGTAGATTGCCTGTACGAGGCACAAGCAAACGTGATCCCAAGAACCATATGCCATCCTTTTCTACCAGCGATGTCATTCCTCGGGCTGCTGCCAGCAAGTTCTTGCACCATGGGTCGTCATTGTACCCTTCACGTAGGTCATTTAAAAATCCTTTGTCGACTGTTATTGTTTGCACAGATGACACAGCGGTGTCTGGGGTCACCTTCTTGCAAGCGAGTTCAAACGCCACCGCGAATGGAGAAGCTTCTCCGACCGGAATTACTGTGTTAATACACTCTGTGATTAAATCGTCGTCGTGCATGTCTGCCAATGAACGTGCCTCTTTTTCTGACAACTTTGTATCCGGTAAGTCGTACGGGAGCCTTGATAATGCGTCGGCCACCGTATTGTCCTCTCCTTTGACGTACATCATCTTACAATCAAACTGAGATAAGAATTCCATCCAGCGAGCTTGGCGGCGTGATAGATCCTGTTGACTTTTGAAATTTAGTAGGGTTTTGTGGTCTGTGAACACCACGAATTTCGACCTAAACAGATCTGCTCGCCATTTCTTCAATGCCCTCACAATAGCCAGCAATTCCTTCTCATGCACCGGGTAATTCAACTCGGCGCCTATGAACGTTTGGCTTTCAAAAGCTACTGGGCGAGCGGTTTCCCATGTTTCCCCGAAAGACAGGACTCCCCCTGAACGAAAATCACTCGCGTCAGTCGTAACGTAGATTGTCTTTGATGTGTCTTGATGGTCGATTGTGGTCAAACAATCGCGGCTGATCACTAACTCTTTGATGCAATCAAATGCACGTTGGTGTTTCCACGACCAAGTGGGAAAGTCTCGCTCACACTCCTGCGTGGTTAACGTGTTGAGAATTCCGGTATACTCAGCCAGTTTTGGCAAAAATCCCGCAATGTACCTCACAAGACCCAGGAAGGATCTGACGTCCTTTGCTGATTGCGGAGTTGGCCATGCTAGAATACGATCAACCTTCTTACTGTCAGCCTCAATACCCTTGGCAGAGATGTGATGGCCCAGGAAGTCGATACTAGTACGGTACAGATGGGACTTTTTGAGATTTACAAACATACATGCTTTTCTCAGTGCCTCCAATATTCTGCGAACATTTTCATGATGTTCTTCTAGTGATTCAGACCAAATAACAATGTCATCCAAGTAAACATGGCAAATTTTGCCAATGTACTCTCGCAGTGCGGCAGTCACACGACGTTGTTGAATGGCAGGTGCGTTCCTTAACCCCATAGGCATTACAAGCCATTCATACAGTCCGAACGGTGTTGATACCGCCGTCAGTGGCACATGCTCGGGGTCCATTCTTGTTTGGAAAAACGCGTTGGTTAAATCCAAGACAGCGAAAAATTTCCCTTTTGCACAATCATGTAATATGTCTTCCACCCTTGGAATAGGATGGTTGTCTGGCACCGTTGCCGCATTCAGAGCGTGATAATCATTGACCCAACATGGTAACGCGGTGGAATCCGCTTTTGGGATCAAAAAGGCTGGCGATGCAAACTGCAATGCAGATGGTTGAATACGCCCTGCTTGCAAGTGGTCGTCAATCAGCGTTTTCCACGCTTCACGATATTTACGTGGGCATTGATATGTTCGAGTTTTAATCGCATGGTCGGCGTTCTTCAACTTAATCTGCGCCAGCACGTCTTTCGGAAGGTCTTTTACGTTTACGGTTGGCTCAAACACGTCTTTGAACTCTTGTTTTACGCATTCATCATGCTTTTCCAGTGTTTGTTCCATTGCTAACTCTTCTATTTGTAGATGGATAGCGGCAACCACATTCACTTCCGCGACCTTTTCAAACAGTCCCAGTCGCTCCATGTTCTCCAAACGCATGCTACACACCGCTTTCAACTCTTTCATCAACTCTTTACGGTTGTTAACTGTCTCCTTCATTTTCTTTCTCCACGGCACAAACTTTCGGACAAACTTTTTCTGTTGTAGTTCAGGATGTAATAAGTCATACATCGTACGTTTGTCTATAACAGTATCTTTATCATGGTCAATTACAATGTGATTTGTCTTTAAAAACGGACGACCAAGAATTATAGGGTAACATAAGTTCGGTGCGACAATAGCTCGTACAGTATTCGAAGTCCACGTTTTGTCAAGAGACGTCGTTGATAATTTACAATATTCGGAGAGTACAGTGGGAACTTTCTTTTCGGAGTTTGACAGTGCAACGGACACAATAAGCGGTTCTTTCAAGCGATATTTTCGAAGTCCAAGGCGGCGAACTAAATCTGTGTCCACGAGCACAAGATGTGAGCCGTCGTCCAATAACATCGGAACAGTGATAGGGGATTCAATCTCTGGTCCCGTAACGGTCCCATTCCAAACAAGATGTGAAATTGAAACAGGGACGTCACTCACATCAGAGTCCTCATCCGAGGTAAACTCCTCAATCTGACCCCCTCCCTCAGGAGAAGTCGGCAACACGGCGGCAACAGTAGCGGTAGAAGTAGATGCAACAGACGAGACGGTGGCAGCAACAGGTCGTGATGCACGTGCACCTGAAGCTTTCAGTGCATCTATGCATGCTTGAGTCCACATCTGATACTTTGCGGGATCTGGAAAAGATTCTGTACAGTTACTAGTCCTGCAGGACACGAAAGGGCGACGACACCGATAACATCCACTGTTGTCTCGCAGGAGACGCTTTTCTTCATCCGTCAACGGTGGCAACCTTCCTCCCTTCTGCGCCGCCGAAACGTTCGTAGTGGACGTGTTCGATTTATTCGCTGTAGTCAGAGGTTTCTTAGACTGTCGGAATACCTCGTCCGCTATCTCTCTAGCCCGTTTCTCCGATTGGCACCGAGTATCATCCAATAATCGAATGCTGTTCAACCATGTATGAAAGTCCACGGTGGCATCCAAATTGTGCTCGAAATACATGACCGAGAGTGCGGAATCCAATTTCGCCTCAATTTGTGTGCGAAGACGGGCAAGATCGAAATGAGATGGTGTTCCAAGCAATAACGAATTCTGTTTCTGAATATACAACGCGAAATCCCAAAATGTTTGTCTCTTGTGATTGAAGTTTGCTGACAGGATGCGAATACGGACCCTCGGTTCCCAATCCGGAGGTAAATAGTTTGCCCGAATCTCTTTCATAAATTCTTCAAAAGACAGTTGAACGATATGATCTCGTTGGCCCGAAATCCAATCCCGCATGCGATAATCCTTGATCCCCACCAGCAGGTGACGAACCTGGTCGGACTCCTCGATACCCTTGGTGTCAAAGAAATCCCGGCACGCTGTTTCATAGTCTTTAGCTATTTCCGGTGTTAAGTCTCCTTCCGTCAAAATAGGAGGCTTAGTGTAACGATCCTCGACGGTCGCCTGTCTCGGTCCTGGTTCGGTAACAGTTGTCATCTTGCGACGGTTGGATGCGGGTAAGGGTGCGGGAGAAGAAGAACTGTCAGAAGGTACAGTTCGCTTTCGTAACGGCAAGGAATTAAGTTCCTCCTGTCTTTCGGACGGTTCTGCAGTGGCGGAGGTGGGCAAGGAAGACAATGGAGAGATATTTACAATCCGTTTGCGCGCACTACGGCGCGGTTTCAAGGGAACAGAAGTAGGAGACGTTTGAGGCAGCTTGACAACCGGCAGAATGACGTGGCGTCCCGAAATTCAGGACCCCCCAAGTATATGCGTTCGAAAAATCGAGAGAACAGACCGTAACGTCTTTCCCCGAGTCTGTGTTCCAAAGGCGGCCCCCCAAGTATATGCGTTCGAAAAATCGAGAGAACAGACCGTAACGTCTTTCCCCGAGTCTGTGTTCCAAAGGCGGGATGGTCGACTTTGATTTACCGTCTGGTCGACCAAAATACAGCTCAGAAAAGGACTGATGACAGTGAAAGGTGGATATTGTCAAAAAAGTGTAGGACGCCGTCCTCACTTAGACAGAACCAATAGACAATAGAACCTCGCTGTATTCAATAGGCGAGATAATATGTGTATACACAAAATAAGGCGAAGTGGTGATGGTAAGAACCAGAGAAGTAAGTAATCGAGCGGGATCACCAATCCCCATCAGATACTAACAGTACTAAATACTGAGTGGTCGTAATCGTAGGATTACAGAGCAGCAGTTAAAAACTGCGTATACCATGTGCTTGCGGGTGTTCTGGAATCTGCACCCAGAGGTGATGAAATACACCATCCAGGTGCAACTTGAGCACTATGCTTCTGCACATATAGTAGCACTTAGGCAACAAGGGCATGAGGTGCCCACTATATTCAGTACTAAATATACTGATTTAATGGTGAAAGTTCTCACTATAGAACTCCAGATGTATTTGCAGCGTAAGGCCACAAGGCAATTGGGGGTGTTGACCCCCTGAAGCCACACATCTGAGGAATGCTCAGCACATTGTAATCAAGACGTTGGAGTCAAGCTAGTGGAAGCACTAGCATGGGCACAGAAAGTGCCCAAAGTATAACTGGTGAGTACTTTTTATATTCAAGCAGGACAAGGATGGTGTGAGGAGTCCCCACACATGCATAACCGAGACCTTAGGACAGAGATTTCAGGCCCAGATGGACATGATAGCACCACATTAATAACATCCAAATCAAGCTGAGTACTGCGTGGACTATCACTAGTACAGCTACTTAGCCAATATAGTTTTGAGTGTGCTAAGTGTGTGAGAGAGTCCCAGACAGGTCCCAGAGAACACACAGTAGGCAAGAGGTTGGTGGCAAGGAAAGTGGGTGATTGGAGGCACTTGCATATGGCTCTAAAATGTGGCTACAGGGCACTAAAAGTTGCTAAGGAGGAGCGCTAAGAGCATGGAAAAGTTGCTAAGGAAGGAGCTAAGAGGTGTGGAAGAGGGTCACTAAGAGGCACTAAGTGTTAGCACCTAGAATGTGATAACAAAAGGATGAGATTGCTTAGCAGATCTAAGCATGAAAGCCAAGCCATAGTTGCAAGGCACTAGAGAGAGAGAAAGATAGAAAACTAGAGCAGAGTCCTCTTGCTTGACATGGTCAACAAGAGGTAGTCTGTTGCATATGGTGACCAAAATGTTGAGATACGATCCCTACTGCCAAATTGATTCCCTACTACTGATAAAAAGTAAGTATTTATAGTAAAGGAAGTTAGCCGATGCTAAGAGGTTAAGCACCGCTAAAGGGTGGTGAACTGATGGAAATGTAAGTAAATGATGTGAATTGAATTGTATAGTAAAAATGCCCATAATGATGCTGCCACAGAAATACTTCATTATTTTATCCTGTGAGCGCTGCTACTGGCTAAGAGCATTATTGTGGATTAACTGATGCCAAGTGTTTGTGTAAACATATAGCCTTGGAGTGCAAGTGGCAAGGTGCGGCAAGGTGTCAATAGTGGTGCAAAGAATAAGTGGTGCCATAAAAAGTGGTCTGAGAGAAATTGGAATCTGTAGCTGCAAGTTATTAGTTTAAAAATATGAGAAAAATAGTGCTGGAAGCACTAGAGCGTGGCACTTCTGGTGGTACTAGTGGGCTAATGTGAGGTGCAGGTATTGGTGCTATCTGTAGCCAGCCACAATGCAGGCTCATCAACGTTTAAGGTGGAGAGTGAGGCATCTCTGATGCCACGCATGCCAATGGTGGAAACATTGAGCAACAGAGTCGCATATTAGCGTATGTGCAATGGCAATCTCAGGACTAAGGAACAGTCCCTTATTGACAATCAGGGCATTGTATTCAAGGGCACTAAGCCCATTGATGAGATGTGTCATCAATTTGTAATGCAGGGCCAGGAGAATCAAGCTTCTCCAGAACCAGGGCAGCACAATAATCATGATTGAGAAGACTTCCTTGATCAAAATGGCACCACCAGACATGATGCTCCTGGTATGGCCAGAATAAACACCCTAGATCAACTCCCTGAGATAAGGGCAATTATGCCCATAGTTGAGGAGGCTCAGGACATCTATTGCAGGGTGGACAAGGGAAATCACTCCCCTAAGCCACTGATTTAGCTGCTAGATCTCTGGGCTAGCAGGAGGCCATTCAGATGCATTGTAAAGCCATGCGCAATTGCCTTCATTGAGTAGTTGATGATGCCTTGGGAGTAACCTTACAGTTACCAGATGGAGTAAAGCTGCATAAAGCAGATAGTAGGCACATTTGCACCTACACAGGCACATCCAAGTTCAGTGACTTGGAGGACTGGGCAATGGATGTATGTACTCACCTTGCCATGTGCTTATATGGAGATAACCATATGGAACGAGAACAAATTTCTGTTCTGCCTGAGTTCTTGGCTGGAGAGGCCATGGGGTGGTTTTGATGAGCAGTATTGCACATCAACTGGGTCCAGTATGAGTGAATGTTCAAAGGAGTCCTCACAGGACTATACAATCAATTTGTGCACCCCTTGATGCTACAGGATGCAAGGTGGGACTTCCAGTCTACCAAGTACACTGAGAAGTTGGGAATACAAGAATTCTACAATACCCTTAACACCCATGCCCAGAACATGGCAGTATACCTGGATGGGTATACGATGCTCAAAACATTCTTGGATGGTATCCCAGTGGACATGCACCACTATCTTATATGTGAGGATGGGCTGTCCCCAAAGGTCAATGATGTGGAGGAGTTTGTGGCATACACCATCAGATATGAGCAGTTCCTCAAGACTGCTAACCACTATGAGCATTGTAGTGGCCATGAAGGAGGAAGCAGGCAACTACTGCTTTCTGGGCTCCCTCATGAGGTCAGCATGTGGGGACCTTTCTGGCTAGGAAGGCTGACTTGGATTGTGACCGCAACATGCGGTTTGTGGTATGCAGAACTCCTGTAGCAAATCGAGGATGAAGCAGCCCATGACCAGAGCAGGCACCAGATAGAGAATATCCTAAGCCAAGGCCAGAAGTCAAGCCAGCCAACCCACCTGGTCAGACAGGGACCTGCTTTGCATGTGGCCAGCCAGGCCACTATGCTACCAATTGCCCTGCAAGGATGGGAGCTCTGAGCCCACCTGTGTGCCACACATACTGCAGCCATGAGTGGGAGTGACAGAGATATCTCCACCAAATCTGAGGCTGAGCACCCTACAGATGACCAAGAGCCCCTGAGTCCAAGAGTGTGGTCATGGAGGGGGAGGAGTATATAACAGTAGATGTATACGATGAGGCCTACAACAATGAGTACTACAGTTGCAACAGCGACTCTGAGTGCTTCGCAGCAATGATAGATTGGCTGTCTTCAAATGATCATGACAAGAATAATGTTGTATGGATGAAGAAGGTGACTCTTCATCAAGCAGAGGGCACTTTGCAGCGCCCTACATTGAAGCAGGCAGACAAGGAGTGTCTGGTCTTGTATGGCCACAAAGCATGGACCTTATGGGACTCTGGGAGTACTACCTTGGGCATGATCACTATGACATGATACTGAGAACACCATTCATGCAGCATAACAAAGTCATGTTAGACTTTGAGCACTATCAGGTGCTAGTGAATGGGAAAGTGATCCCAGCAGCATGAGCTACAGCAGATGACACTGATAATTGCCTGCAATGTCACTGTACTACAGAGAAGCGCAAGGATTCTCCCTGACTCGGCTAGCACAAAGTGCCGGTGGTAGAGGATGCAGATGAGGAAGTACAGGCTATGCCAGGACTGAGCTCAGACCACAATGTGGTGATGATGAGCGAGGAGAAGTATTAAGCCTCCAAGACAAGAGATGAGCAAATACTCACTCCCGAGGTTTGAGGCACAAAGCCTCCAGATAAACAACAGCAAAAGGCAAAAAAGCTTGAGGACTCAGTGGATGTATATCCACCTATGTCCTCTTGAGGGACAGCAACCAAGAGGCGGAAGCCTCATATTATCAGAACACATGGTTCTTATAGGAGCAACCAGCTCTCCTTCTCAAGTATGACTAGGCATATGACCCTCAAATGCTGCAGGAGTGGAACAAGCTGGTGGCAGCTATGTGTGCACAAAATGCGCACCAGCAACAAATGACCATGACACCAGTATATTGTTAGCCAGCATTGGATAAAGTGTTAGTAGCGTATTCCCTCATATGCAAGGGAAAAAACCTTGTGGCTCGCAAGGCAGGGATAGTGGACTCTCCACTAAGGCTGCACATACCCAATGACAGTGTTAATCATGTGCTTGCAATCCATGAGCAATATGCACAGCAGCCTTGGCCACCATCAGATATGGTGGAAGTACTTCCCCCAGTGCATCTAAAGGGGAAACAGAAGGTGATGAGCCTTTGTGAGAAAAATATACCTTGGTTGCATCAGCAATGGCAAGAAGAATTTGCCAATATAGTCAATGGGACCAAGGAGGAGCTCCCACTGTAGCAGGAAGTGAACCATGAGATCAATCTCATAAATGAGAGCAAGCAATACAAGTATCACTTGCCATGCTGTCCACACGCACTTCAGGAGCAATTACATGATAAAACTAATCGCTACTTGAATGCTCAGTGGTGGTTACCATGCACCACTGCTCAGGCTGCACCATTACTATGCATCCTGAAGAAGGACGGAACCCTTCAAACAGCTCTTGATGCACATCAGTGCAATGACAATACCATAAAGGATGTAATGCCTTTACCAGATCAGGAGGTGATCCAGGAAGACATGGCTCAGACAAAGTATCGCTCGAAGATTGACCTTACTGGTGCCTACAAGCAGGGTGCGCATCCACACCAAAGACGTACCCAAGACCGTATTTGCATCAATTATGGGCACGTTCACAAGCAACATAATTGTCAGGTTCCGCTGAGTCGGGGGCTTTCTGGGAAAGCAATCACCCTTACAATGCGGACTTGACCCATGGATACTCGGGTGTCTGGAACTCCGGGGCTAGGACTCCGGGGAAAGCAATCACCCTTACAATGCGGACTTGACCCATGGATACTCGGGTGTCTGGAACTCCGGGGCTAGGACTCCGGGGTTCAAGACGTGGACAGGGGTGCGGACTTGACCCATGGATACTCGGGTGTCTGGAACTCCGGGGCTAGGACTCCGGGGTTCAAGACGTGGACAGGGGAGTCCCGGGAGAGGGGACTTGGTCCGGGGGTTTTGGGGGGTAGGTAGCTGGGGAGTTCGGGTGGGGGTCGAGTCGTGAACCAGAGGTTCTAAGACGAGACCAAGTTAGTAAATTAAAGTCGCGAAGTGCGTACCAATCTTAGAGCACGTGAGTATTCAAGCGTGCCAGTCAAGCGTGCCAGTCAATGCGTACCAGTCAAATAGAGGGCACGCAACAATTCAAGTAACCAAGTGAAAACAGTATAAGCAGTGTAATATCAAGACTAGCGAATACAACAGGGAACTATGCTATAAGTACTACGGGACCGGGTCTCGGGGTTCCGGGGTGTCTGGGATGGGCTCCGGGGGTCATTGAGTAGCGGCAGGGACTGTATACCGGGACCGTGCGTGTGGGGCGCGCGATCAATTGGCGCGGAGGGAGCTGTGATGCGTGATGCGTGATAGCCGGAAATGAGTCGCGTGATCCGATCATTGATCGGGGCTGGCGGCAGCTGATGGTGGTCCTTGATGCGCATGATGGCGGTGTCGGTGGTCGTGATGGCGGGGCGTGTCCTGCGGGGTTGGAGGGAGGGTCCTGGGGGTTGTTCCGGGGGTGTCCCGGGGTGGATCCGGAGGGGAGGGGTCGTGACAATAATGCAAATCAGGAACTGTAATGCCCCTGCAACCTTTCAGAAGTTAATGACCTCTATATTTTGAGATGTGATAGGACACTTTATGCACATCTACTTAGATGATATACTCATTTATTTGGATTCCATGGAGGAGCATGAGCAGCACCTCAGAGTCGTATTTGAACGACTATGCAAGTACAAGTTGTACTTGAAATGGAAAAAGTGTGAGCTTTATACTCAAAGTATAGACTGCCTAGGACATGTCATTAATGAGCAGGGTATACACCCCAATCAGGGCAAGCCTGACCACATTCAGGAGTGGCACATGCCACAAAACTACACTGACATCCAATGATTTGTTGGCCTTGTCAACTACATATTGAGCTTCTTGCCCGATGTTACTGTCTATACTAAACTACTTATGGCCATGACACAGAACGGGTCACCATTCAATTGGAGGCTGCTGCACCAGCAGTGCTTTGAAATGGTCAAACAGATTTGTACAAAGACTCCAGTTATTTAACCAATTGACCTTAGACAGGACAAGCCTATTTGGCTTATTTGCAATGCATCTAAGACAGGTGTCGGTGCCATACGACTGCCCAGCAAAACTATGCTGTGCATGAGCTAGAGACCCTAGCTATTCTTGAGGCCCTCCTCAAGTGGGAGGATAAGCTGATGGGATATCCCATCTATATCATAACCAATCACAAGGTGCTTGAGTTCTTCAAAACTCAGGTGAACTTGTTGCTGCATCAGCAATGTTGGATTGACTACATGTTGAGATACCAGTTCGACATCACCTATGTTAAAGGTGAACTCAATAAAGTGGCAGACTGCTTGTCTTGCTACTTTAAGAGTGATGTAGTCAGGGAGGCTCATGAGCCTCATGAGTATGTGCAGGCAGACTGCTGCATAGACCCAGACAAGGAGGATCTGCCTCTCCATTGGTACCAGGAGATCAGGAAAGAAATATGTCCTGGACATATATGCAATGCACAATAATGAATGGAGGCAAAGTACTTGCCTCAGGGAGCAGCATGAGGAGTGGGACATAGCTGCCCAGCTGCTCAAGGAGCATGAGGTCATGGAACCAGTGTCATCTGGGGAACTCAAGCACCCCAATAAACCCTTTACTCTGGCTGAAATGCTAGAAGGCAAATTGCCTTTGTCTCAGCCACCTAGCCTGGGCAACGACAACTTCTGTATAGAAGTGGTGTGGGAGTATGGACACAACTCCCTCTTTACCGAGATAATCACCAATTCTGATGACCACCCTCAGTTCAGGCAGAGGCCTGACAGACTGATCATGACAGAGGACCATCAAGAAGTGGCAGTGGTCTGCCTTCCCCATATGCAAACTATTGTGATGTGAGTACTGGACTAGGCCCATGCACTGGTGAGGCACTTTGGTGCCGCTGATGACGCCCAAAGTTTGGTCAGTAACAAATGTAGCAATAGTGTTACCATACCAAAAACTTGCGTTGGGCGCACTAAAAGTGATGAGAAGAGTCCCAGGCAGGTCCCAGAGAACGCGCCTATGAAAATAAGGTAAAGTCAGAAAAGAGGTCGGCAAGTGTCGAGCACTAAGGCAAAAGTGCCTTTGGAAGAAGTGGTAAGTGAACATGGCAATGTAAGTGGCAAGAACACTGTAAGCTTAGCAAAGTCTAAGCGTTGTTAATGCCTGCCGTAGCTGCAAGGCACGAGTATGTCGAGGGCTAGCAATAGTCTGCAACTGCCAATGACTTCGATGTTGCTGACCATAAATGAGATTTAGACCATAAAGAAGACTGGAGTAAGGGGAGCAGGAAACTCTGTTCTGGTTGGTATGTACAAGTTGGTAAGTACTTTTTATACTACAAGGAGTTCACTGTCGCCAGTGACTAACAATCGCCAAAGTGTGGTAAACTAAAAAATTTTATAGGGGTAGCTCCAATGGTTTCAGATCCCTACCATCCATTCAAGACCCTTAGCGATGCCAGGTGGCAGATCATGACACTAAACCATCAATCAATCACCCTTCTGTCTGTCCAAAATACTAAGTGATGTCAGGTGCTAAATTGGGGCGCTAAGCAATGCCAGACACCAAGGTCAAACACCAAGCTATCCGTCAGCTTTTGATAGATCATCAACCTTCTCGCTAAGTGCTGTCATCAGTAACTGATGCCATCTGTCAGTTGTCATTCTGTCTGCCATCGGCGCTATCATTGATCAGATCTGCTTCTTGCCGTGCATGGCCATCACATATTGCCAAAATTGGTTAATTAGTGCGCGCTAAGATATCCCAAGCCAGTGCCGTATTGCTGTAGCCTGCCGTTGATGCGCTGATCCTGTATGGGGTCCTATCACCGCACAGATGTTGGAATATATTTGTAGATGGTATTGGTGGCCACGCATGGCCCAGGAGGTTACCAAGTTCTGTGCATCATGCACAGCATGTCAGAGGGCAAAGCTGCCCCCTGGATCTCTGGCCAGGAAGCTGCACCAGCTACCCATGCCAGTAAAGCCTTGGGATTTTATTTGAATGAACTTTGTAGGTCTCTTTTCTAAGTCTAGAGGATTTGACTACCTCTGGTTGGTGATATGTCGCATGACAAGCATAGTGCACCTTATACCGGTGCACACAATGCTGATGGCTAAGGAGCTGTTGTGGATCTACCTTAGAGAGATTGTTAGGCTGCATGGGCTGCCTAGTACCATCATGAGCAACTGTGACTCAAAATTCATGTCGCAATAGTGGAGGGAACTCCACAAGCTGTTAGGAGCTAGACTCCTCATGTCAACTTCATTCCATCCTCAGATGGATGGGCAGACTGAGCAGGCCAACTGCAGTATAGGCCAGATCCTGAGGACAGTTGTTCGTCCTGATCAACAAGACTGGGTAGACTGGTGTCCACTTACTGAATTTGCAATTAATGCAAGTATCTTAGAGATGACAGGGTATGCACCCTTTGAGCTCAATGGAGGGTACTTGCCCTCCATGCTGCATGAAATTCGTGTGGATGTAGTGGCCCACCAAGGAGTAGTTGAGTTTGCCAGGCAGGCCCTGGAAAATATTGCAGTGGTGCATGATGCCATCATTGAGATGTGAGTCTTTCAGGCAAAAATGCCAATCACCATAGGCGAATGGACCTGCCAATATCAGTGGGAGCATTGGTCTATCTATCAACGTGTAATCTGAGGCTTCCCAAAGGATGAGCAAGTAAACTCTGCCCAAAATGGGTAGGCCATACCACATGCTAGACGCAGAGCCAAGTACCTCCAACTATGTGCTGGAGCTGCTGCAGGCATTACAGGAACAATGAATCGTTCCAAAGTTCCATATGTTGCTGTTATGACCAACATGTTATTTCCTAACAGAGTGACCCTGGGCCCCTATGACTTTGGGGCATGAGACAATGACAAATGGTTTGTCAAGTGCATCATAGGGCACTGGTGGACTGAGTGGAATATGCTTGAGTTTGAGGTATAATGGTCCCTCAGAGACACAATATGGGAGCTATACTCCCATTGCTCCAAGCTGGCGGCACTTGACTGCTATTTGGAGTTGAAGGGTATTAAGCACCCACATCAGTTAGATAAGCATGCCAGCGCTTAATTTGATCAGCAGTGCCAATTGCAGCTTGGCTGAGTTGGTCAGCAACTGTGGCTGAGACATACCTAAAAATTTGAAATTTCTTTTTTCTCTTTCTTTCCTCAACCATAGACAACATGCCCGTGGACTCCAGTGAGCAGCAGCAGCAGCAACAGTTTGAGTTTGCGCCATCAGTCTTACCATTAGCTGAAGGGGGGGGCAGATGGCTCTCCCACTGATACAAAATGTGCCCCAGTAGGGACAATCACAACAGGCTGTGGGCTTCCCACAGCAGCAGCAACAACCAGCAACAGGCTATCTGCCACAGCAGCCAGTGATCAGTAGCTATCTGCCACAACAACTCATGCAGAGCAACTTTATGCCCCAGAACACACTCGTAGGCAGTTTTCCACCTTGTCAGATGGCACAGGGTGCTTATGTACTACATTATGCTGAGGGCCAATCCCAGCAAGTCTAGTATGGAGGCTATTTAGCCCCTAAGCAATGTCAGGATAGAGGCAGCTTGCTCCGGTACTGGCAAGGGGGCCAATAGGGGCACATCCTTTGCCCCAGTTTATGGCCCCAGCACACTATCCTGGCATGACTAGTGTGCCAGCAATGATGCCGTACTCCCTGACTTGGATGAGGGCTTGAGGTGCAATGCCCCAGTATGGTGCCTCATATGAGGCATCCACCAAGGGAGGAAAAGCAACTTCCTAGTCGGCCACAATGCCTGCTGACAGTCCAGAGAGATGTAGATCATCCCTGATGCCGGCAACAATGGCATCTGAGAGCACAAAAGCTCTCAATACAGAACAAAGCAGCAAGTCTTGCTTGCCAACAGTCCAGAAGGATGTAGATCATCCCTGATGCCAGCAACAATGGCATTTGAGAGCACAGAAGCTCTCAATACAGAACAAAGCAGCAAGTCTCCAGCCAATGCACTAATGGAGAGCCTGGCCAGGATCTCCTTGTTACAGCAGCTGAAGATGCTGCACCAACCCAAGCCCAGCTTGGAAGAAGAGTTGCATCCTCAATGCAACAAAAAAAAAAGCACGGGCTGTCAAGCCCAGTCTCAAACAGGACTTAGTCCTGGCTACTCTTCTCCAACGCTTGGGGGACAACAGGTACAATGTACCCACAGACTCATTGTTCCTCTGCAATGCAGAAGCTGTTGTCCTTATCAGTCAGATGATGGATAATATGGATTACATGCACGCTCAGCGCAAAACTGATCTCCTTGCCCTATCAGCTGCTCATAAGTGGCAGACTACACCTCCGAGTTGGGACACTGACTCTAGCAAAAGGGCGCATTGGCAAGGAGTGGAGGACATGCTCTCCCACTTGACTTAGTTGAGCATTGTTATTTCCAGCTGGGAGGCTGGCCTAGGGCAGGACATCCTTCCCTATGAAGATGTTCCTGCTCCAGCCACCCCCCAGCTGATTCAGTGCCTTGCTAGTGGTGCATCTGAGGTTGCATCTTTATGACCACTATCCATGGTATCTATTACGCACTCTGGAGAGCAGAGTTCCTGGGGCATTAGTACATGCCCCACTGAGGCGAAGGCTTCGCAACCCCAAAAGGATTGTTGGGGTAAGCATCCAGAAGGGCATGCTTACGTCAATGTGCACTTCCCCAAAGATGCTCCAAAAGAGGCCCCAGGGGCTAACATCCTCTTTTTACCTGCAGTATTGGTAGAGGGCTCCAGCCCAATATCCTCAGTGTGTGTGGGCAATGAACCCAAATTTGGAGAATGCTGTGCCAGAGAGGCTGTCATCCCTGCCCTCTGTTGACAAATGGTATAAGGAGCCTGAAGAGGCTTGTATGGAATCCCCTGTGCTGCACAAGACTGCTGCACAACATATGGCATATGAGCAGTGCAACAGTAATTGATGGGCCAAGATAGACTGTTGGGCGCAAGATAGCACCAAACAAGGAGCTGCCCTCCTTGAAGATGAGACCAGGCACATCCCTGATGCGCTCAGTGTTGTGATCTATTGTGATTACACTGTTGAGCATCAGAACTCATTCTTTGGCATGGGGTTGTCTCCCCAATTTTACTAGTCACCAGTGACCAACACTATCTTCATTAGACAAGAAGCCTGTGCAGCCAGGGCCTTCGAAGCCAACAAAGAGGGCAATGCCACACATATGCCCCACAATAGTAAGGTCTACCAAGTTGCACCTTGCAGGTTCCCCTGCAGCCTCTAAAAGCTCCGCAGGCTCCATTTACTGGTGAACAACCAGTTTATGCCAATTTGTCAGCATTAGTTGGGCTATCTCTTACTCAACAAATTCAAACAAGTGACTATGAATTGTCACCCTACAGCCCAAGACAGAGTAATATCTCAACTACTCAACAAGGTCCTGTACAAGACCCTTGCAGTACCTTTTGCAAGTTTGGAGGAGCAGAAGAAAGTCCCATGAATGATTGCTCCTTCATGAATTTACCACCACAAAGAAAGTGGGAGACTGGCCTTCATTGGCCTGACTCCCCCTGATCCAAAGCAACCCTTTACTTTGGACTATCTGGGCTCATATGCTCTTCTCTATGGGCATCCTGAGATGCCCAACATGTGGACTGGTCTGGCCATAGACCATGCCAGGTGCATTCATTGGTGCAGCCTCTTTGGGTTTGCACTTGTATGCGCTATCAGTGCCAGCTGCCTGTCCAAGACCATGGTGCACAAGCACCTGGTTTATGTATTTGCATGGCCAGGCCTCTATAAAGAGGCCATTGCCGAATACAAGGTGGCTATGGGGCAATTTTTTGTGCCCCTCCACACTGAGGACCTGACTTTTGAGGCTCAGGCTGTGGACATCCCAGAAGCATCAACTTCTGTCTTCACCACTTCGAATATGTTACACATTCTTCTTCACAATCAAATCCCGTTCAGCTGGGTTGGCCACACTTACACCTATAGGGTCACCTACTTGGCCTACATCTTCTTTGGCAACAAACGGCTCTACAATGAGGCAGCCGCCATCAACAATAAGAGGCTGCAACGCTTTGATCATTATGGGACACCTCAGTCTCTTGCTCAGTGGGATAGGTGGTGTGAGGCCACCATTGGCAATCACCAACGTCTGATGCTTCAGCAGCAGGAGAGTTGTTGTGCATTTGACAATGCATTCACTAAGGGGATGTATCTCCTCATCAGGCAGAACATTCATGCCTGAGAGATCTGGACATGCCAGTACTCATTCAACGATGAGGATCTTCCTGATCTCCAACCACCTACTCTAGGGCTGACTTTCAACCTCACCATTATACTGTTCCCGCTATGGGACTATGACGATTCCCTGCCTCTGGCAGGGCCATCAGGCACTTCTCACAAGCTTGCACTCAAGGATGAACTCCTCGACTATGATATGGATGACGCAACTGCCAATTCATTCTGGGAACCTGAGGACTCTCCAATTGCCCCCATCTCTGACTTACCAATAGCCTGACTGTCATGGTGCTTTGAGACCGTAGTTCAGTCTGATTGGAGGATGTGTAGCATAGTCTGCTATATGGCATTGGCCACATAACTTTTACTTAGTATAGTATTCAAATATTATATTATATTTATTATAATATAATATTATTTATATAATTATAAATATATAGATACTTGCTGCTTACTAAGCAGCTTATTTTTGTATTCACTCTACATAGTCAATAGACCGGACTGGTCTGATTCTGTGTAGTGTGAACTGTAAGCTCTCACTGAATTCTCTAACTCCATTACAATAGGTAATAATCTTAAAAGATATTCAAAATGTTGAGAAAGCTACTGCAAAACATTCTACTTGGCCTCAGAAGTAAAAACTTGTAAGTTCTTTGCTATATTGTTCAATTAATTTGTACAAATATCATAATGCAAATTCTTGTTTTATTTGCTATATACTGTATAATACCTTTTCTTATCTTAGTACAAATTTTTGTTCTGTTGCTTGATGGAATTATGTAGAATTCTGTATACATGTAAATATATCTTTATCTACCTACTATCAATAAAATAGTCTTAAAAGCTATGATTGTCTTAAAAAAGCTATGTATTGGATTTTCTCTCTATATACAATCTTTTAGATGGTGCCCCACTCTCCTTATTACTACACAGCAATCTTCACAATCTTCCTGAACCTCCTAAAAATGCTATTCCTAACATTCCAAATGATGAAATCAAAGTTTATTTCTGACATTTTGTTGGATTGATTTTTTATTTGAGCCTTTGTATCAGACCAGATCTTGCATTCACAGCAATAGCTCTTGAACAACACAATGCAAATCCAACTCAAGCTTACTTGCTTGCAGAAAAACATGTTCTTTGATATCTTAAATACTAGGAATTTTGCTCTCAAATACAATTTTAATTGCCTTTTTTCAGATTCTCCTGTGTGATTCCTTTTACCTGGTAATTTTGGAGTTGTTTATGCTGATTGAGCATTTGACATGTCTACTCAGCAAAGTATTTCTGAGTATGCATTTTTTCTCTTCTCAAGTCTTGTGTCTTAGTCCTTTACAAAATAATGTACAGTTGCTTTATTGTCTACTGAAGCCAAAATATATAGTGATGTCAAATATGATCAGAGAAACTATATCAATTAGGTTCTTCTTTACCTTACTTGATCTTGCTATCTCTTGACCCTTACCTATCTACTGCAACAACAAGAGTGCTCTGAATATTGCAAGCTCAGATTCTATAATCACTTGTCCAAAGCATATTGATATAAAATATCATTTTATTCAAAAACAATTTCAGACTAGGTCCTTCTCTGCCTCATGGATTCTCACAACTGATATGATTGCCAATATACTTACAAAATCCTTATTTAAAAATTTACATTACAAATTTGTCTTAGCACTTGGCCTTGTCTCTCAATCTTTTTGATGATTCTTATCTTGCATCATGTCTACTTCCTCACTGATGGAGTTGTGTTGACCAGATAAGATGTTTATATTAATATTGTCCATATCACATGATTATTAGCATATATTTGAATTGTCACATCTTTGCATCTTCAGTTGTTTTTTCTTTGTGGCAGACACTAATAATGTAAGTGTTTTTATTTATCATCATCTATAATTACAATACTCATACTGATCAATGTTTAGTACCACTTATTATTAATAGATACAGTTGTTTTTCCTTTGTAGAAAATACTGACAATTACTACTTATCATAGAACACAATTTGAATTCTATTAAACAAACATTATTCTATTAAGTTAATTAGACTATGTGATCATATGATTTGAAGTTTAAAAATGCCCTACATGACATCACATCCTTAGTTACTATCTGTCATTGAGATGATATACTGAGGATGTAAGTGTCTAGCTATATTGTATAATAACCTTTTACTAATTGTACATCATTTACTACTAGTGCCAAAACCTGTTTCTATCAGAAAAAGTGACAAAAAAATATGTTATGCCATTTTTTTGGCAACTTTTTTCCTTAGAAAAAGGCGTTTTTCTATTGTCTCCAACCTTTTTCCCTTAGAAATAGTTATATTGGAAATAGCATGACACATTTCTTTGTCACTTTTCCTAATAGAAACAAATTTTAGTATTAGTAGTAATTGGATAGTACTTCAACTGTCTTGTAGGTTCTTGGAACTGATCCTACAAGTTGTGGGCTTCTTTTTTTAGAATGGCCAGTTTTCCAAGTTACCAAGAAGCAATCTCTTTCTTTCTCCGTGGAGTTTTTATTCTTTCCCTCTTTTCAACCTTTTTTGTGTTACATTGATAAATTCACAGTTTCTTACTCTTGGATCATCACTATATCCAATTTGTTCTCTCAATCATCATACACTGGTCCTCCAGACCCTGCACTAGAGAGTTTTACTCAATAGTCCCAGTTTTTGGATACTTAGTCCCAATCCACACAATTTTCTCATGATTTCCCTCCTCATATGCATTCAGATTCTTCAAATTCTTCTGATACATTTGTTTCTTATTATTTTTCCTTATTCTTACAAATGTTTACATTTAAATTGCCTGCATATATTCTTGTCTCTGTCCAATTTCTTTGTTTTTTTTTGTCTCAAAATACTCCTATACTAACATGTTCTTCTTTTTATTTACTTTCTCTGCATACATTGCATGTTCCTACCCCAGTTTGTCCTGTTAAATTACAATTTTTTCATTCTCACCTCAATTCTGTTCCTGTTTCTGCCTCTTATTATTTAAATTATTTTTCTTTTCAGACTCCTACAACTGCTGGTTCTTTGATTCCTCTGCCTCAACCTCCTGTTGATGTATTTTGATATACTCCTTCTTCCTCTGTCTCTTTAAACTCTTCTTTTTATTCTCATCCTTTATTTGTTTTTCTATCAGCCACCTCTCCTACTTCTTTTACTCTACCCTTTCTCTCTCTGGCATCTTCTCCTATCCCTCATCCTTCTAACAGTTAGCATGTCCCACCTTTTTTTTTCTATATTTGTAGTATTCATATTTTTATTACTTTTCTTCTCTTCCTCATTCTTCTCTGATTTTTCTCTTTCATTCCTAACTTTATATCATACTCACCCCAATTTTTCTGCATTTGCCTTAGTATCTGCTTTTTCTAAACACTTATCTAATTTCAAACTTTCTCTTCTTTCCACTATTCTATGTTTCAATTCCTTTATGAAATGGAGTTTATAAATCAACCCTGTCATGGCCTTGATCAACTACATGGGTCTCAATGGGTGTATCTGTCTCATCTCTTCTTCTGATGCTCCCTACAATTCCACATGCAAGGTTGTTGTAGCACCTGCCCCTCTTTTACATTCTATGCAGGATGCTTCTTGTCAGGTTCCGCTGAGTCGGGGGCTTTCCGGGAAAGCAACGCCCTTACGAGGCGGACTTGATCTATGGATACTCAGGTGTCTGGAACTCTGGGGCTAGGACTCCGGAGTTCAAGACGCGGACAGGGTGACCCCGGGAGAGGGGACTTGATCTAGGAGTTTTGGTTTTGGGTAGCTGAGGGTTGGGTGGGGGTTGAGTCGTGAACCGGGGGTTCTAAGACGAGACTGGGTTAACAAATTATAAGTCACGAAGTGTGTACCAACCTTAGAGCATGTGATTATTCAAGCGTGCCAGTCAAAGCATGCCAGTCAGTGCGTACCAGTCAAGCAGAGGGCACACAACAATTCAAGTTAATATCAAGACTAGCAAATACAATGGGAAACTACGCTATAAGTACTATGAGGCTGGGTCTCGGGGTTCTGGGATGTCTGGGATGGGTTCCGGGAGTCATTGAGTAGCGGGCAAGGACTGTATACTTGGATCGTGCATGTGAGGCGCACAATCAATTGGCGCAGAGGGAGCTGTGATGCATGATGCGTGATGGCTGGAAGCAAGTCATGTGATCCAATCATTGATCGGGGCTGGTGGCGGCTGATGGCGGCCCTTGATGTGCGTGATGGCAGTGTTGGTAGTCGTGATGGCGGGGCGCGTCTTGTGGGGTCGGAGGGAGGGTCCCAGATGGTGTTCTGGGGGTGTTCTGGGGTGGATCCGGAAGGGAGAGGTCGTGACACTTCTTGAGCTTACAAATTTTTTTGGAAAAATAACAATGTTTGCTCTTATATTATTTGGGCAAATTATCTGTGGAGATTTTCAATTCACTCCTCCCTGCTCAAAGTAATTCTCATAATTTCCCTATACAGACTGCCTGCAATCTTTTGAACTTTTTTCAAAAACACTTCAGTGTTGGGAGTTGTGGGCCTCAGCTCAATATGTCAAGGATTTGATTTCAATCTTCACTGTGCTCTAAATGCTATTCTCTTCTATGTTGAGGCATAGCGAATTGCTGTAAATTAACTTTTTCAAACCTCCTGAAACTTTACCACATATGAAAAAATTTAAAAATTTATGAATGGCATTTCTGATTGTTGAGCCTTTACATTTTTGTGAAAGGAAGTTTGTTGTTCTTGGAACAACAATCTGGAGAGATCTTTTGATTTTTACATCTTGGCAGACACTATTCTTGAAACCAACATTGATGTTTGTTGTCAACTACATGCTATGGGCTCTCATTTCAATAAGTCTTCTACTATTCAAACTTCCCAACATCTATCTGTTCTCTTGACTTTGACCTCACAACAACTTTTATATCAGATGTCTTGATTCTTTGCCACATACCTATGTCTGATTCCTCTTGGAATTCCACTCATTGTCTACAAGCCAATGTTACAATTTCAGACATCTCACCCAAGAATCCCACTTTCCCTACTTCTATTTTACAAGACACTATTGATAATAATATATCACCTTCTGTAATTGAAAACAATGTCAATGACAATACTTTCCATCTTTATGACTTGACACAACCAAAGTATATCTTCCTCACAAAGGCTTGTCACCCTCTGTTTCCCCTTCAGACGCACTGGGGGAAGTACCTCCACCGTTTCTGATGGTGGCCGAGGCTGCAGTGCATATTGCTTGCAAATTGTGAGCACCCAATTAACACTGTCATCAGGTATATACAGTCTCAGCAGGGGATCCACTACCGCTGCCTTACGTGCCATGAGGCTTGTCTCTTCGTGTACAAGTGAATACGCTTCAGACACTTCATCCAAAGCTGGCTGGCAATACTCTGGTGTGACGGTTGTCCATTGCTGGTGCGCATTTTGCATACACATGGCTGCCACTAGTTTGTTCCACTCCTGTGGCATTCAAGGATTGTATGCCCAGTCATACTCAGGAAGGAGAGCTGGTCACTCCTATAAGGACCATGTGTCCTCCCCACATGAGGCTTCTGCCTCTCGGTTGCTGTACCTTAAGTCATCTAACCTGACTCGTGAGGACATAGGTGGGCATACATCCACTGAGTCCTTATGCTGTTTTGACTTTTGCTGGTGCTTGTCTGGAGGTTTTGCGCCTCGATCATCAGAAGCGAGTCTTCGCTCATCTCTCATTTTGGAGGCTTGATACTCCTCCTTGCTCATCATTACCATGTTGTGGTCTGAGCTCAGCCCAGGCATAGCCTGAACTTCCTCATCCACATCCTCCACTGCCAGCACTTTGCACCAGCTGAGTCATGGAGAATCCTTGCGCTTCTCCATAGTGCGGTAATGTTGCAGGCAATTATCAGTGTTGTCTGCTGTGGCCCATTCAGCTAGGATCACTTTTCCATTCACTAGCACTTGACAGTGCACAAAGTCTAGCATGACTTTGTTACACCACATGAATGGCATTCCTAGTATCATATCATAGCGATCAAAGTTCACTACATTCATGTATTCCTGGCTACATGAGCCCAGTGTCTATACAGTTACATTTGTCTCATACTGCACTATAGCACAGCTTTCTACAGTGCCCAGCTGCAATGCTAATGGCGTATCTAACTCCTGTACGGAAATTCTGTACACATGGGCAAACTGGGGCATTATACTGATGTGGTACTCCCAGAGTCCCATAATGTCTAGGCTTTGTGGCCATTTACATCCACATACAAAACCAGACACTCCTTGTCTGCCCGCTTCAATGTAGGGCACTGCAAAGTGCCCTCCACTTGACAAAGAGTCATCTTCTTCATCCGAACAACATTATTTTTGTCATGATCATTCAAGGATGGCCAATCTGTCATTGCCGCTGATGACGCCAACAGTAGTTGGATGCGCTGGACATATACGCAGTACAACGCTGTCTCCAGCACTTGGCATGCATAGTTATGAGGAGTCCCGACAGAGTCCCGGTGTGCTTGAGCAAAGGTGATAAAATGACATGCTAGATGATAGTGCCTCGTGTGCTACCTGGCAAACTGTAAGTGTCGTAGTTTACACAAAGATATAGAAGAAAAGATGAATAGCGCGGTATAGTGTGCCCATAGGTGGCACCGTAAACAACAAAGATGAGATAAACAAGGCTAGCGCCCAACTTAGTGACAAAGTCTGAGCAAGCTAGCGCAATCTGAATGCTAAGTGTAGCTTGGATGCTTAAATGGTTACGATTCGTTGCTATGTACATCCAGAGTAGCTATCTTTTATACTATGCGCTACTATATTTTTTAAAATGAGTCTATTTGTGGCACTACCAATTAGCGCCTCTCCTTGTGGTTGTAGGTAACGGTGACCTGTCAACAGTGACCGGTACACATAGGGCAATGGCAACCAACAGCGTTATAGCCCCTTGGCCACAGCAACTCTAAACTGACTTAAACTTTGTAGGAGTCTGCTCACTTTTTAGTGTAATTCCAATTGGCCAGGCCTTGGTGGAGTATGGTTGGAAAATCCTCAACAGACGCCCTGAGTCCTTGGTCTCCTAATCCTCCAAGGTCAATAAATGGTATATGCTGAAGGCTTAGTAGTGGTGGTTTAGACTGATAACCAGCGCCTATAATTAAGCGCTAAGGTCCATGATTTCCTGTGTTTAAGAGGATCACTAGGGTCTCGAGTATGGCCTGTGTTCATAGGCCTGTAGTGTGTGCCACTTGATGCGCTCAGTCTGAGTAGAAGCCTATCACCGCTAGGCACTCAGAGTCGCTGTTGTGACTGTAGTACTCATTGTCATAGACATTGTCATATACATCGACTGTGACGTACTCCTCCCCCTCCACGACCACACTCTTGGGCTTGGCGCCCAATGCCTCCTCTGGGGGCTCTTGGTTGTTCATGGGGTGCTCAGCCTCAGACTTGGCTGAGACATCTCCATCACTCCCACTTGCAGCTGCAGTATGTGTGGCTCGAAGGTGGGCATGGGATGTATACCCCTTTTGCAGGGCAGTTGGTAGCATAGTGGCCTGGCTGGCTGCATGCAAAACAGGTCCCCGTCTGACCAGGTGGGTTGGCCAGCTTGAATTCTGGCCTTGGTTTAGTACATTCTCTGTCCGGAGCCCACTCTGGTCATGGGCAGCTTCACCCTCAATTTGCTGCAGAAGTTCTGTATACTACAAACCGCATGGTGCAGTCACAATCCAAGTTGGCCTTCTTGGCCAGGAAGGTCCCCACATGCTGACTCCGTGAGGGTGCCCCAGCAGGCGGTAATTGCCTGCTTCTCTCTTTGTGGCCACTACAATGCTCATAGTGGTTAGCAGTCTTAAGGGACTGCTCATACCTGATGGCATACGCCACAAACTCTTCCACATCGTTGACCTCTGGGGACAGCCCATCCTCACATATCAGATAGCGGCGCATATCCGCTGAAATACCATCCAAAAATGTTTTGAGCATTGTATACTCATCTGGGTATACTGCCATATTCTGTGCATGGTTGTTAAGGGTATCGTAGAACCCTTGTATTTCCAACTTCTCAGTGTACTTGGCAAACTGGAAGTAACGTGGGCCAAAGCTTGAGATTCATCAAGTTCACGTGCCCGATGAGCAGGCATGGAACTTTTCAGATGACAACATGTTACGTGTCTTGTTACACAACCGGATACTGCCCGACTGGGTGGACCACACATATACTTACAGAGTGGTCTTCCTGGAACAGTAGTTCCATGCCCCAACAATGTCTATGGACATCTTTTGACAAATTGACGATGAGCGCATAGAGTGCTTGAACGAATATGGCACCCCTCCCACAATCCCACAATGGGATGGATGGTGGGAGATGACAGAGGACAACCATTATCGTCTGATATTCAAGCATGATGAAGAAAACCATCTCTCTGAAAACCCAGAGGCCAATGGGCTCTACTACCTTATCGGCATGGACCCAAATCAGGTCAATTTCCTAAAACGCATGACAGCACATGGTACACTACTCCCCATTGTTTCAGCAATTAATGTTGCACTAACTGAATCTATGGTGGTAGATGTGCCTGCAGTTGAGAGGTCCACAACCCCACCAAGAATGGAATTGGTGCCTCCTCTTCCTGCAATTAACGTTGCAATGGAGGAGGAGTCAATGGTGACAGAGACGGGTGCGGTTGTGGGAGCATCGTCAGACAGGTTATAGACCCATATTTTTTTTAGGTAGCTCTGAGTACACACTCAACATTTTCAGGCTGACACGCACTCCAGTGTAGTGTGTATATATTCTTTTTTGTTACTCTCAAATTGTATCGTGTTTTTTGCTGCTTGTATTGTATGTGCACTAGCACACTCAGATATTTCAAGCTCAAGTGTTATTGAAGACACTACTACCACATTTATGGTACTAACCTTTTCCAGTGACGCGATATGCATCTCTGACTGATGCTTGCACTACTGTGCATATTTTGTTTTACTTCTATCCCTTCCCTAAGACTGAGTGTTTGGTCTCATTGGGGGGTATATAACAGGACATCACACTTGTACTAGCATCAATGATGCTATTGGTATCCAGAAGAGTATTACATAAGACAACATCTTATATTCACTCTAGTTCTAGTCAATCTGATACTGTGGTCTGATTCAATACTATGTGATACATACAAGATCGTTCTAGCTCATAACCAATGGTTACAGATTTCTCTGCAATGAATTCCTGAAGGGCTTGCAGGAGCCTTTCAATTTGAATCAAGCGCAGATTGCGCTCTATCATTGTTAATGGTGAGACATTACCCATGATCATAGATGGGAAGGAGATTTCAAAATCTTCTGGAACAACTACATTCATTGGTCCAAGGTTATCTACTGGCAGTACCAGCAGATCTGCTGGTTGTCCACCTTCCACCATTTCATTGTCGTCAAAGGCTCTGAGAACTTCATCCAGTTCCAGGGAAGCAGTCTGCCTTCCACTAGCAATAAACCCACTCCTGACCTGAGAAGCAGCAAGTACATTGAGTCGAACTCTTAATAGTTCTCTTTCCACCTCGACCTTTTGCCAATTATCATTGCTTGCATGCCGATTCAAATGGCAAACCTGGTCTTGAATTGCAATTCTGAGCTTCCAATTAGTGAGATAGATTGGGCTATCAGCAATATACCTTACTGCTGCTTCTCAATGTCAAGGGCAAGTTGAATCCAGAAGGAATGGATAGTTGAGTGGTTTTCACTGTCTGCTGCCATTCGGTCTTCACTTGTATTATTGAAGGTCATTGTACGAGCTTTGAGAATATTCATTGCTTTATAGTTTTCTTCCTCTCTGAGCCTTTCTGCCTTAGCTATTTCAGCTTTCCAACTTGTTAGTAAATTCGTTGATATTCTGACAGATCGCTTAGTGAAATATTGAATGGCTGCATCTCTCATCTCAACAGCAGTTCTGTACTTTCAACATAGGAATGGAATTATGTCAAGCAGCTTCTTCCAGTTTGAGTCACACATGTGATCATCAAGAATTTCTGTCCAATGTGCCAAAATAGCCATACGGGCCATCTGTGAGACTTCATTTAGTGTAGACCAGAGACTTTCAATTATCTCTCTAGCCAAATGACTGGCCCTGGGAATGAAGGATGGGGCAAAGCAGAAAAAACAATCCTCCTTATGCCCATGGACATGAAGAAGTTCTATTGCAAAGTCCACAAGTAGATTATCCAGCAGGACTTCTCTGGCCTTGGCAAGCCGTTCAGAAAATTTGACACATCATTGGCATGCTATGTCATATACCAGTAGAAGATGCTGAATCTCATCCATGTTGGTTGTCTTAACTGCCCATGTGATAGAAAAGTCTGTGTAAACCTGGCCTTCACTATGGGTCAAGTTTCTTACACTATTAGGAGCAAAGCAGCCATGCTGTGTACATGCTGTTGCAACAATACCAGTAATGTTGCATGACTTGTTCATCATCAGGGCCTTTTCAATAGCTTTGAATGTGTTTTCACAAGCAGCTCCCTAGATAAACGGAGGTCCAGTAAACGGCTAATAGACAGGATTGAATTGATGAACGGATGGCAGACAGGTAGAGTTAAAGAATTTCACTCACTGTTGGCTGCTCCTTTGCACGCTTGAGATATTGGATGAGCTTATCCTTCCTGGCCATCGTACCACCGCCTTCTGAATGCCATACATTATGAGCAGAATTAGAATATTGGACGTGATTTGCCTTAAAGTTGCCGTCCATTATTAAAGAACGATTGAACTTCCACTGACAAAATCTTCTTCCCAGTTGGATGGAAGATTGACTCCTGGTTGAGGACAAGTTGAACAGAATATTGCAAGTTCACCACAGTCTGGTGCCATAGGGTGCCTCAATTCATCATGGCCAAATCCTGCCCACTTCAACTTCTTCAACCACTACCATGAATGAGAAATTTGTCATAGCTCATGATAAAGGTTATCCACCTCACCAGAAGATGCAATTAGGGAAGTTATTCTTGCAATTTTCTGCTAGTACTGGTAGGCAGATGCTTTGCACTCTAGATTTATCAGATGGAAGTTATTCAGCATAGCTGTTGTAAAATATGTTTGTGTCCGATTAAATGTACTGGAGACCAGCTGCAAGCAGATGGTATCCTCCACCAAGACATCCATCTCAGAATACTCACATGAAATGACAGTGATGTAGTGTACTCCAGTTGTGTGAACAATTTGTTGTATTGGATTCCCAAAGCAACCATATCTGTCCATACAGAACCTGTTCGTAGCTGGCCGATCTTCTGGACTATCTTCTATTGGCACATTATTCTCTGGTTCCTGTTGCTCTTCCTCTTCCATGATTTGATCAAGGCTGGCATCCTGAAGTCTGCTCAGGAAATCTGAAGTTATGGATGAATGTGCTGCCAGATGTCCCAGGTCGCTATTTGCTGATGAAAGTTCAACATCCAGTTGATATTTGAATCATAGAAACTCTTGCTCCTGAATGTTCTTTTTCTGCTTGTAGTCCTTAAGAGCCCTGACTCTGACCTTCTCTTGATGACAGTTTGCATGCAATGAATTGTGTTGGATATAGAAATACCCTCCAGTATCTGATATATTTATTGATTGGAAATACCTACTATTCCATACTTCAGATTGGTGAAACAGGCTGGAGTCATGCGTGCAGCAGAAACATCTGTGACAAAATATTCTTGACCCAATGCAATCACGGCATCGCCATTGTGCAAGGTAATGATCAGGACAAGCAAAGCAATCAGTAATGTCATCCATTGATTCACAACCAAGCAATCTATTGAGCAACTGTAGAACATAGTTGATGAAGTCATTAAGATAATCTGTCTGTGTCTATGTATAAACTTGAATAATTCACTCTTAATAATAGCATACATTCAGATCACCTTTACATGCCTTATGGATATGGGCATTGTATCATCTACATCATCTACCATTGGATTATTGTCCAAGTATGCAAAATTATCATCATCTGGAAATGCTACAGGTGGTGCACCAGTTACAATGGGAATAGAACCTAGTAGTAGCCGTTGTGTTATGAGGACTAGCAATCCTTGTATGTTCTGAATGAGTTGTGTTCTTTCTTTAGCAAATAGGATGAGGTCTCTTTGCCTGATGACTGTTGTTTTTGGTCGCTTGCATTTCTTCAGAGAGTTCAGGTTCATGATCAAATATCTATGGCCAGGACCTAGCCATTGTACTGGAGATCTAATGAGACCGCTCATCAATATTAGCAATATGCCCCAATTTGGACAGGCCAGATACCAGCAGACAGCAGACCCTATCTGTTGATGACAAACAGATTCTGTTTGTTATCAATAGACACTGAACGGAAATGTATATTTTATCATGTGATCCTTCAGTTGAGAACTGTGTAGTTGCAGAAAATTATATTGTCTACAAACATGTCTGCCCTCCTGCAACTGCCTGAACCAATATTTTCACTAAAGAAAAAATGAGTGGAACCAATATTTACAGCAGAAGAAAGATCTATCTTTGAACCATACAAAGAACTCTACCACTCCTCAACTACTCCTCAAGCTCAGACTGCTATCTTAAAGAATAAAATCCTAATAGATATCTTCAACTACTGAGCCACTAAGGAGACAGAGCCAAAGACAGGAGAAGAGTAGGCAGAGAGAATCAAAGTAGGTACAGCAACTCATTGCAAAGAACTAAACATCATTTGTTTGAATAGAAGATTGTCCAGTATATCAAGAATTGCTGACATCCTTATTACCAGCATAAAGATCCAAAGGTGCTCCTAAAAACTTCATTGCAAGATGTTGTCTGGCAGACAATGGCAAAAGAGATAAACGAGGAGATCCAGAACTTGTTGAGGGGTAAGGATCACAATATCTCAGGATTGGATACATTTGCACAATATAATGTGGCTGTCAAAAATGTTATGCATCAACTCACACTGCAGGAGGAAAGTTGTTTATGGAAGATGGCAGCAGAATGGAGCAAAAAAGAAAATCTACCAGAAATTCAGTGCAAGTTGGTACTCCTTCCATCTCTCTTCTTTAGAATTGGTGATGGACCAGACAAATCTCCTGTTGCTGGCCTATAACCTATCTAGTCTTCTCATGCTGGTGCCATCAATGGACCAGCCTCAGTTGACAGATCAGGTCATTCTTTACCCCCACTTGGTTCTTTCCTCCTTCTGCTCCTCTGAGACCATTTCTTTGCAGCGTTTTTTGATTGCCTGGTCATATCCTCATCAGAAAGCTTGCTCTGCAGTAGCAGGATAACTTTGTTGATGAAACTTCTCCTGGCATCAAGGAGGAGTTTCTTGTCATCCTTGACCTGCCTAATCATTAACTACATATTAGTCTACAGGATGACTATTAGTGCATGTCTATTAGGCAGGAGTGCTTGCATCTTACCAGGTCCTTCTGCTGTGCTTTGAGTTGATGCAGGTCTCCTCTGAGAGCAAGGTATAATACTCAAACATCTGTGTTAATGACCCGTTGATGGAGTTCTTCATTAGACATAGCAGATGAAGGATTAAAGAAACGGACGAGAACTTTACATGAAGCAAGTTCTGAAAATAGATATCATGTGACTCTGTTTAAATTACAAAAGAAGTTTGATTTATTGCTTGACAAACCTTACTTTGTTTATCTTACAGTTTAGTAAATAACAATTAGCTAAGCAGGTCAAAAATTCCAGACAGTTTGATATCAATGTACTAGTGGGAATCGAACCCACCTACTGCAAGACACAATGAATACCAATAGATAATATTCCACTAGACCATCAATGCTTACTGTATACTGCTATGGTCTAAATAAACATCAGTCTAATATTCTGTGTGTGGTCAAAAATTCTTGGCAGTTTGATGTCAATGCACTAGAGAGAGTTGAACCCACCTACTGCAAGATACCATCAATACCAATTGGAAATATTCCACTACACCACAGATGCTTACTGTGTAATGCTATAGTGTAAATCAATATCAGTCTAATATTCCGCTACACCCCATGGTTTTCCTTTTTCCTGTATACTTCTATGAGTGTAAATAAATATCAGTCTAATATTGTCAATTCAATACAGATGCACCAGTTGCAGTAAATTCTCTATCTGTTCAAATTCTGTATGGGTCCATTTGTGCACTATATGAACACTGTCCTGACTTGTAGTAAATGCCTGTGGTACAATAGAATATTGATAAATTAATATTTCATATTGTGTACAAGAGGTGGGTTCAACTCCTGCTAGTTCACATTATATAATAGCAGCAGGCTGCTGACATCTGCTAGCATCATGAATTTGATCCATTCAAAATTCCAGAGATTTCTGCAGTGGCATAAGATGGACAAATTTGTGCATGTGTTCATTCCAATGCATGTGACAAGTTGATAATACACTGTGGCTAGCTACCTTTGTGCTGGTCTTTGTAAAAAAGATAGCCAGCCCTGGTGTATCATCACTTGTCACATACACTGGAATGATCACATGCGCAAACTCCTCTAACCTATCCCGCTTTAGTAATTTCTAGAGTTTTGGTCAGATCAACTACCACAAATGCTTATTACAGGTCAGTATGATGTACATATAGAGCAAAAATGCACTCATATAAAAACACACCATTAGACCCCATTAAAGTGAAGTAGGGGGAGTAGAACCCACTGCTGTACACAATATTGAATATCAATAAATGAATATTCCACTGAACCACTGGGACTGGTTGCACTAGTAGAACCCACCGCTGTACACAATATTGAATATCAATAAATGAATATTCCACTGAACCACTGGGACTGGTTGCACTGCTGACATTAGGTACTGTCTGCTGGCATGCCAGCAGACAGTGGACACTCACACACCCTCTTTCTCCTCAGTGCCATCCTCTCCACTCCCCACACTACCTCACATACTACTCCTATTCACCACATGCATCCCGCTTCCCTCCTCCCCTCTGACCTGACATCTGCTAACATATCAGCGAACACCACACTCCTCCTCTTTTCCCTTCCTCCTCTTTCTCCCCATCTCTATCCCTCTTCTGCCACCCCCACTCTCTCTGAGATGTCACCCCATGTAGCAGACGCCCACACACTCCGTTTCCTTCTCTCCCACCCTGATGCTGGGCAATGCCAGACGATGCTGGGAGTTGCCAACAGATACCAGCAGATATCTGGCAGATGCCAATGGATGTACAACAGATACCAGCAAGTCACAATGGCTGCTGATGAACTCTGATGGATGCCAGCTGATGGCCAGCTGATGGCTGCTGATGCCAACGCCTCTTTCAAGCCACAAAAACTCTTTTGGGAGGTATGCCACCCTCCTTCTACCTCAAAAAATCTATACAGAGACCTGCGAAAACATAGGTGAGCGTCTATTTATTGTGTTATCCAACCTTTGAATCTATCTGTTAGTAACGGACCTGTGGTGCAATGGTTAAATGTGTGTTCCATTGCTGGAGGCTTCCTCAAGGCTGGGGGTTTGATTCCTCTCCATGGGCATGAAGAGATCAGAGTTGTCTTTTTTTTTTTGGTCCAACCAGCCCTGTGGACCTGCGTAGGCCTCTGCAGATGTCTGCTGGTGCCCTGCGCAGGCCTGCATGGGCCCGCATAAGTTTAAGTCTGTCGACATACATCTGCATGAATGTCTGCTGGTGGCTTGCATAGGCCTGCATAGATCTGCAGGGCCCTTTTGTGGATGTATGCTGATGTTGGGGGTGGAAAAAGGAGGGAAGGGGAGGCATGCAGCCTCAAGTTATTGTGGGGAGGAAGGGAGAGGGGAGGGAAGTGGAGAATCTCGAGGAGGGTTTATTCATGCCATGACATCCACCAATGGAGGAGGTTTTCACTTGTGGGCTAATGCCTGCTGGCAGCTGCTGACACACATTGACATCTGCTAGTGTCCACTAGCATCTGCTAGGCCTGTGTGTGCATGTATATGCTTGCCTTTTATTGATCTACTAGACCATGTTATATAGCACATTGTGACACATCCATGGCTCTGTATTCTATGGCACTGTGGACACTGCTCCGCTTCAGTGTAGCAGACTCTGCTGGACACATATGGTATGGCACAAAGCAAGCTTCCATACAATGTATGACACGTACCATTGTGATGCCCTACTCTGCCTCCTAAACTATTGAGCCTCAGAACTATCAGTACTACTTGCAACTAAGTACTACAATGTAGCTGCCTACTGAGGAGTGTTCAAGTTTGTCAGGCAGGCTCTGGAAAATATTGTGTGCATGCATGCATAATGCTATCATTGAGATGCAGGTCTTTCAGGCAAAAAATGACAATCATCATCAGCAGAGGGATCTGTCTATATCAGTAGGTGTGTTGATGTACTTATCAATACATAACTTGAGGCTTTCTAAGAGATAGGCAAGTAAACTCTGCCCAAAGTGGATAGGCCCATACCACATACTTGATGTGGAGTTTAATACCTCCAACTATATGTTGGAGCTGCTGCAAGCACTACAGAAACAATGTATTCTTCCAAAGTTCCATGTGTTGCTACTGCAACTATATGATGTGTCTGACAATGTGTTGTTCCCCAACAGGGTAACTCCAGGCCCCTATGACTTTGGGTAAGGAATGATAACAAATGGTTCATTGAGTGCATCATCAGATACCAATGGACTGAGCATAATATGCTCAAATTTGAGGTATGATAGTCTCTAGGAGATACTACATAGGAGCCATACTCCCATTGCACTAAGTTGGCAGCACTTGAAGTGCCCAAATCAGTTAAATAAGCATACCAGCACTTAATTTGATCAGCAGTGCTGATTGTGGCTTAGCTGAGTTGGTCAGCAAGTATGGCTGAGACATATCTTACCAGCACTTAATTTGATCAGCAGTGCTGATTGTGGCTTAGCTGAGTTGGTCAGCAAGTATGGCTGAGACATATCTTTAAATTTAAAATTTCTTTTTTCTCTTTTTCAACTATGGACAGCTTACCCATGGAACAGGATAACCAGCAGCAGCAGCAGTTGTTTGAGTTTTTGCTGTCAGGCATACCATTGGCTGAAAGGAGAGGCAGATAGTTTCTCTACAGACCTAAAATGTGCCTTAGTAGGGACAATCACAATAGTCTGTAGGCTTCTCACAGCAGCAGCAACAATCAGTGGCAGGCTACCTACCGCAGCAGCCAGTGATCAGTGGCTATTAGCTACAACAACTCATGCAGGATAGCCTTTTGCCTTAAAACATACCCACCAGCAGTTTTTCACTGTAACAAATAGCAGCAGGTGCTTATACACTGCATCATGCTGGAGGCCAATTCCAGCAAGTATCATACAGAGGACTATTCAGCCTTCAAGTAATGCTAGAATGGGGGCAAACCCTAGTAATGGTAAGAGAAACAATGTGACCACTGCCCCTGCCTCTGTTTGTAACCTCAACACATCATCCTGCTATGGCTAGTGTGCTGGGAATGATGTTATACTTCCTGGCTCAAATGGGAGCTTGAGGCACAATGCCCCAATACAGTGCCTTATACAAGGCACCCACTAAGGGAGGCAAATTGGCCTTCTAGCCAGCTACAATGCTGGCTGAAAGCCCAGAAGGATGCAGATCATCTCTCATGCAAACAATGACAGCTGCTGAAAGTTCAGAAACTTTCAGTACAGAAACATGTAGCAAGTTTCTGGCCAAAGCACTAATGGAGAGCCTGGCCAGCTCTCCTTGTTACAGCAGCTGGAAATGCCACACCAACCTGAGCACAGCTTGGAAGAAGAGTTGTGTCAATGATATGACAAAGAAAAAGCATGAGCTGCAGAGCCCACTCACAACTAAGACTTTGTCCTGGCATCCCTCCTCCAGAGACTAGGAGATAATGAGTACAATATACCTATAGACTCATTGTTCCTCCATGATGTGGAGGCAGTTGTCCTCATCAGTCAGATGATAGATGACATGGATCATATGTATGCACAGTGCAAAACTGATCTTCTTGCTCTGTCAGCTGTGCATAAGCAGCAATCAACATCTCTGAGTTGGAACACTGACTCTAGCAAAAAGGCACATTAGCAAGGAGTAGAAGACACACTCTCCTGCTTGACTTGATCAAGCATTTCTGCTCCTAGCTAGAAAGCCAGCCTAGGACAGGACATCCTCCTCTATGATGATGTCCCTGTCTCAGCTGCTCTCTGGCTGATCCAGCACCTCATCAGCAATGCATCTAAGGTCACATCTTTGTGACCACTATCCATAGTATCTACCATGTATTCTGAGGAGCAGAGTTCCTGGAGCATCAGTGCATGCCCCATTGAGACTAAGGCCTCCAACCCTGAAAAAATTGTCAGAGTAAGATGCTGGAGGGGCACACCTAATTAATGTGAGGTTCTTTAAAGACACTCTGAAAGAGGCCCCCAATGCTAATGTTCTCTTCTTGCCTGCCATATTGGTGGAGGGCCTCCCAGCTCAGTATCCTCATTTTATGTAGGTGATAGACCCATATTCAGAGAGTTCTGTTCTGAAGAGGCTGTCATCACTGCCTTCCAATGATGAGTGGTATGAGGAGCCTGAAGAGGCTTATATAGAATCTCCTGTGCTGCACAAGACTGCAGCACAATATATAGTGCATAAACGGTGCAATAGTAATTAACAGGCCAAGATGGACCATCATGTGCAAAAGAGTGCAAAGTGAGGAGCTGCCTTCTTCAAAGAAGAAACTGGGCACATCTCTGATGTACTCAGTGTTGTGATCTATCAAGATCACACTATCAAGTGCCAGAACTCATTCTTTGGTGCAGGGCTGGGTCCCCAATTCTCACTGACCAACACTATCTTTGTCAGGCAGGAAGCCCATGCAGCCAGGGCCTTTGAGGCTGATAAACCAAGCAACACTGCATAGGCATCCTACAACAGCAAGGTGTATCAAGTTGCACCTCAGGAATTCTCCTATAACTCTTGAGAGCTTTGCCAGCTCCATATACTAGTTAACAATCAGTTTATACTGATTTATCAGCATCAAGCAGGATTTCTCCTGCTCAATGAATTCAAATAGGTGACTCTCAATTGCCACCCTATTATTCAGAATAGAATAATGTCTCAATTAATAGAAGAAGTCCAATATAAGACTATCTCTATATCCTTTGCAAGTGCAGAGGAGCAGGAGCAAGTCCTACATATGATTGTTCTCTTGTAAATTTATTGCCGCAAGAAAAAGGGAGAATTGCCTTCATGGGCATGACTCCCTCCAATCCAAAGCAGCTATTTGCTTTGGACTTTCTAGGCTCCTATGCTCTGCTCTATGGATGTTCTAGAATACCCAATATGTAGACTGGTCTGGCCATAGACCATGCCATGTGCAGCCTATTTGGGTTTGCACTTGTTCACACTATTTGTGCTGGCTGCCTCTCCAAGTCCACAGTGCCCATAATAGGCACCTGGCATATGTGTTTGCACAGCCAGTCTTCTACAAAGAGGCCATCACTGACTACAAAGTGGTTACAAGACAGCCCTTTGTGCCCTTCCAATCCTGAGACCCAAATTTCAAGTCTCAGCCTGTTGACATCTCAGAGGAATCTTCCTCTGTTTTCACCATCTTGGATATGTTACATGTTCTTATTCACAATCAGATTCTGGTCAGCTGGGCTAACCATGTCTATGCATATGGAGTTACTTTTTTGGCCTACATATTCTTTGCTAACCACTAGCTGCAGCAAGAAGCCATGGCAATTGATGATGAGAGGCTCCAATGCCTTGATCAGTATGAGACTCACCTGTCTACTGCTGAGTAGAATGGGTGGCGAGAGGCTACTATTAGCAATTGTCAATGTCTGCAGCAGCAGTAGCAGCAGAATAATTGTTATATTTTTGATGACACATTCTAAAATGGAATGTATCTCCTTATTGGGCAAGATTTTCATGCCCATGAACTATGGATGTGCCACTATGCATCTGATGATAAGGCTTTTTCTAAGCCTGATGAACCTATGATAGATCACACTGTTGACCTCACTCTCATACTGTCTCTGCTATGAGAGTATGATGATTTCCTGCCTCAGGTAGGACTATTGGGCACCTCTCACAAGCCTGCACTTAAGAATGAACTTCTCAACCATGACATGGACAATGTGACTGCTGATCTATTCTGAAAGCCCAGAGACTCTCTCATAGCCTCTGTTTCTAACTTACTGATAGCCTGACCATTGTAGTACTTTGAGACTGTAACTTGGGTCTGATTGGGAGATGTGTTAGCATAGCGTGCTAGGTGGCCACAGCTACCTAGCTACCTAGCTACCTAGCTTATAGTTAGTATGAGCATCAATTATATTATATTTATTATAATTTAATTTAATTATTATATTATATATAAATAAATAATTAGTTGCTGCTTATTAAGCAGCTTAATTTTTTTTAAACTACATAGTCAACAGACCAGACTGGTCTGATTCTGTATAATATGAACATCTAAGCTTTCACAATTTGCAACTTCATTACAATGATTTAAAACACACCTCTCAACAGGCAACAACCTAGTTTTCTGATAACAACATCTTGTGATATCCTAGTCTGCCCAATTTCCTAATCTCAACCTCATTGAACACCTTTCTGGGTTTAATCAAGTGCAAACTTTTGGAGTATGAGGTACCCTCTAAAGAAGTGTATGAGTTGTAGGAAAAAGTAGTCAAGAAGTGGAATGAAATACCACTAGAGGTATGTCAAAGCCTCATAAAGAGCATGCCTAGAAGGATCAAAGCAGTTATAAAGACAAATGGAGGCCATACCAAGTACTAGATATAAAAATTAGAGTAAATAAGAATAGGTTAAAAAACTGCCCCAATAATTGAATATTTTGTTTGATTTATTAATCAGCAGGGTTTTGTTCAAATCACATGATTCATACATCATTATAAAGCCAGGATGCAGTTATATCTCATATGATTTTTTTTTCATTTTTTTGCTTAGATAATTGGTGCACACCATGTGAATCTTTCCAAAAAGTCCAAACATTGAAGCAGTTTTTTGAGCTAGTTTATATAGAGAAACTACTAAGTGGCTTTAAAATCACTAGAATTTTTTTCTGCAAGATTATGTGTTTGGTGGAAAAATGATAGAAAATATTGAGTGGCATTCTCTCCAAGCTTTCCATGATTAATTCAAACATCTCCAATTAAAGTGACCCAATCCTAATTATTATCATTTGAATATTTGAGTGTTCCATGTTAGAGAGAATAAGCAATTCTAGAATATTGAAGCAAGGCAGATGCATCAAGTCCAGAGAAAAACAGTAGAGAACTGAAATTGAAAGTTCAGAAACAAGACCACTAAGTAGACTAGGTTTGCTAAGACATGTAGCCTTGTGATTTTGCTCATAAGAAGTCTGATCCTCTAAGCCCATAAATATGTACAATTTTTCTTTATATGCTTCAACAAGCAGTGGCTGCAGTCCTATGATATTGATATCTGGATGGTTACAATCAGAAACAGTATAGTTGTTTAGTCTGAGATAGCTGCAAAGTAATGTCCTCTATTAGGTTTATGACACCCTTTCATGCTACAGCCTAGACAGCAACTCTGTGCTCTATAGTGTTCAACACAACCATCTAGTTCTGTCATAGCAATTGCATCAGCAGTTTCTAATACAAACAAAATGCAAGAAAAGATAATACTCTGTGTTTTAGCATCCCAGACTGCCAGGCCTTGGCCACTGTTTTTATGCTGTAGAGCTGACAAATAATAAAGTGATCAAAAAATATATGAGTCAACAATCTTAGGTTTATTTGGACCAGGAATAGTAAAGAGTACTAGGATTTTTTTTCTTTGAAGCATAAATCAGATCCATAGTTTTCAATTTTACCAATGCCTATCCAAGTATCAGATTTTTTGCTTTGATATAGCTATATACCATCAAGAAATATTGATATCATAGTGACCTTGCTGTTAATTTTATTATGATTAGCAAATTCAATAAAATCACTCCCACAGAATTTGTAATCATATATCATATCAGCATTCTTGTCAAGCAAATTATTGGAAAAATCCATAACTTCTTCTATCTTGTGCCCAAGGTAGCACATAGCTTCAGCTCCTTCAGTTGACTGGCACAATGTTTAGATCTGTAGCCCAAGTAGAAAGGTACATGCTTGCTATCAAGGCACTTTTTTGCCATATTTCTCAAACTGTTCAGGATTATAGTGTGGCTCATGACATATTATACATGTGTCAAGTTTAGCAAGAGGCCTAGTAAATGTATGGCAGGAATTTATGCACATGTCATCCATGACAAAGACTACACCACTAGCATTGGCAACAAGCTTGACATTGTGAAGAGCATTTTACTTTTAGGATAGCATCAATAAATAGCACTGCAGCATTGGTTATAGGTTGCCTCACTAGCATCTGTGGCTGTAAAGAAGATCTCAAGAGATAGCTGATCATCTGGTGTAATGATGTTGACAGATCTTTGGATGGGATTGTGAAGGTGGTATAAAGTGTCTTCATCAAGCTTCTTATCATCTAGTGTTGCTGCCTGTATTAAGTGAATATATTCCTGAAAAATGCATAGACTCTCAATATGAGCCTCATATAGATGCTCTTCTTCCTCAGTTGGTGAAAGCAATATTTCTGGATCATTCTGTGTAGCTAAAACTGCCTGTGCATGTGTTGAGCACTGTCACGACCCCTCCCCTCCGGATCCACCCCGGGACAACCCTGGAACACCATCTAGGACCCTCCCTCCGACCCCACAGGACACGCCCTGCCATCACAACTATCGACACCGCCATCACACGCATCAAGGGCTGCCATCAGCTGCCACCAACCCAGATCAACAATCGGATCACATGACTTGCTTCCAGCCATCACGCATCACGCATCACAGCTCCCTCCACACCAATTGATTGTGCGCCCCATATGTGCGATCCAAGTATACAGTCCCTGCCCGCTACTCAATGACTCCTGAAACCCATCCCAGACACCCCAGAACCCCGAGACCCAGTCCCATAGTACTTATAGCATAGCTCCCCATTGTATTCGCTAGTCTTGATATTAACTTGGATTAACTTGGATAACTTTGATTGTTGCGTGCCCTTTGCTTGATTGGTATGCACTGACTGGCACGCTTTTGACTGGCATGCTTGAATAACTGTGTGCTCTAAGTTTGGTATGTACTTTGCGACTTTAACTTGCTAACTTAGTCTCGTCTTAGAACCTCCGGTTCACGACTCGACCCCCACCCAATCCCCCAGCTACTCACAACCAAAAACCCCAGACTGAGTCCTCTCCTCCTGGGATTACCCCTGTTCACATCTTGAACTCCAGAGTCCTAGCCCTGGAGTTCCAGACATCCGAGTATCCGTAGGTCAAGTCTGCATTGTAAGGGCATTGCTTTCCCGAAAAGCCCCTGACTCAGCAAAACCTGACATAATATCAAGACTCCCTCCTTACACCGTTCTTGATGGCTACGTATACTCATACCTACTACCCCACGGGCTACCAGACTGACCCTTACAGGCACCTGGTCCCCAATCACTACCCTGCACAGACTCCTCGCTCCGCCTATCCACCTCTCCCGTATAAACCCCAATACCTCCACCACCACTGGGCCCCTGACCCATCTCTCTATGATCTGGGGCCCTCAGCCAGCTGGGCCCCTCCGCCTAACCTAGCCATGGCGCGATCCGTGGAGGTCCCCTTATACCGGAGCATCCCCGGGGGCCTGCCGGAGACACCACCAGTCCCCAGTGGACCTCGCCCGGTACTCCCCAGCGAGGGCCTCTTTGCACCCACCCCCTACTACAGTTACCAGCGCCCTGCCCCCCAACCCCGGAGACCCCTCAACTACGACTATCCCCCTCAACATTACCCAACCGCTGCCCCACCCGCTCGGACTCCCCCCTCGCCAATGGAATGACGACATCTCGAGGACTACGAACAGCAATGGGACGAAGTGCTCCACTCACTCAGGATCTTGCCGGAGGACTTTGCGCAACGGGCAAGGGCGCTACTCATGGAATTCGGACATGACAACTGCGCAGGCACCCTGGAGGACTGGGCCCATTGCTTGGTTGAATTCGGGGATCGCCTCACGTGAGGAGAACTCCTGGAGCAGACTATGGTAAAGTACAAACGTAACACGATCCTCCGCAAAGAATTGCAACAACTGCTCAACGAAGTCCATGCATCCTCCTCCCCTCGACTCCTCAACGACTCCGCAGACCTGGGCCGCTTGATTCACATCCAGTGGGAACCTCCGGAACTGGCCCTGGCAGCCTCCGTGGTCCCCACTCCGGAGCAACGACAACAGGAGGAGCGACAAAATGCCTTGGCCATACTACGGTCCCTCAACCCGACAGGAGGGCTATTTGATCAGCCCGCTGCCTGCATGGTAGGCTTGTCAACTTGCCGTAGGGCTAACTCCATTCCTAGCACCTTCGAGACCTGGGGACAGCCCAAAGACCTCTGGAACTGCTCCAGCGAACAGACAACGCCCGACCCTCGGCCCCGGCGAACCCCGGTAGACCCCGCACGGACACCCCTAGCATAGACGACACGCTGTGCTACATCGACGAGCTCACGTGTGGCAACAACAAACAACGCCCCGCGCCTACGCCCGTCCCAGTACCGCCCCCCATGTCAGCCCTGGCCCCTCCGGAGCCCAACTTCTGCCACAACCCTCCGCCCCACTTCGATCTGCGGAACCCCCCATGGCCTCCGATGCAAGCGCAACCCTTCCAGGTTGAACGTCCCCCGCGCAACCTGGCACCTGACCCTGCACCCGGCCCCCCTCAGATCGACCTGACACCACCGAACCCTCCCCGACCGCCTCCGCCACCCCCAGCTGAGCCTCGAGGGCGACCCCCAGGCCCCCCACCTCCGCCATCCTCTGCATGGAGACCCGGGCCTCCCCCCGGCAGGAACGAACTCCCCTGCAACAACGGACCCCCAGGTGAGCCACCGGGAGGAGGCCCTCCAGGCGGGTGGAGGCCTGCCCTTGGTGCCTTTCCTCCACAAGGAGGGGAGGGTAACCATTATTACTACTACTACAATGCCGGCTCCCCTCCCCACAATGCTGCTGGACCAGACGACGCTTGTGACGTCCTTGCCCGCAAAGGACGCCTGGACATTCAAAAGCCCAATGCATTCATGGGCCGGGACCCTCAAAAATGGCGTACACTCCTCACCCAATGTCTTAACACGTTTCAGGCGAAGCCACTCACTTTTCAGGTTGACAGCTCCCGGGTGGCCTTTGCTGCCTCGTACCTCCAGGGAATCGCCTTCGACCATTATACAGCCCTCATCCAGTTCGACCTCAACAACCCAGCACTCTTCCACTGGCAAGCCTTCGTCGACAAGTTCTCCAGAAAATTCGGGATCTACGACACCATGGCCGAGGCCGAGAACAACCTTTTCAACCTCCAGATGCGCTCCGAAGAACGTTTCACCACCTTCATCATACGTTTTGAGAAGGAAGCTTAGGAGACAGGCTGGAATTACAGCGCTCTCCGGTACGCCCTCCGTCATGCCCTGCCACAATGTATCAAGGACGTCCTCCGACTCGCCCCGAAACAACCCTCCTACGACGGATACAAGGCCCTCATCATGCAGATTGACCAACGCTACTGGGAAGACTGCAGCAAGTACTCAAACTCCCGACCCCCCTGGAATCCTAGGGGAGGACCCCCATGGCCCTCCGGCAAAACCCCCAACCCCCAAAATCAAAACCCCGGCCCCCCTGCGTTCTCCGGCAGCCGACCCCCAGTGAGTCGCGGCCCACCCAATACTGACCCTGGCAGCGGCGCCCGCCCCCAGGCCCAACTCAACGCCGCCGTGGCCGCCCACGACCCGGGCGATGTGCCAAGCTCCGAGGAGCCCCTGGAAGACCCCAAAGACCTTGACTTCGCTGACGAATGGAACAAGGAGGCCCTCTGGGCCAACCGGCTTCAAAAGAAGGGACGACCCTGGATCGAAGTTCTGAAGGATGTGCAGGAACGATGAAGGAGGGAAGGCATTTGCATACTCTGCGGTGAGAAAGACCATTTCATCTCCAAGTGCCTCCAATGACAGGTTATGGGACGTGCCACCTGGACCTTCGAAGGAGAGGACGCCACCTTCGAGTATTCGGAAAACAACCCAGCAATTTAGACCTGGAAGATGCCCTAAATCGCAGAATCGACCCCGACATCTTCTCCGCCCCAGTTTCCCACCTTTGCTCCACGACACTTGCACAGGACACCCTCACGGCTTACCTACCCTCCCACTCCTTGCATTCCCTCCTCCTCAACATCCGCCTCACCCCCTCCAGAATCCCCCTCAACACCCTCGTTGACAATGGCGCCACAGACAACTTCATCGACGAGGCATTGTCTACCTTAGCCCCGGAACCTGCTCAACGACTCCTGGTCCCAGTACGGCTCTGCCTCTTTGACGGAGACACCTCTACGGCAGGGGACGTCACTTACTTTGTGCATATGCCTATTACTTTCGCCAACGGACAGACTCACACCCTCCGGATGTTGATAACCAAACTCCACCCTTCCACACCCCTGGTCCTAGGGCTCTCGTGGCTCTGAGACACCAACCCCCGCATTGATTGGCGACATCTTACTCTTTGCCTGACCCGGGACCCGACGCCCGACAACCAGCAACTCCCCTTTGACATCCCCCACTCTCCGAATCCTACCCTGAAGGACAGGCCCCCACCACCTCCTGGACTCCAGTCCTGCTCGTCCTGGTCCTTCGTCATCAATGCCAGGCTGGATGGCGCCCTGGGACCAATATTGGCCCTCATTGACAGCGGAGCCACCGGAGTTTTCATCAGTGACGCCCTCGACCTTCCCCACAACTCCCTCGACCACCTCCACCTGCAACGCCTTGACGGCACCCCCTCCTCCTCTGGCCCCATTCAGAGGTCTCACTTGGGATGCGTGACCCTGGACAACAACTACAAATTCACCTCTAACTTCCTGGTCACACGACTTCACGAATCAACCCCGATAGTGCTGGGACTCCCCTGGCTGCATGACACGAACCCTGACATCGATTGGAGGACACTCACCATGACCTTCCCAGGGCCCGAAGACCACCTTTCAACTGCCGTGCACCTCCGGGCCCTAGGGAGCAACCCGATGCCCAACACCCCTGGGACGACAGCCACGCCCCCCACACATACGTCACCCATGCCCGTCTGAGCCTGCAAGGCCCCTGACCGACCCCCAAACATCCCTCGGAACAAGTACAAAGGGCCGAACTACCCTGGCCGGTCTCAGACACATGTCAAACCTGCTCCAGCTGATGCGTCCACGACTCTGATTGACCCGAATGCACTTGACATCAGGATCATTGGAGCCACCCCCTTCACCCGCCTCATAAAGGATGAAACACCCACGTTTCAGCTACACACCTCGCCGTCTCTCCCAGAAGAACACCTACAAGGGGACGCTATCCCCCCGGAAAGGAAAACCAAGGAGCAGATCCTCCGAGAAGTAGTTTCCCCGGAGTATCATGAGTTCGCTGACGTATTCTCCGAAGGAGACGCCAAGGAGATTCCCCCTCACTGCCCCTATGACCATACTATTGACCTCGAGGAAAGAGCTGCCCCCCCTTTCGGCAAGGTGTACAATATGTCGGAAGTCGAACTCCGGGCCCTCAAGGACTACCTTGATGAAATGCTCGGTAAGGGATTCATCCGACCCTCTGCCTCCACCGCCGGAGCCCCGGTTCTATTCGTCAAGAAGAAGGACGGTTCGCTCTGACTCTGCATTGACTACCGGGGACTCAATAAAATCACCAAGAAGAACCGCTACCCACTCCCACTCATCAGTGATCTGGTCAATCGACTCCGCAGTGCCAAGGTTTACACAAAAATCGACCTCCGCTCTGGCTACAACAATGTCCGCATTGCCCTGGGACATGAGTGGAAAACTGCGTTCTGTACGCAGTATGGTCTGTTTGAGTACCTTGTGATGCCTTTCGGAATGACTAACTCCCCCGCCACGTTCCAATACTTCATGAATGACATCTTTCACGACATGAGCAACGTCTTCGTAATCGTCTACTTGGACAACATCCTCATCTACTCCAACTTAAAGGAGGACCACCAGAAGCACGTCCGGCAAGTCCTCAAACGCCTCCAGGAGCACAACCTCCATGCCAAGCCCAAGAAGTGTTCATTCCACACAGAAGAGGTTGAGTATCTCGGCGTCATCGTATCTCCGAATGGTGTTCGCATGGACCCCCACAAGGTTGAGGCCATTGTCAACTGGCCGCAACCCCAGAACGTCAAGGAAGTACAATTCTTCTTGGGTTTTGCTAATTTCTACTGGAGGTTCATAAATAACTACTCCAGTATTACGAAACCCCTCAACCGGCTCACACGCAAGGACGTTGCCTGAAACTGGGACAGTAAGTGCCAGAGTGTCTTGAACCTGCTCAAGGAGGCTTTCACAGTCGCCCCCGTACTCCGGCACTACGACTTGGCCCTCCCGATTATCCTAGAATGCGACACCTCCGACTACGCCATCGCCAGGATACTCTCGCAAATGGGATCTGACGGTGGGGAGCCCTGGCCAGTTGCCTTCTACACCCAGTCCATGATCGATGCCGAGCTCAACTACAACATCTACGACAAGGAGCTCCTCGCCATTGTCGAAGCCTTCAAACAATAGTGAGCATACCTCGAGGGAGCTCGGCACCGGATTCAGGTCTACTCGGATCACAACAACCTGCAGTACTTCACCACGACCAAGCAACTTAGTCAACGGCAGGCCCAATGGTCTGAGATTCTCTCGGAATACGACTTCACGATCCAGTACCGCCCAGGATGACTGGGAGCTAAACCTGATGCCCTCACCTGATGACTGGACGTTTACCCCAAAAAGTTGTTTGAGGCGGAAGCAATGCGTTCAATCATCGCATGGTGATCCCTCCTGAACATTTTGAATGCCGTACTGATTTTAAACAATGAAGGAACGCAATGCGTTCAATCATCGCATGGTGATCCCTCCTGAACATTTTGAATGCCGTACTGATTTTAAACAATGAAGGAACCCTGAGCCAGATCTGCCGCGCCCCCCGAGACAAGTACTTCACTGACCACGACCCCTGCAACGCTCCCAATGGAACCGACCGGGACCCCGCCTTCTCCCTATCCCCCGACGAAAAGCTCCTCCTCCAGGATGGCCGCATCTATGTGCTGGATCACGCCCGACTTCGCTATGATGTTCTCCACCAACACCACGACCACAAGCTCTGGGGACACCCTAGAATACGTAAGACCCTCCAGCTTATCTTCCGGACTTACTTTTGGCCAGGGTTGAAGAAGGATGTGACCCACTACATTTGATCATGCGAACTCTGCCTCCAGGTCAAGGTCCCCCGACACCAACCATATGGACTCCTGAAACTCCTGCCGGTCAGGCAACGCCCCTGGTCCTCCATATCCCTGGAACACATCATCGAACTCCCGGAATCTGAAGGGTTCAATGCCATTCTCGTCGTTGTATGTAGGCTAACCAAACAAGGCATCTTCCTACCCTGCCACACCACGGACACCGCCCTGGACTTCGCCCAGCTGTTCCTCGAGCACGTCTTTGCCAAACACAGTCTCCCGGACGACATTGTCTCTGACTGTGGCCCACTCTTTGTGTCCAAGTTCTGGACTTCCCTGTGTAAGGCCCTTGAAGTAAAGACTAACCTCTCTACTACCCCGAAACCAACAATCAAACCAAAAGGGTCAATCAGTCTCTTGAGCAGTACCTCCAGCTGTACATCAACTACTTGCAGGACGACTGGCGTGCCAAACTCCCCCTGGCTGAGTTCACCTACAACAACACGCTGCACTCTGCCACCAGGGTATCACCCTTCTTTGCCAACAAGGGATACCACCCCCGACTGACGCTCTCGCTCTGGGACATCCCGTCGCATGCCACCCACGAGGTCGCCCAGGATCTCCAGTCCCTTCACGAGTTTCTCCGGGAAGAGATCGACACCGCAAACCAGGCCTATGCAAAACACGCCAACCGGAAACGGGAAGACACCCCCAACTGGACCCCCAGGACAAAGGTATGGTTAGATTGACGCCACCTCCACACCCGCCAGCCCTCCCCAAAACTTGATTACAAGCGCCTCGGCCCGTTCAAAATTTTGAAGAAGGTCTTATCCCACGCCTACAAGATTGAGCTTCCCCTGGGACTAAAAGGTCTGCACCTGGTATTCCACGTCCGCCCCCTGGAACGACACCCCCCCGATCTCTTCCCCAAACAACACCCCGAGCCCCCTCCCCCAGTCGAGGTCAAGGATAAGTACCACTACGAGGTTGAAGACATCCTCAACTCCTGGAATATTTGTGGACGACCCCACTTCCTCATACGGTGGAAGGGATACGGCCCGGAAGACGACACTTGGGAACCGCGCCAAAACCTTGAAGGTGCCCTTGACAAACTCCAGGACTTCCAGCAACGGCACCCGGGAAACGACCCTCCTGGGCACAGAACTCACAGACGGCAGTAGTAGGCGTAACCCCCGCCTCTGGGCTCAGTAGGGATTCAACTTCCATGTATACTTTCTGCTTTCCCTTTCTAGATCTTACTCTCTTTTAGGACCTTTTCATAGTAGTGTCCCAAAGTCTGGGCAAGGTGCTCTCTCCGGTTTCTTTTGCCCCCTTACTCACACTTCCCATTGACCATGGGAAGACCAAGTATATACATTTTGGTAAGGTACATTATTCTACAGTTATGGGACCACGAAAAAGGCAATAACAAGAAAACGGGGGCCTCTAGAGCTGGGGCCCCAAACCGCCCTCACCCTCCCCTCCCCTTGGCCAGCCCCGGAAACCCTCCCCCATCCCCTCTGGACCATACTCCCACCACACTTCCTCGGCCAGCAGTTCCCAGGATGGGAGGGGCTCACCCTCGTCCAGCACCCGTTTGAACCAGGACCCTGGGGCTGGGACGTTCCTCCGCCAGTGGGCGACCACTAACCGCCCCAGGAGGTCAAGCCCACGCTCCACCCCAGGGGTCGTCACCTCAGGGTGCTGCCCCTCCTGCAGAGAAGCCGGTGCTGTGGCAACCCCATCCAGGAGCAGACGGTGCTCCTGGGCCCAGCCTGGAGACGTTAGCAGAAGAAGGGAGCCGGTGGCAAGGGACTCACTCAGGGATGCCATGCGCGCAACCACCACATCGCAGCACAGACCCTCCATCAACTCCTGCCCCGAGGGGGCCCTCTCCGGGATCCCCACTCCCTGCCCCAACCTCGCCTGCAACACCTCCAGCTCTGCCTCCACCTCCCTTCGAGCGACTCGGGCCTCCTCCAACTGCCGAAACACCTCCCGACCCACCTCTAACCAGGGCCTGCATTGGGAGCAGGCTCCAGGAGCTGGCTGGGACCCGCCTCCGGGGCAGGAATGCTGTGTTGTTCTGAAAGAGGAAGGTCAGTTGCAATAAGCGACCAGCACGGCGACACCTACGCTGTTGGGCAAGCGCCGCTATGCGCTCTAGATACAGGCGGCGCTGGTACCGGGCATCCCAGGACTCCCACACAATCAGAGGTGCGACTTCGTTGGTGGGCGGGGGCGTCAGGGAATGCGTCAGCGTATGTGACATGGTTGAGTTTGATGGTAAAATTTTTTTTTGATACGTGGCAAGTCAGGTGCCAGATCCCATGATTGGACCCCAGTCCAAACCACCAGCTACGCATGCCTTGGAGGGTCTCGGCGCTGAGGGGGGGGTGATGTCATGACCCCTCCCCTCTGGATCCACCCCAGGACAACCTCGGAACACCATCCAGGACCCTCCCTCCGACCCCACAGGACACGTCCCGCCATCACGACTATCGACACCGCCATCAGCCGGAACACCATCCAGGACCCTCCCTCCGACCCCACAGGACACGTCCCGCCATCACGACTATCGACACCGCCATCAGCCGCCACCAACCCAGATCAATGATTGGATCACGCGACTCGCTTCCGGCCATCACGCATCACACATCACAGCTCCCTCCGCACCAATTGATCATGCGCCCCACATGCACAATCCAAGCATACAGTCTCTGCCCGCTACTCAATGACTCCCGGAACCCATCCCAGACACCCTGGAACCCCAAGACCCGGTCCCGTAGTACTTATAGCGTAGCTCCCCATTGTATTCGCTAGTCTTGATATTAACTTGGATAACTTTGATTGGTACGCACTGACTGGCACGCTTTTGACTGGCACACTTGAATAACCGTGTGCTCTAAGTTTGGTACGTACTTCGCGACTTTAACTTGCTAACTTGGTCTCGTCTTAGAACCTCCGGTTCACGACTCAACCCCCACCCAATTCCCCAGCTACTCACAACCAAAAACTCCGGACTGAGTCCCCTCCTCCTGGGATTACCCCTGTCCACATCTTGAACCCCGGAGTCCTAGCCCTGGAGTTCCAGACACCTGAGTATCCATAGGTCAAGTCTGCATTGTAAGGGTGTTGCTTTCCTGGAAAGCCCCCGACTCAGCGGAACCTGACAAGCACTGAGTATACTAATACTTCAATCATCTGAGTCAGACTCCTCAAACTCCTGTTCTTTAAAATTCTCCCCACTCTCCAAATCAGTAGCAGATGTGTGAGAGCCAGAGTTTAAGCCAGTCCTAAAATCTCCAATCTCCAATTCCTCCTCAACAAGACCAGATTCATGAGTGGTTTAACTGTTGGTGATGAAATTGCTATGAGACAAGGCTAGCTGATTTTGATCTTCTGTCCTCTCTAATAAATTCCTGCTAGGTGAAAACTGTGACATTGAAGTGATTATTCTAGTTTTTTTACACAGTAACAATATGTAAATTTTACTATCTGTTTTCTTGATACAGTGCTCATATCAAGAGTATCTTCAGCTTCTTTTTGTTTTTGACAGCTACTTTTCTCATGCTTGTCAGAATCAGACTGATCTGTGTCACAAAGCCACCTAGAGAATGAATTGACATTGAGAGGTTGATATCTGGGGCAATCACAATGGTTCCAGACTGTCTTAGTAGAAACAATAGCTCCACAACAAATGTTGCATTTTCAAGGTTTCCAATTTGAGCTAGCCATGACAAAAGATGCAACTGTGTGAGTGTGCAGAGGAGACGGTGCTCAGAACTCCATCGGTGAGTATAACCAAGCAACCTAGAGTCTGAGCTCTAGATCTACCTATACTGATAATTCTTACTGAACAACCTTATTGTTGTTCAGTAGAGCTAGACTAGACATTGTAGTAATTATTATTGTGATAATTATATTACACAACTTATATAATCTACTACATATACTTGTTGCTGCTACCTTACTTAAGGTAGCTTTTTGTTTCACACTTTGTAGGACTAGAACGTATTCCAATCTGGTTCTTTTGTGTGACCTTAAGCTCTTGACTTTGTTTCAGTAGGCTCATAGTTTATATAACATGATGCATGAGGACCATTTCCCTTATATCATCCTTATAAGCAGATTTTGGAAGCCATTCTTAATGTAGTGTAGGATGTAGTCCTCAATTGGACAGCACCAACAAATAATAGAACCTCGCTGTATTCAATAGTCAAGATGATGTATGTACGTGCATGTAATAACATGCAGTGGTGATGGTAAAGATCAGAGAAGTAAGTAATCAAGTGGGATCACTAATCCCCAGATACTAACAATACTAAATACTGAGTGGTCATAATTGTAGGATTACACCCCTCTCCAACCAAAAAAAATCTTGTCGTGCAATGAAAACGAAACGAAAAGGAAGCAATGTTAGTAAGATAAACAAAACTGCTCACATGGGTGCATTAAAAACCCCATGGGAAAAGCTACTGGCAGCAGGCACATGGCAAAAGGGAACAGATCAAATTGAACCTCTACCATCTCCTGCCAACCAGACATTGAGGACTTCATTATTTGTGAGTTCTTGACTGGACTTCCATTTGTCGTGCTAGGGCCCATATCCTCAGAATCTAATCAAGTATTGCCACCTGCAACCCTTACTCTGGGCATCCACAATCCTCTCGACATAATGCTCCTCCAGGCCCATATCTGAGGCAAAAACTAGGCCTGGTTCTTCAAACTGTCAGGACAGAAACAGTGAGGCATTATTTTCTTTGTAAAACAAAAGTTTTGATGTATGATACTGTCCATACACATCAGGATTATTTGGCCTGATCATGGTCACATTCAAGGTTTCTGGATAAACATCAGTAACAACAAAAGGACCATCATACTGGGGCATAAGCTTTGCCACTTGTTTCTGTCTCTTCTTTTCATATTAACATCAGTAACAACAAAAGGACCATCATACTGGGGCATAAGCTTTGCCACTTGTTTCTGTCTCTTCTTTTCATATTGTCATTGTCTGTCTTTTGTATATACCAAGACTCTATCTCCAATTCAAAATTCGCAATCATCTGAACAAGTCTTATTTGCCTGAGCTGCTTGCTAGATCTTGGCCTGCAGTAAGTTATCCTGTGCTGTTGCAGTATCCACAGCCAATTTCTTGATTACACAATGTGCTGTATCTTCTTCTGATCTACTTGGTTTTGTTGCTGTAACCAATGGGGGGATTATGTGTGGAGTGTGTCCTATTCTCAATTGAAATGGCAAAAATCCTGTGGACTTATTCACTGTATTCATGATGTCAAATTGGATGTGTCATAGTGCTTGAGCCCACCCTTTCTGAGTCCTGTCGACATGGAAATGCAATGTCTATACAATTGTTTTATTTGACCATTCACTGGCTCCATCTGTCTCAGAGTAGTATGCTGTCATTTCGTAACTAATACGCGTATCCAAATTTTATGAAATATAATTGCAATGATACTTTCCGATACTAATCATCATCTACATACGATGTCCTTTGTTGGGGGGGGCAACCGACCCTACGGTAAATAGGGGCGACTGTGAATCCTCTTCGCGCTAGTGATCTAAACTCCCGCGAAGAGGAGGACAGAATATATACGAGATGAAAGCAACGGAAGATAGGAGGTAAATTGAACTAAGAGAGGCTGAGGGTGGGTGGGTGTTTGAATGAAAAGAATCTAGACGCGATGAGCGTTGTATGCGTGAGGTGGCGGTTTCGGATAACCGTTCCACGTCACGCTATAGTCACGTTACAAAATATACGCTACACTCATCCCGTTCCTCCTTTCTGTATCGCTCTATTTCGTAACTAATACGCGTATCCAAATTTTATGAAATATAATTGCAATGATACTTTCCGATACTAATCATCATCTACATACGATGTCCTTTGTTGGGGGGGGCAACCGACCCTACGGTAAATAGGGGCACTTTCCGATACTAATCATCATCTACATACGATGTCCTTTGTTGGGGGGGGCAACCGACCCTACGGTAAATAGGGGCGACTGTGAATCCTCTTCGCGCTAGTGATCTAAACTCCCGAATCGCAGTAGCCAAGGCGAAGATACGACACCGGCTAACGAAGAAAGCGGAGAGGATCTAACCCCACCCCAAAGGCTAACGGCGATCCAAATATGACAAGACTGGCCTCAGAAGTTCGACATACATAGGTGCAACAACACGAGAGCCACACCAAGAATTTTGCAAAACATCACGCCACCAAGAGATGTCCTTGAGAACCGCTTTCGATGGGTGGCGACGAACAAAATGATTATTTGTATTTGGGAAGGCGGCACGGAAATCGAATAGTGAAGGGAGATGCGAACGGCCTTGAGGTAATACCAAACATACATGATTGAGTGTTCCAATCAAGGATTCTGTCATTTTCAACGTAACCGTAGAAGTATCGTCCCATTCCTCTAATTTCACAAGGTATTTGGAGCGTTTCTTGTCTGGTAACTCCACGGTCTTTGCCTCGAGTGACCAAAGGAAGCCGATATAAGTGAAGACATTCGAAAAAGGGCAACATTTTTCTTCTGACCAAGGCCAACCTAAATCGTTGGCGATGTTCCGAATAAGTGATTCGTCATACGAATAAAAGTGAGGAGCTGCGGGAGAGCATGAATAACGAAAGAAAACAAAGTCATCTACCCATTTGAGAACATTGTCGACCCCTTTATGGCGGTAGATGGCCACTATTGCATCAGCAACGTGCCCAAAGACACCAGGCGCAGATGCTGCACCAAAATTCAGACGGAAATCAAAGTGCACCATCCCGTCAATTACAACTGCCAATTTTGGCCAGTCCTGAGGTCGAGTAGGAATATTTCGGAAAGCAGAATCAACATTGAACACGGCAACCTGAGTCCCAATCGGAGCATCCGCGACGAGAAGCCAGCATGCCGAAAAGGTGCCCCAGTCGCAAGGGAAATCATCTGAGTTAATGAAAGAATTTATAGAAGCGTAATCCGGATTATTTCGGGGATAAGAGAGGTCCAAAGTAATACGAAGCTTGCCCCCGGAGCTAGAGATAACATTGAGCGGCGCGGAACGAAACGGGCCAAACAAGCATTCGGCCATGTCAGGGGCGAAACCTGGAGAGACCCTGCCCAGCGCAACCTCTGTTGAATACTTAGAAATGACGAAATTGCGAGCTTCGAGGGTTCGAAAATGATTGGTAGGGGAAAATGTATGTGCGAGAGAAACAGCGTCAATACCAATATCAAAGCCAGAGCGGAGGCCTTTCGGAACCTCCACAAATTGCTGCAACACCCCAGCTTCCCGCAGAGAAATTTCCCAACGATCAGGTATTAAAGGTGTTGAAATTGGAAAGAGAGAATCAAGCGGAACACGTCTGTGCTCCGTGAGAGGAAGCTCCACACAAGGAGCATACGTGGGCATGTGCACATTTGGCGCCCTTGTCGCAAGAGGATGTCCCATTGAATGCAAAACAGACGGAGGTGCCTGTGGGAGTGCGCCATGATCTGTTTTCTCGGCGAAGAAACCGCGGGACAGATCGACAACCTGAGAGCCGATGTTCCAAGGAACCACAGGCAATGCATTTAGAACGAGTGGTTGATGAACTCGGGGTGTCCCGTGACTTCGAAGATGAGGTGCGAGACCGAGCAAGAAAGGATTCCATCTCAGCCAAACGACTATCCAAGGTTCGGACCCTTTGCGCATGCTGACTGGTGACACATTCCTGCCAAATATCGACCTGGAACGTGTCCATGCGAAAGGAGTGAGATTCACGCAGAAATAAAGCCCGCAGGCGTTGATCGTAGTCGAGAATTATATTAAACTCTAGTCGTGCATTTGGCCGCGATTTAAGGCGTTTAAAATGAATAGAAAAACAATCAGCAATGGCATTGGCCACTGCGCCCCCAGAGCCAATGTCTGTCCCAGCACGAAGATGCACACGCATCGCACCAACTAGATTGTCGGAAGCAGCTGCCCAATCGTCAAAGGAGAGTTTTGATTCTTTTGAAGTATCAAAAGATGCATTCGGAAGGCGCAGTCTTCCATTTGCAATGACAAAGGAAGATTCAGGGGGGGGCGGCTCACGAGTCGCACGACGGCAAGCATCATCCGTAAGAAGATCTAAAGGTATGTATTCAAACATTCCCTGTTCCAAAGTGCGCACTACTTTATGAGGGAACACCTTATCAGAAGATGAAAGAAGTCTCCCAACCTCGGGTGGCAAGTTGTGCAGAACTCGAGCGGGGTGCGAGGTGCCAGGGGAATCAAAAGGAACACGGGCAGCGTGTTCAGCAAGAAGAATGCCCGGAGGATGGGCCACTGAAGAACCAACACCACAGACACGGGCAGAGAGGTCACGAGGAACAGAAGCACTGGGCAAGTTGACAGAGCCTTGCAGCACATCATGGCCTGGCTGACTTGGCTGGGCAGACGCTTCCTGGGAAGGGGGAAGAAAAGGGGGGACCGCGTCCGCTCCTAGACTGATGCCACCTGATAAGGCCTGAACTTGGCCCACGGCATTACCGCTCCTTTCATGAATAGCGTAGACATGATTCATTAACACTGAATGCAACATACTGTCAGCGAAACGAATTCTCAAAGCACTCTGAGAATAGCATGCATAAAAACATATGAAATCATGTCCAAAACAGTGCACAAAGTGCCAAGCCAATGCGCAAAGCCAACACAATGCGCAAAGCGCCGGAATACAATGCGCAAGGCGCCGGAATACAACGCGCAAAGCGCCAGAATACAATGCGCAAAGCGCCAAAATAACGCGCAAAGCGCCAGGACAACATGCAAAGCGCCCACACGATGCACGTAACACCACCACAAAGCACCCGGGAGTCCGAAAACACACTCACCCTCACGATCAACTTCGAGCCCCTGAGCACGGAAAAGCTCGAGAAGAATGGAGTCCGTCAATTCACAGACGGAAACATGTGTCTAATCCATATCCTATGCCGTTGTCGACACCACACATAACTCATTCAGACCTAGTCTCATCCGTAATCGCCTTGGCATGGAAACCTTCCACCATGGGAAAACACTCTCAGGCCATCCGCCAATTCCTCACGTATTGCGCAATTAGAGGAATCCCCAATCATCTAATTCTACCTGCATCAGAGGCATTACTATGTGATTACGCAGCATCATATGCAGGAAAACTGGCTGGCGGAACAGTTAGATCCAAATGCGACGGTATCCGAGCATGGCACATTCAAAACAATTATCCATATCAGGGAGGCATACACTTAGACTACGTGATCAAAGGGGTGGAAAATCAACGACCACCTTCTTCCATTAAAGAACAACGACCCCCAGTCACAATCGAGATGTTACAGTCGCTCCAGTCTAGTCTCGACATGAACGATTCATTCGATGCATGCGTGTATTTTACAGCGGTAGCCTGTTTCTGGGCCCAGATACGATTGGGCGAATTTCTGCCTACAAATGAGAAGAACTTCGACGGCAGTTTGAATCCCACCTGGTCTCATCTACACAATCCCACATCCACACGAGGTTCGCGCGTGCTACACCTACCTAATACAAAACTCGGCGGCAAGAAAGGCGAGGATGTCATGCTTCCACGTCAACACAATGCCGATCCAATCGATGCCCTCGAACAACACTACAAGCTAAACTATTCCTCCATTGACGCACCACTTGCATCCTACAAAACCACAGCAGGATATATACCCCTGACTCGTCGAAAATTCCTGTCCAGAGTAAACAGCATTTTCGAACCCAGACACCTTCCTATCATTACCGGACACTGTTTAAGAATCGGCGGTACTACACATTTGCTACTATCAAGAGTGCCTCCAGACGTTGTCAAACTCCTAGGTCGCTGGTCCTCCGATGCCTTCCTCAGATACTGGAGATCCCTCGAGGTCATAGCACCTATGTATATCGAACTTCTGACACCAATAATGAGGGACTCAGGAGTATTTCCTCACTCCGCTTCCAGGGGGGTGATCGGCTCCTCCGATGCGCGTCGCTCTTTCCGGGGTGGGTCACAGACACGCCGATCACGCAAACCCTGAGCAGCGTTCGGGACGCTCTCTATGCCCAGCCAATGGCTTGTGCGTACGGATATAATCGTCTCAAATAATAAGCTCCGCAGTTAACACATACATACTATAAATTCCTCTATATATACTTCCGAACAAGCCTGTGGAGATAAGTCTCGAAATATCAGTCCGCAGAAGGAGTCACGGGATGAATGTGGGACGCGTTTTGAGACAATCGTAACAATCACCTGACTTCGTCTCTCTTTGACTTGAACTATCATCTCTTGTAAACTTCTTTAACTTTCTCGCCCACCCACCCACACCTACATCCTTTACATCAATCAATCTCAATCATACAACAATTTCATAGATACTACGATTACATCCGTATTCACAGTCAGCGTCATCGTCGGGTCACAGACATGCCGATCACGCAAACCCTGAGCAGCGTTCGGGACACTCTCTATGCCCAGCCAATGGCTTGTGCATACGGATATAATCGTCTCAAATAATAAGCTCCGCAGTTAACACATACATACTATAAATTCCTCTATATATACTTCCGAACAAGCCTGTGGAGATAAGTCTCGAAATATCAGTCCGCAGAAGGAGTCACGGGATGAATGTGGGACGCGTTTCGAGACAATCGTAACAATCACCTGACTTCGTCTCTCTTTGACTTGAACTATCATCTCTTGTAAACTTCTTTAACTTTCTCGTTAACTTTCTCGCGTCTACGCTCTCGTATCTTCGCGCGTTCTACTTTCATGTCTCAGACTCTCTACCCTGCCAATTCCTCGGCGAGCTCCGTGCCCACAGCGACCTAAGCTCGTGTAGGCTTCTGACAGCCTACTACGTACGCGCCGCATGTCCTATGGCTTTTCACGCCCTATTGTCACATTCTTTCTGCATAATATTATTATTCAGCTAGTCTTTGCTTAACTTCTTTATGTGAACATTATGCGTTGTCCTCAGTTGTCGATACGCTATGGGTTAGAGTTGCATTCATGCACTTCCCTCGCGTTAATGCTGCATTCATGCAAATCTCTTACGTTTAATATTGAGTCGTTGTCTGCCTTTCGATTAGTTGTGTCTGGGCTCCCCTTTCGTTTATCTCGGGTCTTAATCATTCTTGCAGCCTTGCAAGCCCACTTACAGGCCATTCACGACAACGGGTTCGGAGCTGCTCCCCCGAGTCTGTCCCAGAGAACGGGTTCCGTCCGCCCGACCGTTGGAGATATTCGGCGTTCCGCGGGTACCCAAATGGTAGCGGAGCCCGCATTGCCCCCCACCGCCTTTCCTCGGTTGAATGACACAAACCGTCGGGGTCCTGGCATTTTCTTATCCGACGAGGCGGAGGATCGTCAGACTCGTCCGAACCGCACGATGCATGGTCGCCCTCCCACTGTGGGGCGTCAATTGTCCGCGGCGGATAAAGTGTTTCCGCACAAAGTTATGCGTGCTTTAGAGGCGGGAATGCTCGAGTATATTCCCCTCGATTTGCTGACAGATGATGCTTGTCGGCGAGCCGCTAGAGAACCGCCGGGGCCCGAGTCTGCGTTCGTCATTTCAAACGGGAAGCTCCGCTTACCCAACGCGTCTTTTGATTACCCTTGCAAAATCTGTCAACGTTCTGTCGTTTTGTCACTGTTTAATTATCTAGTTGCCCTTCTTCCTTCATGACAACGTGCTTATTATGCCATTTTCTTTCATGTTAACGTGCTTACACGCTCATTCAAAATTTTTCTTGGCAGCATTGCAAACGCATCTGCAGGCAATCCAAGATCAAGGGTTCGACGCCGCACCTCCCTCACAGCGTGATTCATCGTAAGAATACAAATTCTGAGAACTGCGTGGAGAAGGATAGCGAAAGAAAACAAAATCATCCACCCATTTGAGGACTGCGTCTACACCCCTGAAAAGAAATATCTGGACGATCGCATCTGCAACCGAGCCGAAAATACCTGGAGAACACGAGGCTCCAAAATTGAGCCAAAAATCATAGTGAATGAAGCCATCGATAGAAATTGCGAGTAACGGCCAATCTTGAGGCCGAGTTGGGATAATCCTGAATGCTGATTCAACATCGAAAACTGCCGCTTGAGTAGATGGTGGTGCGTCTGCCACCAATAGCCAGCAATCGGCAAATGTACCCCAATCACACTGGAATGCGGAAGAGTCGATCATTGCATTTATAGACACATTGTTCGGATCGTTGCGAGGGAAAGACAGATCTAGAGTAACACGTTGCTTGCCACCCACGCTTAATATTACATTTAGAGGTGCTGTGCGAAAGGGGCCGAATAGCTTTTCGGCATCTGCAGGAAGAAAACCAGGGGATACACGTCCGAGCTCGATCTCTGTAGAATATTTCTTGATAATAAAGTCATGAGCTTCTCGAGAATTATAATGATTCATAGGGGAAAAAGTTTCGGCCAAACGATAAGATTCCAAACCAACGCTAAACCCGTTACTGAGGCCTTTCGGCACCTCAGCGAATTTGTCCAGGGCACCAGCTTGACATAAGGCGGCTTCCCACCTGTCTGCGCGCAATGGTGTGGACATTGGAAAAACGTCCTCAAGCCGAACAGGCCTGCGCTCCGTGAGAAGACGACCCACAAAGCGAGCAGACATGCGCGTGAGTGCACGTGGTTGCTCTGCTACAAGAGGAGAAACTATTGAACGCATAACAGACTGATTCGCCTTTAGGTGTCTTCCACGTTCTACCGTCCCGATGGAGAAATCGAGGGTCCCTGCGACATGCTGGAAGTTTATGTTCGGTTGATCCACAGGCAATGCACCGCGTGCGTCTGAAGGGCTGAGCCGTGACTGCATAGTTGTTTGGAAAGGAGGTCGTGAAATCTCGAGTCTTGTTTTTCGGCAGAAAGGATTCCATGGCAGCGATCTTATTATTCAAAAAATTCACTCTAGCAGCATGCTGTTGATTAAGGCACTCCTGCCACACATGAGCATGGAAGTCGTCCATGCGAAAGGTATGAGAATTGAGTACAAAGAGCGATCGGAGCCGACGGTCATAATCAAAAACAACTTCGAATTGGACTTTTGCGTCCGGCAAATTCTTCAGGTAGGTGAAATGTCCCTCGAAAGAAGCTGCGATCTCTAAGGCAATTGGGCCACCGGCCCCCTGGTCCCCCTCCGCGCGCAAATGCTTCCTCATAGCTGACACCAAGTTGGCTCCAGCGCCAACCCATTCGTCGAAGGATAACTTGCTTTTCTTCGACACGTCAAAGGATGCATTGGGCAACCGAAGTTTCCCATTTGAAATGACGAACGCGGATTCCGGGGGAGGTGGCTCTCTAGCAGCACGCCGGCAAGCATCATCTGTCAACAGGTCCAGAGGTATGTACTCCAGCATACCTGCCTCTAGGGCACGTTTAACCTTGTGAGGGAAGACCTTATCTGCCGAAGATAGTTGGCATCCGACCATGGGAGGCCGACCGTGCATTGTGCGATTGGATTGTGTCGTCTGATCCTCGATCTCCCCACCCAAAAATATACCTGGCCCTCTACGATGCGGCTCTTCTAATCTGGGAAAGGCGGAAGGCGTGAATGCGGGCTCATTAGCCAACCGAACGTCTGAAGAGCGAGATAGCCTGTTCTCTCTCCTCGTTGTTGGAACAGAACCAGGTTGGGTATTCACAAGTGGCTGTGAGGGAGGTGCGGCGTCGAACCCTTGATCTTGGATTGCCTGCAGATGCGTTTGCAATGCTGCCAAGAAAAATTTTGAATGAGCGTGTAAGCACGTTAACATGAAAGAAAATGGCATAATAAGCACGTTGTCATGAAGGAAGAAGGGCAACTAGATAATTAAACAGTGACAAAACGACAGAACGTTGACAGATTTTGCAAGGGTAAATTCGAAACGAAGAATAAAAGACACCCTTAATTAATTTCAATCAGTTTCAGTTGCGCACTACGGCAAGTTGTAGACAATGCCCAAGTGAGCACCGGTATAATGAGGTACGGCAAGTTGTAGATAATGAAGAGCGTCGTGGAGTAATGGTCGAATGATAAACGTCAGGCCAACCGACGCAGACATAATAAGCCGCAATCGTTGAATCAAGGCATAATAAGTCCGAAACATAGGCATAATAAGCGAAAAAACTTGGATCAGGCATAATAAGCTGCAATCACGGAATCAAGGCATAATAAGCCCGAAACATAAGCATAATAAGCCGGAAAAAAAAACTTGAATCAGGCATAATAAGCCCGTGATGGACGAACAGAATTTGGCATAATAAGCCGAGAAGAACACAGAGGCCGAAGGCACAATAAGCCTCGTTCTCATTCCGCACTAAACGTAATAAGCCTAAGGCTGCACAAAGGCACAATAGGCCAGTAATCACTCTCAGGCATAATAAGCCCCTTTTCCCAAACAGCGGCAACACTGCGAATAGCAACATCGAACCACAATTAACTGACTCTCACCATGTCGAGATACGTTGCGACCGTATGTCCTCAGAAAACTCTGCAACTGAGCCTCGGTCATCATCACGACTTGGCCTTCACGGTTCTCTTGTGTCTCCCAATCCGCGGGTCTAAAGTCCAGAGGAGTCCCCTCAATAGAGGGAGTCCGATGTTCGGAGTGATCTCTGACTTCTGCAAACGCTTGCTGAGCTGGTGACGTAGCATACTCCAAAGTTCCGCCTGAAAGTGGGGTGAGGCGAGATATATCATCACGACCCGGAGGTGTAACCGGTGTCTCAGGCATACTCGCGGTTTGAAACACCGGCATGGCACTTCGCACAAAGGAATCTACTGCAGACGGGCTTAACGGTAGGATACGCGTAGCCTTGCCCCGTACGGTGGTGTCAACAGTCTGGCGAGGTCTTTTAGATGCTCGTAGCTGTCGTGGAGAAGGTGCGAGAGGATCCTTGGCCGAGCTATCCTCCATCCCAGGTCTCTTAGTTCCCAGTCCGGTAGAATGCGGCGGACAAGCTATTGCCTCTGCCTGATCTGTTGGATTCTCTTCCACAGTAGGTAACGTAACCGTCGCCGTCGTTAGAATCTCCCGGTTGTTCTCCGCAGTTCCGGCGCGTACGATCTCGCCTATATCTGCTGTTCCAGTCGTATCGCGGCCGAGTTGGTTCAGCGAGGACGGTTGTAAAGTAAAGGGAGTATTATTATTAGACGTCGCTGTAGTACCTAGCTGACTTCTGGTCCTTCTTCCCTTGCCTGCCATAAGTTCTAGTTGATTCCACGCAGTGCAACGTTGTTTGAATGAAAAGAATCTAGACGCGATGAGCGTTGTATGCGTGAGGTGGCGGTTTCGGATAACCGTTCCACGTCACGCTATAGTCACGTTACAAAATATACGCTACACTCATCCCGTTCCTCCTTTCTGTATCGCTCTAACATCTTAATCTTTACACCAATAAGACGTGTAAGGTGCTTCCAGAAGTGTGATGTAAATAGCTTATCTCTGTCACAAACAATGTCAGAGGGAAGATCATTTTCACAATACCAATGTTTGAAGAAAAGCTTAGCTAATTGTGGCACTGTGACGTCAATTCACGTTGAGACAATACAAATGTCTGAGTAAAAACAGTCTGTTATTGTTAGTATGCAATTGAACCCATCATCCTTAGATAAAGGCCCCACAAAGTCCATTACCACTGATTCTCCTTGCCCATCCAGCACTGGCAATGGATGAAGTGGCCCCATGGAGCACAAGGTAGGTGATTTGTAATGTTGACATTCAGTGCATGCAGGGATATACCTCTCCTCTAAATCTTGATGCATTTTAGGCCAGTAGTATGACCAGCGCAACACTTTATATGTCTTTTTAAATCCAAAATGTCCTAAAAAATCGTAAGCAAGGCAAAAAAATTTGTTCATGGAGATTGCCTGTGCAAGGCACAAGCAGGCACGATCTCAAGAACCATAGACCATCTTTCTCTACCAATGACCCCATTCCTCGGCCTGCTGCCAGCAAGTTCTTGCACCATGGGTCCTCATTGTACCTGCCATGTAGGTTGTTCAACAATGCTTTGTTGACTGCTATTGACTGCACAGATGCCATGGCAATATCCAGGGTCACCTTCTTGCAAGCCAGCAAAAACGCCACTGCAAATGGAGAAGCTTTTCCCACTGGTATAACCGCATTAATACACTCCATAATCAAATCATTGTTGTGCATGTCTGCCAATGATCGGGCATCCTTCTCTGACAACTTTGTGTTCCGTAAGTCATATGGAAGCCTTGATAATGTCTCAGCCACCATGTTGTCCTCTCCTTTGACATAGACCATTTTACAGTCAAATTGAGACAAAAATTCCATCTAGCAAGCCTGGTGGCATGATAGGTCTCATTGATTTTCAAAATTCAGCAGAGTTTTATGGTCTGTAAAGACAACGAATTTTGACCCAAAAAAATCCACTCACCATTTCTTCAATGCTTGCACAATTGCAAGCAATTTCTTTTCATGCACTGGGTAATTTAACTCGGCACTCTTGAATGTCTGGCTTTCAAAAGCCACTGTTTGAGTGATCTCCCACAATATTCCAAATGATAGCACTCCCCCTGAACAAAAATCACTTGCATCGGTCATTACATAGATTGTTTTGGATGTATCTTGGTAGTCAATTGTGGTTAAGCAATCATGGCTGATCACTAACTCCTTGACACAATCAAATGCATGTTGGTATTTCCACAACCAAGTGGGGAAATCTCAATCACATTCTTGCATTGTCAATGTGTTGAGAATGCCAGTATATTCAGCCAGTTTTGGCAAAAATCCTGCAATGTATCTGTAGGACGTTTACAGTCCTCACTGAGACCAACACAGCCAATAAACAGGACCTCGCTATATTCCGACAGTGAGTAGCACTGAGTACACGTACACAGAATTAAGGAGACTAAGAATATTGAAGGGAAAGGAAAAAGCCAGGAAGCCCCCCTTTGCGAGAAGTCGGAGTTATATGTCGCGGATCTAGATGACGTAGGTAAGTAGGTAGGTGGCAGATATAATGACGTAGCTATAGGAGTCGTAATCCTAGGATTACAGTATCTCACCAAATCTAGAAAGGATCTGACATCCTTTGCTGACCATGGAGTTGGCCATGCCAGAATGCAATCCACCTTCTTACTGTCAGCTTCAATACTCTTGGCAGATATATGATGACCCAGGAAGTCAATACTGGTACGGTACAAATGGGATTTCTTTAGATTTACAAACATACAGGCTTTCTGCAATGCTTCCAATATTTTGCAAACATTCTTGTGATGTTCTTCTAACGATTCAGACCAAATAACAATATCATCTAAGTAAACATGGCAGATTTTGCCAATGTACTTGTGGAGTGCAGCTGTCACATGACGTTGTTGAATTGCCAGTGCGTTTCTCAAACCCATCAGCATTACCAGCCATTCATACAACCCAAACGGCGTTGATACAGCTGTTAGTGGCACATGTTCAAGGTGCATTTGCATTTGAAAAAACACATTTGTTAAGTCCAATACAGCAAAGAATTTCCCTTTTGCGCAGTCATGCAGGATATCCTCCACTTTTGGGATGGGATGGTTATCAGGCATGGTTGCCACATTGAAAGCATGGTAATCATTGACCCAACGAGGTAATGCAGTAGGGTCTGCCTTTGGAATCAAGAAAGCTGGAGATGCAAACTGCAAAGCAGATGGCTGGATGCACCCAGCTTCTAAATGTTCATCAATCAATGTCTTCCATGCCTCACAATACTTTTGTGGGCATTGATACGTCCGAGTTTTGATCACATGGTCAGCATTTTTCAACTTAATCGTTGCCAGGATGACCTGTAGAAGGTCTTTTACATTTACTACTGGCTTAAAAACATCTCTGAATAAGTCCAAGTCTTGTCAAGAGACGTTGTCAATAATTTACAATATTCGGAGAGTACAGTGGGAACTTTCTTTTCAGAGTTTAAGAGTGCAACAGACACAATAAGCGGTTCTTTAAAGTGATGTTTTTGAAGTCCAAGCCAGCTAACTAGATCTGTGTCCATAAGCACAAGATGTGAGCCATCATCCAATAACATTGGAACATTGATAGAGGAATCAACCTCTGGTCCCATAATGGACCCATTCCAAACAAGATGCGAAACTGAGACAGGGATGTCACTCACATCAAAATCCTCATCTGAGGTAAAGTCTTCAATGTGACCACCTCCCGCAGGAGAAGTCAGCAGTACAGCAGCAACAGTAGCAGTAGCAGTAGACAGAACCATGGCAGCAATTGATCATGATGCATGTGCTCCAGAAGCTTTCAGTGCATCTATGCATGCTTGAGTCCATGTTTGATACTTTGCAGGGTCTGGGAAAGACTCTGTACAGTTACTAGTCCAACAGGACACGAGGAGGCAGTGACATCGATAATATCCACTATTGTCTTTGTCAGGTTCTGCTGAGTCAGGGGCTTTCCAGGAAAGCAACACCCTTATGAGGTGGACTTGATCTATGGACACTCAGGTATCTGGAACTCCAGACTGAGCTCCGGAGTTCAAGATGCGGACAGGAGGACTCCCGGGATAAGGAACTTAGTCTGGGGGATCGGGTGAAGTTGAAAAAATTAAGGGGATGGAGCCAAGTTGAGAACTGGAGGTTCTAGGACAAGACCTGGTTAGTGAAGTTTAAGTCACAAAGTGCATACCAATCTTAGGAGCATGCAAACAAGTTGAGTGTGCCAGTCAGAGCGTACCAGTCAATCAAAAGGGCATGCAAGCAATCAAATGTAATATCAAGACTAGTGAATACAACGGGGAACTACACTATAAGTACTACAGGGCTGGGTCCAGGTCTTTGGGTTCTGGGGTGTCTGGGATAAGTTCCATGGGGCATTGAGTAGTGGGAGGGGGACTGTATACTGGGATTGCACATGTAGGGTGCACAATCAATTGGCATGGAGAGAGTCGTGATGCACGATGTGTGATGGCTGGAAGCGAGTAGCGTGATCTGATTGTTGATCACAGTTTGATGGTGGTTGGTCCTGGGGTCCATGATGCGGAGTTGTTGGGGGTGCTGGGTGATGGCGGTCTTTGATGCGTGTGATGGCAGTGTCGGTAGTCATAATGGTGGGGCATGTTTGTGGAGTTGAAGAGAGGGTTCCGGGGGTGTCCTGGAGGGGAGGGGTCATGACAGTCTTGCAAGAGACGTTTTTCTTCATCAGTCAAAGGTGGCAATCTTCCTCCTTTTTGTGCTGCAGAAACATTCGTAGTTGACATATTCAATTTATTCACCATCGTCAGAGGCTTCTTGGATTGATGGAAGACCTTGTCAGCTATTTCTCTGGCCTGCTTTTCTGATTGATGCCGAGTGTCATCCAATAATCAAATGCTGTTTAGCCAGGTATGAAAATCCACCGTGGCATCCAAATTACATTCGAAGTACATGACAGAGAGTGCAGAGTCTAATTTTGCTTCAATTTGTGTGTGAAGGTGGGCCAGATCGAAATGAGACAGAGTTCCAAGCAATAACAAATTTTGTTTTTGAATATACGATGCAAAGTCCCAAAAGGTTTGTTTCTTGTGATTGAAATTTGCTGACAGGATGCGAATATGGACTCTCAGTTCCCAATCAGAAGGTAAATAGTTTGCCCGAATTTCCTTCATGAATTCTTCAAAAGACAACTGAACGATATGATCACGCTGTCCCAAAATCCAATCCCGCATGCAATAATCTTTGATACCAACCAACAGATGACAAACTTGGTCAGACTCCTTGATGCCTTTTGTGTCAAAGAAGTCCCGACACGCCGTTTCATAATCTTTACCTATTTCTGGTGTCAGATTCCTTCCGTCAAAATAGGAGGTTTAGCGTAATGATCCTTGACAGTAGCCTGTTTCGGTCCTGGTTCAGCAACAGTTGTCATCTTGCAGCAGGTGGATACGAACAAGGGTGTCGGTGAGGAAGAACTGTCAGAAGGTACAGTCCACTTTTGTAAGGGCAAGGAATTAACTCCCTCCTGTGTTTCAGACGGTTCTGCGGTGGTAGTGGGCAGGAAAGACAGTGGAGAAGTATTTACAATCCGTTTGCGCGCGCTACGGCACGTCTTCAAAGGAACAGAGGTAGAGGACGTTCGAGGCAGTTTGGCAACGGGCGGAATGACGTGGCGTCCCGGAATTCAGGACCCCCCTCAATATATGCGGCAGAAAAGCTAGAGAACAGACTGTAAAGTCTTTTCCCGTGTCTGTGTTCCAAGGCGTGATAGTCGACTTTGATTTACCTTTTGGCCGACCTAAAAAACAGGTCGAAAAAAGGACTGATGACAGCAAGAGGTAGTTATTGTCAAAAAAGTGTAGGACGCAGTCCTCACTTAGACAGCACCAACAGACAATAGAACCTCGCTGTATTCAACAGTCGAGATGATGTATGTACGTGCACGTAATAACACGAGGTGGTGATGGTAAAGACCAGGGAAGTAAGTAATCGAGCGGGATCACTAATCCCCAGATACTAACAATACTAAATACTGAGTGGTCGTAATCGTAGGATTACATGTAGATGACTTTCAGCTCACGCCCCAGATTCTCTGCCTGGACCTGGATGGCATCAGATATTTACATTCAACTTCAGATTCCCACAGAACCCGGCGGCGTCCCCATTTTTCTCCAGACGAGATTGAGTCAAGGGTCATCACGGGGTCAAAGATGGTGGTCTGGTTTCTGAAGTTTGAATGTGGCTTTTCATATTGATAGATCATGACGACAGCATCGGCTTCAAATCTCTGCATTTCAGTGGGTATTCTGCGCGGAAAACCTTGAGACTTTGGTCCAGAGAAAGAAGAAACAGAGGTAGAACGCTGCACCCCATTGTATCAGAAAACAAGCCCAATTTCATCTCGCAGCCGTGTGAACCCACGAGCGACCGACAGCGATACTGAAGCTGAGCCCCACTGCACATTGACCCCGTACCATCGCATTAAATACTGCACCCCACGCAGATCCTTTACGTTTGGAGATGTAGAAGGCATATTGGCGCAGGGGCACTAAAGAAACTATGACAGCGTATGTTGATTAGGCAATTCCACCAATAGTTCAACCAATCGCTCGTCCCTTCAATCACAAAAATCCAGAACAACGCCAATACCCAACCCATCGATTTACGTCTTGAGTGGCGATAGGCAGCATCTCTCTCAACGTCTGACTTAGGTTTTGAGCCTTGGCGGTTGCGAATTTTGCCAGTCCGCCGCTCTCAACTTCGCGATAACCGGCCTCGGAAATGGCATGATCAGACTCAGAAACTACGCGGAAAAACTCAAGAAGCTTCACGGCGGGCTATAGAATTTGAATGGAATGAATGAGGTTGTTATAGTCGAATAAGTTGATCACCAAAGAAACTCACAATAGCTTGAATGTCTGCGTCGCTGGCATTCCTGGCGCGTTTATCAAGCAGACAAAACCATTCCTGGAAGGATACTATACGTAACGGAGGACCATGTTTATCCAATACCTCTTTGAGAGCATCTATCACCCCGTTCCACTGTACAGGCCGGGGATGAACCAAATTTATCGCCTCTGGAAGCTTATCAGCGGAAAACGCGATGTCAAGGATAGTCTTTGAAACTGTGTCCATCGGCAGCCAGGAGACGAACTAATCGCAAACCCATTAGATGAATTGTAATAACCAATGAGGCCAACAAGACGTACACCGGTAGCGCGAGGAAGCGCTCCAAGAGCTACACTTGATTTGACAAGGATGGGCAACCAATCACTGGTTGCCCAGGCACCGTTGGGGAGCCCCCCACAGACCTGGCCAATCCGGAGAGATGCGACCTGTATTCCGCTCTTTACAAGGATCTAAAAGAAACATCGAATAGGATGAAATCTAGTGAAGGAGGGAACAAAAATGGTGCGTACTCTTTCAGAGACGTATTTCCCCTCCCCATAACCATTCCCTACAGCAACTGCAGCGTCCGCCACAACTTCCTCGGGGAAAGGTAGCTCGAGCTGTCCCCACGCTTGTGCTGACGCCACAGACGACGTAAACACAAATCGAACTAACTCGGGATGAGGTCCAGAACGCGCGAGGTCGACGAGCCTGCGGGTGCCTCGGACGTTCGGTTCAAAAGACGTTAGCGAGAGGTTAAAGTCAAGACGCCAGGCATTGTGGATAATGACGGTTACGGAGTCCCGAATCTGCGAATGGAGAAAAAGAAAGTAGTTGAACAGGAGCAGGAACTTTCTCGGCAGGCGAACAGACTTACCTTGTTGTAGAGCGCATCTGATAGCCCGAGGCGGAGCATTGCCGTGTCTCCCTCCACAAATATAAGCCGTTCAGACTGCAAGAGTTCCAAATCTAGCGCTTTGTCGACGAACCGCTCGGTGTGTCGTTCGAGGATTGAAGCTGAGCCCGTAGCTGCACGATTCATAGCATACACAAGCTCGACAGAGGGATCGAGCAAAAGTTCAGCGAGGATTTGGGAACCCAGGTTTCCAGTCGACCCTGTCAGTAGTACTACTTTGTTCTTAGGCATAGAGAATGTGCCGCTGGTGAAAACGGGTGAGTTCTCCAGACCAGCGCTGTACTTCTCAATCATCGCTTCGATTCCTGCCTTTGCGTTCTTCCCGCTTTTGTAGCCGTCGGGATCGACAACGAGTTTGACTAGGAACGTTGTGAGTGCTTCAATTGACGGGTACGTATACACCGTATTTTGTGTGATATTCTCTGCGGCTTTCATGGTCGAAACATCCTTGCTTCCGTGCAAAGCGCCGACGATCCGACGGCGAAGGATTGTCGCGCTCAGACTTTTCCGAAGGATGAGAATTGTTACAACAATGTTGCCTGGGGGTGACCGACCTATCAAATCCTTGCTCAAAAAGATCCCTCGAGATCACGAATGCTTTGCCTGAATGGATATCTGCAGTCTCTTGGAGGAGCCAGGCCCGAACATGTTCATCTTCCCAAGTAATAGGAGGCACGACATCTTCCCCTTTTGCACTTTCTTCCACGGTAGTGTAGCTGGGGATAGCGTCCTTGAAAATCTGCGCAAAAATGGTGGTCTGGAACTTACAGATTTTCGATCTCATTGTCATAAGCCGTGAGAGCCAGCTTCCGCATAACGGTGCCTTTCCCTGTTCGAGGAAGAGGCTTACCCTTCGAAGTGATGAGGATCATTTCCTTGAATATCCTGCTGAACGCCGGTGCAACCTTGTTGGCCTCCTCGATCACAGACCTGCACGCATGTGAAACAATGGGATAATAAAACTAGTCAAATCCGTACTTACCAGAGTGCGTTTCGCAATTTAGCAACTTGAGTCTGATCTGCGATATCGATAGCATAGTGTTCCTTGGGTTCGATGAGGATGCCCGGCTGATCGTGGGCACGACCGAAGATAACAGTCCCCATGACGCTGTTATGGGCCTGAGTGTGGTGAACGTTGAATGGCGAGAGTATACCGACTATGGACTACTCATGACAATATCCTCCATAGGTGCCGGCACAGTTTTCTCCCCAGATGAGTGGATAACAACATCATCAATGCGCCCGACGCTGGAGCAATGATCAGGCAAGTCCAAGGCAATAGGAGGGAAACTACATGCATCTTCCACAAATAAGGCTTTGTAGGATGAGGTTCGAAAAGGTCAGAAGTGGCATACCCTCTGACATCAGGCAAATTCTCAACGGGAAGCGAATGTGTATCCGTAGTCTATTCAAATCGCGTCGAGCGCCAAAAGCCAGAATCTAACAAATTCACATACCAAAAACTGACACTCAAACGTCCCGTCGCCCTGAGGCACCCATCTGACCTTTGAACGATCACTAAACTCCATGTATGCCCAATCGCGCTCGTCGCCCGGACGCGGTATGGCAAATGTTGGTGAGCCAAACTCGGTACCACCATAACCAGGGTTGAGTCTGATACCTTTTGAAACCATGAAATTGCCGAGCTTTGGTGCCACGGCGCCGCCAGAGTATCCCTGAATAAACTGTATGAGCAGACTATTTGCATACAGGCATATAAACAATTATGGCATACGACAAAGTGCAGTGTCTGGAGGAGATCGACGGCCTCGGGGGATTGTGCCCAGACCTGCAAGAGGGCGGGGATGGTAATCATGGAATTGGATTTTGAGCGTTGCGTGTGTTCGAGAATGTTTTCTGGGGTCGGTATCATTGGCGTCCTCTCACTTGAAGTCACTTGAGGAGGGTAGACACCCAGGGAAACTAGTCCAAACATGGAATAGAGAATCTGGACATAGATGCCGAGTGTATGGAATGGAGGAAGCATCATGGCTGCAATGCGTACTCGGGGCCTGTGATCACGGAACTGGATCAAGGAAGCTACACCCGGACACGTCAGCGGTAAGTCGTCCGTGAAATTGTGATACTCACGCAAAGCCGCCCAGTGTGTAAGGATGAGGTGTGTTTGGTGAATTGCCTTTGGGAACCCGGTGCTCCCGGATGAGTGAAGACATAGCGCGACATCGGACATGGAAGGCCGCGTAGGAGGTGGAGGATAATGGTCGAAAGGATCATGGACAGTCTCGGTCCCGAGTCTGGGATAGATTTGATGGAGCGTAGGTATTTCCTCAATTGAAAGGTTGAAGCCAGCAGCGAGCTCAGCCTTGACGCCAGCAAGGAGACTACTAAGCGTTGCAGAGGTAGTAATCAAGCGATGACACGAGGTCTCTTTCAGAAGATGAACGATAGCAGCAGGAGTATTGCGAGGAGAAATAGGAAATGGCTTTTCGAACATTTATTCAGTTTTCTTATCAAACAATGTGAGGTGGAAGTACTGACCACTAGACCGGCTATCATCAGTCCTACCGTCACCGCCTGGTACACAATTGTGTCGGCCAATGCAATGAAAGCGACAATCTCCTGGTCGGGCCCCAAGCGCCCGGGCCGAACTAGGCGAGCAACTCGGTGACATGCACGGCCAAATTCAAGGAATGTGATCTCAGTTACGTTGCTCGAGCCATCTGTTTCATAAGCAAACATGGGAAGGTCAGCATTGTGCTGCCAATTGAAATCTATGGACTCTGGAATGATCACCGAGCCGTCGAGGGGAGGGAAGACTGGTTCTCGTCGTAGAGTCATGAGTGAACTGATACCGTTGGGGCTACTTTATAGTGTTCCGCGACGTACTTGACCTCGGGTTCGGGCTCGAGCAGGTCCGATGATCAAGGGAAAGGCTCGTCTCCATCCGAAGGGAAGACATTACCTGACAGCGTGGCTTTCTACGCCGTACACTGGTATCCACTGGAAGTCACGTGAATGTTATACACCACTGACATGCCAGGGCTGGCCCCAGACAAGTCTGGACCAGAGTAAATCTAGTGTGGGTGTAATTGTTGGCAATCGTTGAAGAATCACGTCCAAGAAGAAAATTCGGAACAGCATATTTAAAAGATTGTATCATTGACGCCCTGCCACCCACCCTGGTACAATGCTGCCAGAGCAAAGGGAGCATTTTGATAACTACCGGAGCTGAAGCTATGGGTGAGGGACTGGCAAGCGAGCCAAGAAGTGGACCTGATAACTACCAGCGAAAAGCTTAGAGGACTGATTCTCGTAATGACTGGTGAACGAGCTCAGCTGTCCATGCCTCAGAAGGGAAAAGAGCTATACACTAAGAGACGTAACGATCAGTACAAACCCCCCTACCACCACTTAGTCTCTGACATATCCCAACGAGCCTATGACATACTCATGGCTCACTCACCCTATTATATCCACGCCCAATTTGACAACCTTCTTCCTCCCTTACACCCCGCTGACCCCACGCTTCTTCTGTACAATTGAGGGGTTCACACTGAGCATTAGAACCCCTGAGGCCATATTTGAGTCCGAGGACGTAGTGTCATGATTAGGAATATCGATATATTTATTTATTTTATTTGTTTATTTATTTTATTTGATCCAACACTCCATTCCGAACTCCTCTTTATTCTCCCGAACTCCTCTTTATTCTCCCGAACTCCTCTTTATTCTCGAAGTTCCGGTCTCATAAGTATCCACAAGTATCGTCAAAGTATCGTCATTTTCTCCTATAACCTACGCTTTATCGTTTATCACGCTCTATTCGAACTCCTGTAATTATCACAGGGACAGTTGAACTTAGCACATGATTACTAGAAGTAGAGTATAAAAACCCTTGTATTCGATAGCAAACTTTAACTTCGTTGTTGTTGATTCCTCTGATTTAATCGTTTAAGTCAGTTCCTGATACGTAGCGACTGGAATAATTCGATCGACCCTGATCTCTAATGAAACACTCATCACCCTACTCAAGAGCAGACTGATTGTAGATGAGACGTCCCAACACAATCTGAGCCCTGCCCAATGGTCTGATCCAAATGCTGGTGGTCAAACTGGTCAAAGGAGAGGAAAAAATCGACTGCGCTGCGACTGCCAAATGTTGAAGAAAGTGACGTGTAACTTCGTGCTATAATGTCATCTTATTGTAATATAACGTATGTTGATACGTCTGTCTCAAATCAGAGACAGAGACTGCGGAAAAGGACAAAAATATTATTTTATAAAAAGTCTGGCGACCAAAGACCAAAACTCATTTTCCATTTCCACCCGCTACCACCAAATCAATGACAATTTTGCCACACTCCTCCGTGATGGATGTAAAAGTGTTTCTTTATACCTTCTTCGGAATGATAGCAGATGTCCTCGACGTCATTTTGACGTACCTCTTGCCAGACAGGAGACCTCAGAGGAGCATTTCCGCAAGTACATATCATTCACCACTTTAGGCTGCGCTCAAGTGTATCACCCAGCCGTCAAGTGTCGACTCTCTGAGTGATGAGGAAATTCTCGAACTCAGGAAGAAGGCTCCTAGACTACGACCCGGGAACAATGCTCTAAAATTGACGGCAGATACCGTCGCAACGCCTTCCCAAGACCGACACGCAACCCATGATGCACCAGAAGTAAATGTTCTCAATCTATTGTTTGCAGAGACGACTATCCCTGTCCCACGCGTCCGCCGCATAGTCAAAAGCAGCGTAAATGTTTGGATCATCATGGACTTCATCCCAGGTTCAACCCTAGCTGAAGTATGGTCAACGCTTTCCACTTGGCGAAAGATCTGCATCGCTTTCACGCTGCGACGTTATGTTCGTCAACTCCGTCGCTTGACAGCGTCTGCCACGACGCCACCAGGTCCACTAAGTTCGAAACCACGGCTGTGTAATTCTCCTATCTTTGGCATGGTCAGACCTGAGCGCGGTCCGTTTGCGTCGTATCGTGAACTTTCAGCCTTCTTCAACGATCGTCATAAGATGACGCTGGAATATGAACCTATTTCACAAGATGACCCGTTCAGGACCCAGTATTTTGATGATTCAGGACCTCTGGTGCTGACGCATCAAGATATCAACCTTCGAAACGTTACTGTAGATGAAGATGGTCGTCTTTGGATGCTTGACTGGGAGTGGGCGGGATATTATCCACAGTATTTTGAATATGTTGCAATGGTGAGACAGAATGAGTATGATGAAAGGGTTAGCGGGACACACGACAAGTTTTGGAAGCTCTTAATTCCGTTTATCTGTGGCCCGTATCTCCGCCAGGATCTCTGGTTGAGGCGGATATCGAAGATGTTGCCCATAGGTCGATAGATATGAAAGACTGATTTTGTGCTCTTTTAACGATTTTATAAGGATTCTTTCGAAACAAAGCCTCACCAACATTGTTTCAGAGTGATAGATCTTGTTAGATGGTTATTGACTGGCAGGTAGATGTTCCAGATGAGAGAAAGCAGTGTGACACATCAAGATGAGTCCATGCATCTAAATACATGAACATGAATTCAACTGACATAAACTTCCAGTCAACAATGTCATAGCCATTCAGAGTGATCTCAGACTAGAATACCATCTTTCTAAAGATAAAGATGTAAAGATAATATTTTTATCTTTGCCCGACTTACACTTTAATTTTCATTTTTTTTTTGAATATTTGACAAATTTAAAGATGGCACAAAACACTATGATTCTCAATAACTTTGTAAAGTAAAATAACAAGTCTCATTGTGGCACTATTATAATATGGCAAGGATATAACAACTTGAGATTTACCTGAAATTGCTTTTACTATGTGATATTACATTTATTTTCAAACCTCAATGTGTCTTGAAAATATTTTGAGGCTTTCAATCTGGATCTGGCAGGTAATAAGAAACATCACTCAGCCTAATGTCAGGTATGAAACCCAACAGATCCCAGAACATAACTTGACCATATATTCTAACTACTCTTTTACTGATGGTATTGCATGGTTCAAATATGGATTGGTGCACCAACAAAGATACAATGAATTTGAGATGAATGGCATAAATCATAATTTTGTCCAATGGGGTCCTTCATAGACAAGGACTAGCATCCGAGTACAGGAAAGGTAGATTGTTTGACATTATGCACTGATCTACTTAACTTCTCGCAACAAGATGTTGCTGCCTAGTAGGCTTTCAACTCCATCATATGCATCTTATTCCGCTCGTACTTTTTTTACATACAGATACAATACCGTCCGCTCATATTTTGAGTTGGTCTAGTTGTGTGATGTACAGAATCATCGTTTCTCCGCCGAAATTTCGCGCGAGGTGCCAAGCTTGAAATTCAAGCTACCGATGCTTCCATACTTCCATATACTTCATGGCTTCTGCGCAATGATGTCGGAAACCTTTTTTGTTTTACCCTTTTCTTTACGTAGAACCTTGGATAAATCCCGGCGCATTTGCACGACAATCAAAGGCGGAGATGTATTCAAAGGTGATGATCGTCGTCACGGAGTGTCTCTAAGGCACCATAAACGGCTCATCGTCAGTCGAGGGTAATACGAGTATTCCAAGTTGCATGTTCATTTAGACATCGAGAGCTTATCACCATTCAACCTACTCATACCCTCAGAACAACGTCTCCGTGGCCTTGGTGTTTTGCTTTTCGGTTCCTCACAGAACGGGACACCGGGCATTCTTCGCACATCTTCGGATTCGTGTGGTTCAACTTCGAATTTATCCGACCAAGGACAGACATATATACCGGCACTCACTGCTCCAACTTCTCATCCATCCGAGTTACACATGATCCAGAAACACATCTTGCTCTCCCTCGCGCTCGTCGCCACTGGCGCTTTTGCACAGACGATCAGCGGACAGTTTGACTGTCTCCCGGCGGGACAGTATACGCTTTGTCAGAACCTGTGGGGGATACGTACGTTTGTTCATCTCGCTATTGAGTGCGACGTACAAATACAGTGACGGATCGTAGGGTCTGGCGTGGGCAGCCAGTCGTCGACATTGAACAGCGCGTCGGGGAACAGTGTCGCGTGGTCGACGACGTGGAATTGGGCGAACAACGAGAATAGTGTCAAGAGCTGTGAGTAGAGCAGACTTGTGGATTTGGTTGCTTGGGTTGACCTCGGGGTGTTTCAAGACGCAAACGTCATCGCGAATAATGCAATGGGTAAACAGGTACAGTCGAAAGTGAAATGACGGTTTGTTGGTGAGATTTACCTCTGTGATAGTTGCAAAACATCCAATCGGCGCCGACGACGTGGAACTGGGCGTACCAGTCGCAGTCTGCGGGTATTCGCGCGGACGTCTCGTGAGTCGTATGCAGTATAAACGTCGCTCGCTCACCGGTTTGGCAGCTATGACATTTGGTTCGGAACTGCGCCTTCTGGCGAGCCTGCTTCGTCCGCATCGTCCTACGAAATGTAAGGCCAGATTTTCGACAAGTGACAACGGCTGACTGACCCGTGCAAACAGTATGATCTGGTTGTCTGGTCTTGGCGGGTACGTCTGTGGAACTTTACTACATAGCACGAAGCTCTGAGTGCAATGCAGGATCCAGCCTGTGGGCTCACAAATCGCGTCGGGGGTGTCGGTGGCGGGACACACGTGGAACCTGTGGCGCGGACCCAACACGAACTGGCAGGTCATCTCGTTTGTTAGCGCGTCGGGCGATATCACGTCGTTCTCTGCGGATCTGAAAGAGTTCTTTAGTAAGTGACGCGTCGCGTCGGGGAGCACATCTGATGGACTTTTGTAGATTATCTTGTTGCAAACCAGGGTGTGGCGGCTACTCAGGTGAGTTGATTATGACAGCCGTTGGCTTTGGCTGATTATTATCAGTATGTGCAAGCGATTCAGACGGGAACTGAGCCGTTCACTGGATCTGCGGTATTGGTGACGAACAACTATAGCGTGTCTCTTGAGTAGATGAATAAAGAGCAATTTATCCAATAACAAAGAGCTGTAGACAGTTTTTACTACACCGGCGCACGGCACTGATGCAGCGTACACTGGAATTAAAGATCTATGTTGTCTACTCTTCCTTCTTGCTGCCAATGCGTTTTTCAGCTTCGGCAATGGAAGCGGCGTCTGTGGCGGGACCTGATGGGGGAGCTGGGAGAGAGTTAGTGGAGGGCGTCAAGAAAGCAGCAAGACGTACCTCCAAACATGCCAGGAGTCTTAAAGGGTCTCTTGAGATCGCCGTCTGGAGTTTTTCCGAGGACGTGGATGGCGACGAGTTTGGCGTCGTAGAGATTCTTGAGGGTCATGAGTGCCTGAATAAAAAGGGGCTGGGTGTACTTGAGGTAGAGGTGCATGAAGGCCATCATGGCGATGCCCATGTAGGCTCCACGGAGCTGAGGAGGAATGAGGGACGTGACAGAAGGAGTAAAGGGGTGCGCACGAGCTTGGAGGTTTCTGAAAGGTCATAATCACGGACAGTGGTTGTGACGAGTTGGCCGGGTTCTTGGGACTAGAGAGGGTGAGACGGGAGAGAGACGCAGCAGAGATGACGCACAAAAGGAGAGGAGGCCTCGACTAGGGAGGGGTGAGCGTGGGAAAGGAAGGGGGGACACGGGACTGACCGTATTTGAGGACAGACTGGTCGTTCTTGGCCTTGACCTGGGAGAGTGAGTGGGAGAGAGGGAGGGAGTGGAGGAAGGTACCTTGAGGGAGACGTAGTAGTATGTGGAGATGACGACGACCTGTGCGACGACATAGGCGATGCGGACATAGACAAGGACCTGGGGATCGTCAAACGGGATTTTGCGGGCCACTGGGGACACGGTGAGCAAGGCACGTGCAGCACAAAAGGAGGACGTACCCTGCATGGCGCCAAGGGAGATGGCGAGGTTCTGGAGGCTGCTCATCGTCGTGTTTGGCTGCAGATGGCTGCCACGCAAACACTTTTGCGTGGTGTTGTCGCGTGTTTGCAGCTGACGTCAGTCCCGACCACGATGAACCACGACCTCTCGCGCGCGACGTCCAGCAGACACGGCTCGTCCGTCTCCCGAAGCCAGTCCCTGATCAAGAAGAACACCGCGCCCCACGATCTGCAGCCATCTGATGTGCTGATCGACCGATTTGTCGCCTGGAAGGCCATTGTCAAGCAGCTCATTGCTTATTTCGAGGCAAGACATTGCGTCCGCCCTGCATTCCTTCTCACACTCTGTCCAGGGCATCGCCGACATCGAGAACAACACTGCCAAAGAACTCACGCGGCTCGGTGCAGTCATCCAGGTCCCGTTCCGGGCCGGCCACCAGTTTCTCGGCCAGGGCGGGCTGCAGGACATCTATTACGGCATCCGCGACAACACGCGCATCATTGCTGACCAGCACGCAAATCTCGGGCGCACCATCGACAGCTCCATTGTGCAGCACCTCCAGAAGCTGCGCACCGAGATCAAGGCCCACATCAAGGTGCGGTTCGTCTCTGCACCCAGCTCGGACTGACCCTGTTGCAGAATGTGCAGAACGACACGGGCAAGCTCGCAACGAACGTCGCCAAGGAGCGCGAGCTGTCGATGCGGCTCATTGGCGAACTATCGAGCAACATCTCCAGCTTCAAGAACCGCCCAATGAGCGTCACCCACAAGACTGATCCGTGCGCGCCACATCCATCCCTCTTGTTTCGCGTCTGACCCAGTGCAGGTTTGTCAGCAACCAGGCCGTCGAGCGCCAGCTGCAGCGCCAGGTCCACGAGGAGAATCTTCTCCAAAAGTCGATCATCATCATGCAACAAAACTCGGCTCATTTCGAAGAAGGCATCGTCCGCGCCATCCAGTCCGCCTGGCAGACGTACGACGAATGGTCTGCCCGCGCCAGTCTCGCCATCCAGGACTCGTCGCGCGCCCTTTCCCTCCGCATGTCCTCCCTTGCCCCCGACCGCGAATGGATCTCCTTTGCCGCCCGCTCAGACCACCTCCTTGACCCAGACACGCCCCTCCGCAACCCCGCCAACATAAACTACCCCTCCAAAGCCGATCCCTCTGTCCTTCCTGTACACACCGGCTACCTCGAGCGCAAGAAACGTTTCACCCGCGCCTACCGCGAGTCCTATTTCGTCCTCACTCCCGCAGGTTTCCTCCACGAGTACCAATCAAACGACCCCGCCACCCCCGAAGGAATCACCCCTATGTTCTCCCTCTTCCTCCCGGCGTGCACCCTCGGCCCCCCGTCTGTCTCCTCCAGCAGGTCCCACAAGTTCCACATCGAGGGTCGCAAGGACGGCACAGGCACCACCAAAGCTGGCGGTCTGGCCGGCTTCAAGGCACTCACAGGCACCCAGCATGCCTGGAGCTTCCGCTCCCGCAGCAGGGAGGACATGATGGAGTGGTGGAACGATATCAGGATGCTCTGTGCTCGCTACCTCGTCGCGAGCGAGCACATGGAACGCAGTGGGCCTGTCGCTGCTGCCGTTCGTGCTGCGGGCTACACAAGCGAGGACGACGACGAAGAAGAACAAGAGGGCAGCAGTATCGAGGAAGAGCTAGAGGAGGAAGGCGTCGACGACGATACCTATGAAGAGGCGATGGAGGAGCTCCCGTCTTATTCCCGGCCAGAGAAGAGTGCCGCCCTCGAGATTGGCCCAAATGGATATGCTGTCAGTATCCAGTCGTCCCTTTCCCACATCCTGTGCTTATTTTTTCCAGAAACATGTAAACAACGATCCAGGTCCCAGTCACGTATCCATGGGCGATGGTGCCCAGCCTGACCCCGACGCTAGCGCCACTTCTCACGCTAAACGCCAACCGAGCGTGCGTCAGCAAGAAAAAGCCCCAGAGGGTCGCGAGCCCAGGTTGCCTTCTGAGGAGCCACCAAATGCAATTTCCTGATCACGAGGCGTTCTGTGTGGCGTTGTAGGCGTGTTTGTTAGAGGTATTGTAATTTTTTCTACCTAGTGTAGAGTGTATTTTTGTACTTTGGACACCTGTCCTTGAATCCTACTGGGCTCGAGGACAACCATGACAACGCCAGAGTGACATCAGGGCGTGCATTGTTCAGTATCTAACTTTAACCCGACTAGGTTTTACTCGCACATGGTCCGTCTTACATATCGCATTTTCCTCACGTTTATCCTCACATGCTATCCGTCGCCGTCATCCTAGTAATATTGGGTCTGGAGTCGGCCTTCAGGAAGATGTAACTTCCTAATTCATCAATAACAAGAATGGCTGAAAAAGCTGGACACTTGATGCATATCGGATGAAAAGACGAAGATACGTGAAACTTCAAGGATTCAACTTCGGCTTTGGTTAGAGAAGCTATCGAGCTGAACTCGTATTAAATTTGTCGAGAGTACACAAGGACTTACCAGCAAAGATATTGATTATATCCTATTTGCCGTTTGCCTGCCTGAAGAAAATGATCAATCGTGGCGTTGCGATTTAGTTGAACAAGATAATCTTCGGTAGACCGACTGCCGGATCCTAGAACCTGAACTTGCAATTTGCTTCATGACTACTACTACTAGCAAGTAATCTCTGCCTCATTACCTTATACCTCTCCTTTCCATTCTGACAGTGGAATGCAATCACCCACAGGGACGAGAAATTCTGGGTATCGCTCTCCAGCGACATCAGCCGCTTCAACGAGTTGTCGAATGGCTTTGACATCCTCTGGTGCCAAGGAAATTTCTGAACTGAGCGCATTTTCCTCAACACGCTCGATGCTGCGAATACCGGGAATGGGAATGACTGTCGTAACCAGGATGAATAATAGGCTAAGCAAAAAAGGCCCAGTTGCAAAAGTTGAACGTACAGTTGGGATGTTCCGCAAGGATCCACGCGAGCGTTATCTGGCTGGCTGTTACCTTGTACTTGTCTGCGAATTTTTGAAGCTGGTCAACAATCTTCAAATTCTTTGGGAAGTTTTCCTCCGAAAACCTGGGTAACATCCTCCTACCGTCGCCCTCGGCGAAGTCGGCAGGGGACTTGAACCTGTAGCATCAACCATCGTTATGACGGTTGACCCTGATCTGTATGTCGACATACCTTCCGGTTGTTAGACCCCGTGAAAGTGGGGAATATGCAACAACAGCCATGCCTGCTTGGTCGATAGCGTCTGAAAAGCCGGTCTTCTCTACGTAGAGTTCGAAAGGACTGAACTCCATTTGTGCCGCAATTATCTTCTCTCCAAGCCCGGGAACTGCCTTTGCCCGCTTCAAGGTTGCGATACTCGGCTCTGAAAGACCAAGCCATTTGATCTGTCCGCCCTCAACGAAAGGTCGCAAAGTTTCGAGCACGATCTCGATAGGGACCTCTGGGTCTACGCGAATCTGGTAGTACAGGTCGATGTAGTCCGTCTGGAGCCGTTCCAGCGATCTCTTCAACTGCTGAACAATATATGAGAGCTGACTGTTGGGCTTGTTATCCTTCTTAATTGGGTCAGATGAACCGAATTTGGTAGCAAGGAATATTTCTGAACGACGGCCGGTTTCGACGAACCACTTGCCAATTAACTCTTCACCTGGTAGACGATATAGGGCTGAGGCATGCACAATCATGACGTACTTACTGTGGCCGTAGATATTAGCAGTGTCCCAGAATGTCATTCCGCGATTCGCTGCATAAGTCAACGTTTCGAAAGAGACTTTGTCGTCATTAGCGCCGTAGACCGAACCCAGAGCGGCGCCCGAACCCATCCCTGGGCGGCAGCGATATATGATTTACACAAAGTCGTATGCTCGACGACTCACCCATAGTTCCAAGACCTATGGCACTAACGGATGGTCCATTCCTTCCTAGTTTACGTTTTATAAGAGGCATCTTGAAGGCGAAGAGATCACCGGGCCTTATATATACTGTCGAAACACAACAGCTTATTCATGTGTGTATCATATGACTTCGAATGAGAATTTCTAACAATAAGCGTTAAGCTCTCCCACATGCCGTCTGTTGTTGCAGGGTAACCGGGACGAGTGAGGTTCCCCATTGTCCATGTGCCGGGCCACTGAGCACGGGTGCAAAAGTATCAGAAAGATACTCATGTAGCCCTTTTGACTCTGGATCCGCGCCAGGAAGGACGACAGAGACTTCGATATAACCACTGGAAAAGCAAAACTTGTTTGTCAGAAACCCGTTTAGAGATCTGAAAGAACTTAGAACAAGAGAGAGAACGAGTTTACGAGAGAGACAACTGCGTTAATTGTACAACGAATATAGACTAATACATGGGTTTTTATATGTAGTTTTTTAGGAGAAAAGAATAGGAAGTTCTGAAACTGAGATACTCGTGAAATCGAAGAAATGTTTTATTAGAATAGGGAAGTAAGAAAAAAGGAGATTATGACGTATGTTATTAGGAGACTTCTGGGTTTTCGGACTTGTCACGAGGATCGTGACATCATCCCCTTCTGAGGATCGAGTCGTAATCTTTGGACTTCGGTGGTCGTGCGATTCGTCCAGATCGAGTAGTAGTTTGTAATGGAGGTTCGAAGTCGCGTTGAGAGGGAGCAGGAGGAGGAGAGGCTGAACGAATGGGATGATGAAGGATTACTCCGGAATGTGGAAGAGGTTCTGGAAGATCGGTTAAGGACACCGGTTCTCGATCGAAGTAGATTTGTGGAGGATGTGGGCGTCGCGGGTTGCGTCGGTGCCAGTGTTCGAGGATTTCGTAGAGTTCAGAAGGGATGTCGGAAAGAGGAATCCAAGAATTTTCTGAGTCTGGTAAACTTTTCCATGAGACGAAGTAGTCGAAACGACGTCCGACTTTTCGGGAATCAATGATGGTTTTGATGTCGCGTGGTAGCTCTGGAATGATGTCGGCAAGGGGAACAGGAGTAGATTGTAGTCGATCAGGGATGGAACTGGCTGGCGTGAAGGGTTCGAGCAGAGAAACATGAAACACAGGATGGAGTCGAGAATAGGATTTTGGAAGTTCGAGTAGATAAGATGAGAGTCCGTGGCGAGCTAGAATTTTGAAGGGACCAATTCGGTGAAAATCGAGTTTGTCTGAAGGACGGGTGGTTTTGATATTGCGTCGTAAGAGCCAGACAAGGTCTCCTGCTTTGAGTTCCGGCGCAGGCATATGGTGACGGTCGTAGTGCATTGCCATGTAGTCGTTTGCGTGTTGTAGTTCTAGTCGCAGTTCGGAATGAATTTCTTGAAGGCGATTAGCCAAATCTGTAGCAGCTGGATTGGTGGTGCGTTCCGTGATTCGGATTTCAAAATCAGGATTGTAACCGAGGTTCGCGAAAAAAGGTGACTGCTGAGTAGAGGAATTAGTGCGGTTGTTGAAGGAGAACTCAGCGAGTGCAAGGTAATCGACCCAATCATCTTGTTGGTAAGACGTATAGGCTCGAAGATAAGTTTCGAGGGTTTGATTGGTGCGTTCCGTTAATCCATCGGTTTGAGGGTGATAAGCGGTTGAGGGACGCATCTTGGTGCCGACGAGAGACATGAGGTTGGTAAAGAAAGAGGAAACGAAGATAGAACCGCGATCTGAGATGACGGAGTGAGGGAATCCATGATGTCGGAAAATGCGGTCGAGGTAAAGCCGAGCTAGTTCTGGGGCATTCATGGATTCGCAGATAGGAATAAAGTGAGCAGCACGGGTCATTCGGTCACAAATGACCCAAATAGCGTCGTAACCATGTGATGGAGGGAGTTTAGTGATAAAATCCATAGAAATGGACTGCCAGGGACGTTCTGGGATGTCCAGAGGTTGGAGAAGACCATAAGGTTTGTGAGTGGCGTTCTTGATACGGGCACAAGTTTCGCATGACTTAACGTAGGCGCGTGAATAAGTTTGCATACCGGGCCAGGAAAAGTCTTGACGAAGATTTTCGTAAGTGCCTGCTCGGCCAGGGTGACCGGAAATAACAGAGTCATGACGAGAGTGGAGGATCTTGGGACGAAGAGAGGCAGGAACAAAAAGGCAGCCATTATGGAAAACGAGGTCATCGTGTTGAGTAATCAAGTTGTCGTTTTGTTGTAATAGGGTGTGCCATTCAGTGTCGGTACGATAGGCAGTTTTGAAACTTTCTAGGAGCTCGGAGTTGTCCAGAGAGAATGTCGAAAGAGCATGGATTGAAAGCGAGGAAACGTCTGGAGGAATATCTGAAGGAAAACTTCGAGTGGTGTGATAGAGGTTCAGAAGTGCTTTTCGTTGATTGATGGAAGTCTCATCTCCTTCTTTAGGTTCGTAGTCCGGTCGGCAGGATGCAGCATCCGTGGGATTCTTCCTTCCTGGGGCAAAATCCAGTTGGAAATCGAATTCCGAAAGAAATGAGGACCATCGAGCTTGCTGTCGATTCAGTAGGCGGGAAGTCATAAAGTATCGGAGGTTTGTGTGGTCTGTAATTACAGAAATTGTGTGAGGTGAGCCAACCAACCATGAATGCCATTCTCGAAAAGCTTCTACAATGCCCAAAAGTTCCTTGTCATGGACTTCGTAATTTATTTCACTAGGCGCAAGTTTTCGTGAATAGTAGGCAACCAGATGTAAAAGAGAGTTTGAATCTGGTTGAAGGTGGATGGCTGACAGGGCATAGTCCGAGGTGTCTGTGACAACGGTGGACGGAAGTGTGGGATCAAAGTGACGTAATACGGGAGCTGTAGTAAAAGCCATTCTAAGTTTTTCGAAGGCTTTGCATGCTTCATTGTCTAAGCCAGGAAATCTCGTCTTATTCTGTTTTGTCGTTAGCGCATGAAGAGGTAGACAAATTTCAGAATATCGTGCCACAAAATCCCGATAGAAATTGCAGAAGCCAAGAAATTGCTGGATGGTTTTGACGGATGAAGGGAGAGGCCAGTTTTTAATGGTGTCAAGCTTCCTTGGGTTCATCTGGACTCCATTTGCTGAAATGATGTAGCCGAGATATTCTACTTGTGATTTCGAAAATTCGCATTTCTTGATATTGGCAAATAGATTAGCATTTCGGAGGCGCTCAAGTACGGCCTTGACTCGTTCTTCATGATTTTTGCCAGGTCTAGAGAATATTAAGATATCATCGAGGTACGCAACACAATAAATTTCGAGTATATCGTGTAAGACGTCTTGAATAAGAGCTTGGAAAGTAGCTGGAGCGTTCGTGAGACCAAAAGGCATGACTGTATATTCGAAAAGTCCGAGGTGCGTGTGAAATGCCGTCTTCCATTTGTCCCCTTCTTTTACCCGGATAAGGTTGAAAGCGTTCTTCAGGTCGATTACGGTGAATTTGTCACAGCCTTGAACACGATCGAGTAAGTCGGAGGTAAGTGGGAGTGGGTAACAGTTTTTTCTTGTAATGGCGTTCAGTCCCCGATAATCTACGCATAGCTGTAGATCCCCTGTCTTCCTCTTAACGAATAGGATTGGTGAGGCTGCTGAAGATGTTGAGCGTTGGATACATCCTTTAGCAAGCTGATCTTCTATGTATTCAAAAAGGGCAGCTCGTTTGTCCTGAGAAAGTGAGTAGATATGTCAGGTTCCGCTGAGTCAGGGGCTTTCCGGGAAAGCAATCGCCCTTACAATGCGGACTTGACCCACGGATACTCAGGTGTCTGGAACTCTGGGGCTAGGACTCCAGGGTTCAAGACGTGGACAGGGAAATCCCAGGAGAGGGGACTTAGTCCGGGGGGTTTGGGTGGTGGGTGACGGGGGAGTTCGGGTGGGGGTCGAGTCGTGAACCGGAGGTTCTAAGACGAGACCAAGTTAGCAAATTAAAGTCGCAAAGTGCGTACCAATCTTAGAGCACACGAATACTTAGGCGTGCCAGTCGAAGTGTACCAATCAAGGCGTACCAGTCAAGCAAAGGGGCACGCAATAACCAAAGTAATATCAAGACTAGCAAATACAACAAGGAACTACGCTATAAGTACTACGGGACCCGGTCTTGGGGTTCCGGGGTGTCTGGGATGGGCTCCAGGGGTCATTGAGTTAGCACAGGGGCTGTATACCGGGATCACGCGTGTGGGGCGCGCGATCAATTGGCGTGGAGGGAGCTGTGATGCGTGATGCGTGATAGCCGGAAATGGGCCGCGTGATCCAGTTGTTGATCGGGGCTGGTGGCGGCTGATGGCGGTTCTTGATGCGTGTGATGGCAGTGTCAGCGGTCGTGATGGTGGGGCGTGTCCTGCGGGGTCGGCGGGAGGGTCCCGGATGGTGTTCCGGGGGTGTCCCGGGGAGGGTCCGGAGGGGAGGGGTCGTGACATCACCCCCCCTTCAGCGCCGAGACTCTCCAAGGCATGCGTAGCCGGTGGCTCGGACCGGGGTCCAACCGTGGGATCCTGCACCTGACATGCCACGTATCGAAAAAAAATTTTACCATCGAACTCAACTTATGTCGCATACGCCGATGCATTCCCCGACGCCTCCGCCAACTAATGAAGTCGCGCCCCTTATGGCCTGGGAGGCCCGGGATGTGCGGTACCGAGCCCACCTCGACCGGGAGCGCGTGGCGGAGCTCGTCCGGCAATGTGAGTGCTTCCCGCGTCATCCGCCTAACTCCCCTGACCTTCCCATTTCAGAACAACTCAGCCACACTGTCCCGGAAGCAGGTCTCAGCCGGCACCCGGAGGTTGCTCCCGATGCGGGCCCAAGCGTTCTCCTGGAGTCCCACCCCAGTCGTCCCGCGCCTACCTTTGCACGGATGACTGTCCGCCCTCCCCGCCCTCAACCCCCTCCCCGTGCTAGGCTTTCTGCCCCCCGCTTTCGTTGCTCCAGGATAGCGATAGGGGCCGTTTCAGAGGTCCTGGAGGGTCAACGCGTTGCGTGGGAGGGCGTTACGCAAGAGTTGTTTGAGGGGGCCCTTGAGAGGCTCCGGGGCTTACCTGCCCACGCCTGGTGCGTGAGCAACGGACCGGTGAGTGGGCTCTCACCTCTTGGTCTATGTGCTGATCTTGGTGCAGTGCCTGCACTGCGCCCAGCGCGTGGTGCCTTGCCTGTTCGAAGTTCCGGGCCCCTTGTCCTGCCACAATACATCCGTCTGTGAGGCCTGCCGTCATAACCATGAGCGGTGCTCCGTGTCGGCGCTGTGGAGGGCGCGGTGTGTCTCCCGGGAGCAGGGGTGGCCGCTGGCTGGGGTTACTCGGAGGATGGGAGTGGAGGAGCAGGACTGGGTGGTGGAGCCGGTGGGGGAGGGGGAGGAGTCCGCGGCGCCCGCTGAGGCGCCCAGTGGGGGGTTGGGGGGTCAAGGAGTCGTTCGAGTGGGGGGCCGGGGGCGGCCTGTGGTCCTTATCACCCGTCGGGTGACCCGGGCCAGGACCAGCAGTCATGAGGGTCGCGGGGGGCGCCCCGACAAGGGGAAGAGGCGGGCGTCGCCTAGTCCCTCCCCGGGGCCTTCTAAGAGGGTGCACCTGCCTGCGGAAACCCCGCCCCCGACTCCCCCAGCGCGCCTCTCCCCGGCGACGTTCTCTCCCCTGTCCAGGTGACCGCTGGACGTTGAAGTGAGGGCTCTGCAGGAGCGCCTCGAGCAGGCCAACTGGGAGCGGGGGGAGCGCGAGGAGGGGGCAAGGGAAGAGGCGGCACTCCGGAGGAGGCTGGAGGAGGACCGCGAGATGGCTCTCCGGGAGCTGGAGGAGGCGAGAGTGGCCTGAGGGGGAGCTGAGGCTCAGCTGGACGCCATGAGGGCCAGGCTGGGGCAGAGGGTAGGGCTCCCGGAGCGAGGTCTCTCGAGCCCGGGGTTGGTCGAGGCCTTGCGCCGGGACGTGGTCATTGGGCGCATGGCCTCCTTGAGTGAGTGTCCCCCCTTTCATGCCTAGGTCGTACTAATATTTCCAGGCTGGGCTCCATTGGGCGCATGGCCTCCTTGAGTGAGTGTCCCCCCTTTCATGCCTAGGTCGTACTAATATTTCCAGGCTGGGCTCGGGAGCACCGTCTGCTCCTCGACGGGGCTGCCGTGGCACTCGCGTCTCTCCAAGAGGGGCTACGGTCGAAGGCGGGGAGCCCCGGGGTGGAGCGGGGTCTAGATTTGTTGAGGAGGCTGGTGGGTGCGCACCGCCGGAGGAACGTCCCGGCCCCGGAATCGTGGTTTGAGCGCATTTTGGACAAGGGCGAGCAGCTCCCATCCTGGGAGCAGCTGGCCGAGGAGGTGTTGCGAGAGCACGGTCCAGAGGGGGTGGGGGAGGATTTCCGGGGTTGGCCAAGGGGGGGGACTGGCGAGGGGAGTTCCGGTTAGGGGCGGTGTTTTGCGTTTGTTTCTTTTTTTCTTGTTGCTTTCGTCCATCTCGTTTTCTTGTCGTCGCCAACTGTAGAGTAATGTACCTATAGAAAATGTATATACTTGATTCGCTGGAGTAAGTAAATAAGGAGTCGTAAGGTGGTGAGAAGGTTGGAAGAGAGACCCTGCCCCGACTTCGGGGCGCTACGGTGAGAAAAGGTACTAACAAGGGAGTAAGATCTAGAAAGTGAAAGCAGAAAATATACATGGGAGTTGAATCCCTACTAGGCCCAGAGGCGGGGGTTACGCCCACTACTGCCGTCTGTGAGTCCTGCGCCCAGGAAGGTCGTTTTCCAGGTGCCGTCATTGAAAGTCCCAGAGCTTGTCGAGGGCGCCTTTGAGGTTTTGACGCGGTTCCCAGGTGTCGTCTTCCGGGCTGTATCCCTTCCATCGTACAAGGAAGTGGGGTCGTCCACAAATATTCCGGGAGTCAAGGATGTCTTCGACCTCGTAGTGGTACTTGTCCTCGACCTCGACTGGGGGAGGGGGCTCGGGGCGTCGTTCAGGGAAAGGATCCGGGGGGTGTCGTTCCAGGAAGCGGACGTGGAATACCGGGTGCAGACCTTTTAGTCCCGGGGGGAGCTCGATCTTGTAGGCGTGGGATGAGACCTTCTTCAATATTTTGAACGGGCCGAGGCGCTTGTGATCGAGTTTTGGGGAGGGCCGGCGGGTGCGGAGGTGGAGACCTTCTTCAATATTTTGAACGGGCCGAGGCGCTTGTGATCGAGTTTTGGGGAGGGCCGGCGGGTGCGGAGGTGGCGTTGATCTAACCATACCTTTGTCCCGGGGGTCCAGTCGGGGGTGTCTTCCCGTTTCTGGTCGGCGTGTTTCGCATAGGCCCGGTTCGCGGTGTCGATCTCTTCCCGGAGAAACTCGTGAAGGGATTTGAGATCCCAGGCGACCTCGTGGGCGGCGTGCGATGGGATGTCCCAGAGCGAGAGCATCAGTCGAGGGTAGTGTCCCTTGTTGGCGAAGAAGGGCGATACCCCGGTGGCAGAGTGCGGCGTGTTGTTGTAAGTGAATTCGGCCAGAGGGAGCTCGGTGCACCAGTTGTCCTGCAAGTAGTTGACGTACAGTCAGAGGTACTGCTCGAGAGACTGGTTGACCCTTTTGGTTTGGCCGTCGGTTTTGGGGTGGTAGGCGGTAGAGAGGTTAGTCTTTACTTCAAGTGCCTTACACAGGGAAGTCCAGAACTTGGACACGAAGAGAGGGCCACGGTCGGAGACGATGTCGTCCGGGAGTCCATGTTTGGCGAAGACGTGCTCGAGGAACAGCCGGGCGAAGTCCGGGGCGGTGTCCGTGGTGTGGCAGGGTAGGAAGATGCCCTGTTTGGTTAGCCTGCACACAACAACGAGAATGGCATCGAACCCTTCAGACTCCGGGAGTTCGACGATGTGATCCAGGGATATGGAGGACCAGGGGTGTCATCCGACTGGCAGGAGTTTCAGGAGTCCGTATGGTCGGTGTCGGGGGACCTTGGCCCGGAGGCAGGGTTCACATGATCGAATGTAGCGGGTCACGTCCTTCTTCAACCCTGGCCAAAAGTAAGTCCGGGAGATCAGCTAGAGAGTCTTACGTATCCCAGGGTGTTCCCAGAGCTTGTGATCGTGGTGTTGACGGAGGACATCGTAGCGGAGTCGGGCGTGATCCGGGACGTAGATGCGGCCGTCCCGGAGGAGGAGTTTTTTGTCGGGGGACACGGAGAAGGCGGGGTCCCGGTCGGTTTCGTCAGAAGAATTTCGGGGGTCATGATCGGTGAAGTACTTGTCTCGGGAAGCGCGGCAGATCTGGTTCAGGGTTCCTTCGTCGTTTAAGATCAGTACGGCATTCAGATGTTCGGGAGGGATCACCACGCAATGATTGAACGCATTGCGTTCCGCCTCGAACGACTTCTTGAGATAGACATCCGGTCAATGGGTGAGGGCGTCGGGTTTAGCTCCGAGTCGTCCCGGGCGGTACTGGATCGTGAAGTCGTATTCCAAGAGCACCTCGGACCATTGGGCCTGCCGTTGACTAAGCTGTTTGGTCGTGGTGAAGTACTGCAGGTTGTTGTGATCCGAGTAGACCTGAATCCGGTGCCGGGCTCCCTCGAGGTAGGCTCGCCATTGCTTGAAGGCTTCGACAATGGCGAGGAGTTCCTTGTCGTAGATGTCGTAGTTGAGCTCAGCGTCGATCATGGACCGGGTATAGAAGGCAACTGGCCGGGGCTCCCCTCCGGCAGGTTCCATCTGCGAGAGAATCCCGGCAATGGCGTAGTCGGAGGCGTCGCATTCCAGGATAATCGGGAGGGTCGGGTCGTAGTGCCGGAGTACGGGGGCGGTCGTGAAAGCCTCCTTGAGCAGGTTAAAGACACTCTGGCACTTACTGTCCCAGTTCCAGGCGACGTCCTTGCGCGTGAGCCGGTTGAGGGGTTTCGTGATACCAGAGTAGTTATCTATGAACCTCCGGTAGAAGTTAGCGAAACCCAAGAAAGACTGTACTTCCTTGACGTTCCGGGGCTGCGGCCAGTTGACGATGGCCTCGACCTTGTGGGGGTCCATGCGAACGCCGTTCGGGGATACGATGACGCCAAGATACTCAACCTCTTCCGTATGGAATGAACACTTCTCGGGCTTGGCGTGGAGGTTGTGCTCCCGGAGGCATTTGAGGACTTGCCGGACATGCTTCTGGTGATCCTCCGGTGAGTCGGAATAGATGAGGATGTCGTTCAGGTAGACGATCACGAAGACATCGCTCATGTTGTGGAAGATGTTGTTCATGAAGTATTGGAACGTGGCGGGGGAGTTAGTCATTCCGAAAGGCATCACAAGGTACTCAAACAGACCATACCGCGTGCGGAACGCGGTTTTCCACTCGTGTCCCGGGGCGATGCGGACGTTGTTGTAACCGGAGCGGAGGTCGATCTTCGTGTAGACCTTGGCACTGCGGAGTCGATCGACCAGATTGCCGATGAGCGGGAGCGGGTAGCGGTTCTTCTTGGTGATCTTATTGAGTCCCCGGTAGTCGACACAGAGTCGGAGCGAGCCGTCCTTCTTCTTGGCGAATAGAACCGGGGCTCCGGCGGCGGAGGTGGAGGGTCGGATGAATTCCTTACCGAGCATTTCGTCGAGGTAGTCCTTGAGAGCCCGGAGTTCGACCTCCGACATGTTGTAGACCTTGCCGAAAGGGGGGGTGGCTCCTTCCTCGAGGTCGATGGTGTGATCATAGGGGCGGTGAGGGGGGATCTCCTTGGCGTCTCCTTCGGAGAATACGTCAGCAAACTCATGATACTCCGGGGGAACTACTTCTCGGAGGATTTGCTCCTTGGTTTTCTGTTCCGGGGGAATAGCGTCCTCTCGTAGGTGTTCTTCCGGGAGAGAAGGCGAGGTGTGCAGCTGAAACGTGGGAGTTCCATCCCTCATGAGGCAGGCAAAGGGGGCGGCCCCAATGATCCTAATGTCGAGTGCGCTCGGGTCAATTGGTGTCGCGGAATCATCGGCCGGAGCAGGTGTGACGCGTGTCTGAGACCGGCAGGGGTAGTTTGGCCTCTTGTACTTGTTCCGAGGAATGTTTGGGGGTGGGGGCCTTGCAGTCTCGGATGGGCGGGGGTGGTGCATGCGTGGGGGGCGCGGCAGTCGTCCCGGAGGTGTCGGGCGTCGGTCGCTTCCTAGAGCCCGGAGGTGCACGGCGGTTGAGGGGTGGTCTTCAGGTCCTGGGAAGGTCATGGTGAGCGTCCTCCAATCGATGTCGGGGTTCGTGTCGCGCAGCCAGGGTAGTCCCAGCACCATCGGGGTCGATTCGTGAAGTCGCGTGACCAGGAAGTCGGAAGTGAACTCGTAGTTGTTGTCCAGGGTCACGCGTCCCGAGTGAGACCTTTGGATGGGGCCGGAGGAGGAGGGGGTGCCGTCAAGGCGTTGCAGGCAGAGGGGCTGGTCGAGGGAGTTGTGGGGGAGGTCGAGGGCGTCGCTGATGAAAACCCCGGTGGCTCCGCTGTCGATAAGAGGGGCTGGTCGAGGGAGTTGTGGGGGAGGTCGAGGGCGTCGCTGATGAAAACCCCGGTGGCTCCGCTGTCGATAAGGGCCGATATCGGCCCCGGGGCGCCGTCCAGCCTGGCATTGATGACGAAGAATCGGGATGAACAAGACTGGAGTCCAGGGGGTGGTGGGGGCTCGTTCGGGGGGTCCTTCGGGGTTGGATTTGAGGAGTGGGGGATGTCGAAGGGGAGTTGCTGGTCGTCGGGGGTCGGGTCCCGGGTCAGGCAAAGGGTGAGGTGTCGCCAATCGATGCGGGGGTTAAGGGGAGTTGCTGGTCGTCAGGGGTCGGGTCCCGGGTCAGGCAAAGGGTGAGGTGTCGCCAATCGATGCGGGGGTTAGTGTCTCGGAGCCACGGGAGCTCTAGGACCAGGGGTGCGGAAGGGTGAAGTTTGGTCACCAACATCCGGGAGGTGTGAGTCTGTCCGTTGGCGAAAGTGACGGGCATACGCACGAAGTGGGTGATGTCCCCTGCCATAGAGGCGTCTCCGTCGAAGAGGCAGAGCCATACCGGGACCGGGAGTCGCTGGGCGGGTTCCGGGGCAAGGGTAGACCATGCTTCATTGATGAAGTTGTCAGTGGTGCCACTGTCAACGAGGGTGTTGAGGGGAGTTCTGGAGGGGGTGAGGCAGGTTTTGAGGAGGAGGGAGTGTGAAGAGTGGGAGGGTAGGTAAGCCGTGAGGGTGTCTTGTATGAGTGCCGTAGAGCGAAGATGTGAGACCGGGGCGGAGAAGACGTCAGGGTCGATTCTGCGATTTAGGGCGTCTTCCGGGTCTAAATTGCCGGGTTGTTTTCCGAATACTCATAGGTGGCGTCCTCCCCTTCGAAGGTCCAGGTGGCACGTCCCATGACCTGTTGTTTGGGGCACTCGGAGATGAAATGGTCTTTCTCACCACAGAGTATGCAGGCACCCTCCCTTCTCCATCGTTCCTGCACGTCCGTCGGGACTTCGATCCAGGGTCGTCCCTTCTTTTGAAGCCGGTTGGCCCGGAGGGCCTCCTCGTCCCGTTCGTCATTGAGGTCGAAGTCTTTGGGGTCTTCCGGGGGTTCCTCAGGGCTTGGCGCGTTGCCCGGGTCGTGGGCGGCCACGGCGGCATTGAGTTGGGCCTGGGGGCGGGCGCCGCTGCCGGGGTTAGCATTGGGCGGGCCGTGACTCACCGGGGGTCGGCCGCCAGAGAACGTGGAGGGACCGGGGTTTCGACCTTGGGGGTTGGGGGCTTTGCCGGAGGGCCAAGGGGGTCCTCCTCTAGGGTTCCAGGGGGGTCGGGAATTCGAATACTCGCTGCGGTCTTCCCAGTAGCGTTGGTCAATCTGCATGACGAGGGCCTTGTATCCGGGGGTCGGGAATTCGAATACTCGCTGCGGTCTTCCCAGTAGCGTTGGTCAATCTGCATGACGAGGGCCTTGTATCCGTTGTAGGAGGGTTGTTTCGGGGCAAGTCGGAGGACGTCCTTGATGCGTTGTGGCAGGGCACGGCGGAGGGCATACCGGAGGGCGCTGTAGTTCCAACCTGTTTCGTAAGCTTCCTTCTCAAAACATACGATAAAGGTGGTGAAACGCTCTTCCGAGCGCATCCGGAGGTTGAAGAGGTTGTCCTCGGCCTCGGCCACGGTGTCGTAGATTCCGAACTTCCCGGAGAACTCGTTGACGAAGGCTTGCCAGCGAGCGAGTGCCGGGTTGTTGGGGTCGAACTGAATGAGGGCCGTGTAGTGATCGAAGGCGAGACGAAGGCTTGCCAGCGAGCGAGTGCCGGGTTGTTGGGGTCGAACTGAATGAGGGCCGTGTAGTGATCGAAGGCGATCTCCTGGAGGTATGATGTGGCAAAGGCCACCCGGGAGCTGTCAACCTGAAACGTGAGCGGCTTTGCCTGAAATGTATTGAGACACTGAGTGAGGAAGGTACGCCATTTTTGGGGGTCCCGGCCCGTGAAAGTGTTGGGCTTTTGGATGTCCAATCGTCCTTCGCGGGCGAGGGCGTCGCGAGCGTCGTCCAGTCCGCCAGCGTTGCGGGGAGGAGGGCCAGCATTGTAATAGTAGTAGTAGTGATTACCCCCCCTCCTTGAGGAGGAAAAGCACCAAGGGCAGGACCCCACCCGCCGGGAGGTCCTCCTCTGGGTGGCTCACCTGGGGGTCCACGCCCGGGAGGCCCGTTGTCTCAAGGCCTGCCAGGAGGGGGCCCGGGTCTCCACGCAGGAAGTGGCGGAGGTGGAGGGCCTGGGGGTCATCCTCGAGGTTTGGCTGGGGGTGGCGGAGGTGGTCGGGGAGGGTTCGGCGGTGTCAGGTCGGGTGGAGGGGGGTCGGGTGCTGGGTCGGGTACTGGGTTGTGCGGGGAACGTTCAATCCGGGAGGGTCGTGCTTGTATTGGGGGTCGCAGGGGGTTTTGTAGGTCGAAGTGGGATGGCGGATCGCGGCAGGAGTTGCCTTCTGGAGAGACCGGGGCTGACGTAGGGGGAGGTACCGGGACGGGCACGGGCACGGGACGTGGTTCGTTGTTGCCACGCGTAAGCTCGTCGATGTAGTACAGCGTGTCGTCCATGCTAGGGGTGTCCGTGCGGGGTCTGCCGGGGTTCGCCGGGGCCAGGGGTCGGATGTTGTCTGTTTGCGGGAGGGGTTCCAGGGGTCTCTGGGGCTGCCTCCAGGTCTTGAAGGTACTAGGAACGGAATTAGCCCTGCGACGAGTTGACAAGCCTACCGTGCGGGCAGCGGGTTGGTCAAAAAGGCCTCCAGTCAGGTTGAGGGACCGTAATATGGCTGAGGCGTTCTGCCGTTCCTCCCATTGTTGTTGCTCCGGAGTGGGGACCGTGGGGGCTGCCGGGACTGCTGGGGCCGGTTCCAGGGGTTCCCGTCGAATGTGAATCGAGCGACCTGGGTCCGCGGGGTCGTTGAGGGGCCGAGGGGAGGGGGACGCGTGGACTTCGTCGAGCAGTTGCTGTAATTCTTCCCGGAGGATCGTATTGCGCCTATACTTTACCATGGTTTGCTCCGGGAGTTCTCCTCGCGTGAGGCAATCCCCGAATTCGACCAGGCAGTGAGCCCATTCCTCCTTACCATGGTTTGCTCCGGGAGTTCTCCTCGCGTGAGGCAATCCCCGAATTCGACCAGGCAGTGAGCCCATTCCTCCGAAGTGCCTTCGAAGTCGTCGTGTCCGAATTCCACTAGCAGCGTCCTTGTCCGTTGCACGAAGTCCTCCGGTGAGATCCTGAGGGAGCGGAGTACCTCGTTCTGTTGCCGTTCATACTCCTCAAGGCATCGTCGTCCCATTGGCGAGGAAGGGGTTCGAGCGGGTGGAGCGGTGGCCGGGTAATGACGAGGGGGGTAGTTGGGGTAGGGGGGTCCTCGGGGTTCTCGGGGTTGGGGGACGGGGCGCTGATAACCGTAGTAGGGGGTAGGTGCAAAGGGGCCCTTGCTGGGGGGAATTGGGCGAGGTCCACTGGGTACAGGTGGGGTCTCTGGCAGGCCCCCGGGGATGCTCCGGTACGAGGGGACCTCCACGGGTCGTGCCATGGCTAAGTTGGGCGGAGGGGCCCAGCTGGCTGAGGGCCCCAGGTCATAGAGGGACGGGTCGGGGGCCCAGTGGCGGTGGAGATATTGAGGTTCGTACGGGAGAGGTGGGTAGACAGGGCGGGAGGTCTGCGCGGAGTAGTGATCGGGTACTGGGCATCCGTAAGGGTCGGTCTGGTACCTCGTGGGGTAGTAAGTGTGAGTATACGTAGCCATCAAGAACGGTGTAAGGAGGGAGTCTTGATATTATGTCAGGTTCCGCTGAGTTGGGGGCTTTCCAGGAAAGCAATCGCCCTTACAATGCGGACTTGACCCACGGATACTCGGGTGTCTGGAACTCTGGGGCTAGGACTCCGGGGAAAGCAATCGCCCTTACAATGCGGACTTGACCCACGGATACTCGGGTGTCTGGAACTCTGGGGCTAGGACTCCGGGATTCAAGACGTGGACAGGGAAATTCCAGGAGAGGGGACTTAGTCCGGGGGGTTTGGGTGGTAGGTGATGGGGGAGTTCGGGTGGGGGTCGAGTCGTGAACCGGAGGTTCTAAGACGAGACCAAGTTAGCAAATTAAAGTCGCGAAGTGCGTACCAATCTTAGAGCATGCGAATACTTAGGCGTGCCAGTCGAAGCGTACCAATCAAGGCGTACCAGTCAAGCAAAGGGGCACGCAATAACCAAAGTAAATACTTAGGCGTGCCAGTCGAAGCGTACCAATCAAGGCGTACCAGTCAAGCAAAGGGGCACGCAATAACCAAAGTAATATCAAAACTAGCGAATACAACAAGGAACTACGCTATAAGTACTACGGGACCCGGTCTCGGGGTTCCGGGGTGTCTGGGATGGGCTCCGGGGGTCATTGAGTTAGCGGCAGGGGCTGTATACCGGGATCGCGCGTGTGGGGCGTGCGATCAATTGGCGCGGAGGGAGCTGTGATGCGTGATGCGTGATAGCCAGAAATGGGCCGCGTGATCTGGTCGTTGATCGGGGCTGGTGGCAGCTGATGGCGGTGTCGGCGGTCGTGATGGCGGGGCATGTCCTGCGGGGTCGGCGGGAGGGTCCCGGATGGTGTTCCGGGGGTGTCCCGGGGAGGGTCCAGAGGGGAGGGGTCGTGACAAGATAGGGCCAAATGGGGGTGTCTCGCCTTCTATAATGTCAATTGCTATGTTGTAAGGGCGATGCTCAGGTAGTTTGTTGACTTCTATTGGATCAAATACGTCAAGATATTCGTGAAATTCTTGTGGTAGAAGACTGGTGGTTTCGTTCTTGTTTTTTGAGTTTTGATTTTCCCGGTAAGTAGGCAGTGGTTCAGGAGGAGGTGAGTCGGGATTAAGAATGTCTGATGGTTGTGAGGAGGAAAGAGAATTGATGCGAATTTTGAGTTCATCGTTATCTGTATACCAAACACAAGATATTTTTGATTTTTAGCATATTTTTTAAAATGTTGCAGAGAACAGATGGAAATGTCAATAGGCTTAGGCTTTGGACCATAAATTGGATCCGGTTTTGAGGGTGGTGTCGACCAAATAGCAAGTAATTCTTTGCGACTAATGCCGTTCCAAATTGGGGGTCGTAAAATGGAAGCTGACGAAGTCGGGTAAGTTGATTGATAATCGGAAAAGGTAGGAGGCTTCTTGTCACAGGGTGGATCAAGAACCTTCATGATTTCAGGGGTCGGCATCTTGGTAAGACCTAAGCCTAGTCCGAGAGAACCGATAGATGAGACTGAGTGAGCGCCAGGTTTTATAGGACCATAGCCCTGACCAAATGCGGTAACTGGAAAGTCATGGTTAGCACCGCAGGAAGACAGAGAAAGTTGTCTGCAAGCCCAATCAATTGAGGGATTGTGTTGTTTTAGCCAGTCAAGGCCAAGTAATATGGGATAAGGCATTGAGACAATGCTGAGACGAAGAACCTCTTGATGGTCACGGACTTTCAATTGCGTAATGACGTCATGAGTCAATAGTCCAGAATTCAGGGGTCAATCGTCGATGGTGTAAATGGGGATTGGAGAAGATTTAGGAGCACGAGGTAAAGAGTGTCAGGAGGCAAAAGTATCAGAAATATGGGAGGACGTAGCGCCGCTGTCGATAAAAGCATAAGATTTGATAGGTTTTCTTTGAGTAAAATAAAGTGTAACTGGAATAAAAAAGTGATTCTTATTATGAGGGGATAAGCAAACATGATTGGGTAAAAAGAAATTAGGAGAAGAAGTTGCACGAATCATCCATTTGCTGTTTGTAGTCCTATCAAATTTAAGCTCTTTGCAGCGACGGGGAAGCAACTCGGTTCCTTCCGTCAATGCCGAAGACCCTGGAACTAGTTGGTCTTCGGCTTGGCTTTTTCCGAGTCGCCATGTTTAGCCTTTTGCTTGAAGCAATCGGTTGCTTTGTGGCCTTCCTTGCCGCAGTAAAGGCATAAATTGTTCTTGATGTGGTGTTCGCGTTCAGCGGCAGTGAGGGGGCCTCGAGGTTTTGAACCAGTTGTAACTGCGTATACATCCATGGGAACCACATCGGAAGTAGAGTTAGAATTGGAAGCGGGGACAGCTGAATTAGAGTTTGGTTTCGAGTAGTGAAAATCGGAATCCTTCTTCTTTTTGCCGGTTTCAACACGTTTTTCGATTTTGTGCTGGTGTAAGTTGGTATCAATCGATATGACGAGAGGCTCCCAGGCTTCGAGTGTAAGCAGGTGATCTACGATGTTGACAAGGTGGTCTTTAACAGAAGGTTTGAGTCCCTTCATAAATCGCGTGATTTTCGTTTGTTCTGTCATGTCCAAGTGGCTGGCAAGTTCCATAAATGCCGTAAGATAGTAATGAGCAGAGCCAGTTTGCTTGAGAGCATCGAGCTTGAGAGCGTCGAGCTTGAGTTTGGCGTTTTGAATTAAGCTAGGGTCCGAAAACTTATGCCGGAATGCAAGGAGGAAACTATTCCAATTATAGAGCAAGTGGGAGTTGGTTCGTTCTAAATGGTTGAACCATTCGATGGGCATACCATCCTTGAGGTGAAGGCCGACATAGAGCACTTTGGAATGGTTGTCGGGGAAGGATATTCCATGGAACTGAATGATACGTTGGACTTCAGAGAGGAAAGGAGTGACATCACCGTGTTTTCCACTAAAAATACACGCATTGCGAAGTTTGACATAACTGCCACGATCAGGAGTTGGCTGTTCAGGTTGTCATTGGGCTACTTCGTTCATGACATCGATGAGACTGTGCTGCAACAATGTCTGATTCTGCGTGAGCTGGGCAAGGATAGCGGTGAATTCTGGAGTCATAGCGGGAGGGTTCCCGGTCCCTGGAACTTGATCTTGATTCATGAAAGGAATCGCTGTGGGGTCAAAGTTTCCAGCAAGTTGAGTGAAATCGATTACAGGGGTAAGTTGGGGATTATAAGCGTCTGGATTGAGAGGGGGAGGCTGGATAGTTGGGGAGTTGTAATCAAGGTTGACAGAAGTTGTTGCCATAGAATAGTGGTACAATTAAACTTTGTCAGAAACCCGTTTAGAGATCTGAAAGAACTTAGAACAAGAGAGAGAACGAGTTTACAAGAGAGACAACTGCGTTAATTGTACAACGAATATAGACTAATACATGGGTTTTTATATGTAGTTTTTTAGGAGAAAAGAATAGGAAGTTCTGAAACTGAGATACTCGTGAAATCGAAGAAATGTTTTATTAGAATAGGGAAGTAAGAAAAAAGGAGATTATGACGTATGTTATTAGGAGACTTCTGGGTTTTCGGACTTGTCATGAGGATTGTGACATTGTTCCAGCTCTGCAACATGGCCCTGCGACAGTCGAGGTTATGGTTCTGCGCGAGCGTAAAGGGAGCGGTTGAGCCTGGAAAGCAAGTGGCCGTGTTCTATGAAACGGGCAAAGTGTGCCTTTACCTCCTGAGCCGTAGGTACAAGAGGTTTGCAGCATGACCACTAATTTCTAATGGCATGCCCTGCAATATTAATCGTTGTATGCATTTGCTGGATATCTCACCATGCCTGGAGCAGTCCTCTGCAGCAGACAACTCTGTACTATTTCAAGTCGCAAAGGTCATATTGAGCACAATGGAGGTGCTGGCATCCACAATCTCCAACCCAACACTTTTTACTATGCGTGACCTTTGAGAATCGTGGATACAACTTCAATATTAACTGACGATGTTGCTTGACGTAAACGCAGGTTCCGAGGGTAAGGAGCGTTTTCGGAGGCCTCTGCGTGGTCAACACTTTACAGATCACCGAGTTTAGGGCCGTTTCCGACTCAGTGCCAGTGTTTGGCAGATGCTGGGTAGGGAACAGTAGGGTCCAGGGTTTCATTCATCAGCCAGTTCACATGCAATGGTCTTGCATTGTCCTCCATGCAACAATTTTGCAATTTCTTTTTCATGCAACGGTCTTGCATTCATACCACTACCATCGCCTCACAGGTGAGCGCAAGTTGCTCGTACCTCACAGTTCAGTAATTTGACACTCTTCGCAGAGCAGTGATAGCCTCCGTTGTCTGGTTTTTGATTCTATTTGCATCACTGTTCCAAGAAGTAGGTCTATATTCAGTTGCCAGTCGATGAGTCTCTATCACATTGTGCACTGCAGTTTAATACGAATACGCTTTCAGAATTATCTTCTGAATAGCAAGTTCGTTCACAGTAAGCCTACAGCTAGTACAGTTGACTATGAGCTTATGCATACGCTTTCAATACTAGATTTTCTATTCCCTAGTCGTACTTTTTTTGCGCACCCTCCTACCTCTCCCTTGTTATCCTTTTCTTGGACTCTGTTTTTTGACGAATCTTCTTTCTTGTTCTCATTATTCTAGTACATAGTGTACGTACAAAGTGCTTAGCCATAGCTACGTCGCCACTTCAAGAAATCAAAAATGAAGGGGTCGCTTTGGCAGCTGATTTCCGCTAAACTGTTTTCCATCAATAAGAATCGTGTGGTGCGACGAACTGCAGAGGACTTTACATCATCCTATCATAAGTGTCGGACTACTTCCTATCTGAGTTCTCCGCATCCGATCAGTCACGTGATCTTGCCACCTCACTCGTTGGTCACTTGATTTGCAGCCTCAGTTGTTTTCCCCATTGTTGGCATGACACTGAGGCTGTAAGTAACCACTTATTCACTGTCAAAGACATTTACTCATATTAACATTACGATACAGTAATCTCTTTTTTCGTGTCTACTTAGATACAATAATCTCAGTTGTTTTCCCCATTGTTGGCACGATACTGAGGCTTAATCTCTTTTTTCGTGTCTACTTAGATCCGGTGCTACAAGTTATGGGCCTTTTTTAAGCCTGGTTTGGTGGAACAACTCATTGCCCTGATACTCCTTCAGATGCCCATGGCTGCCTCCACATGATATCTTATTTTCTTTCATTATGTCCAATTACTCAGGAGATGAACGGAATATTCCAAGTTTTCCCCAGGAGAGTGAAGACGCAATGGCTTACTTTACACCAGGCTCCCTTTCTAATCCACGCATGGTCGAACTGCCGACTTGGAAAACACATCACCTGCAACGACTGCACTCTTCTTTTCCTAATTTAAATTCTTATGATACACCGCCCACTTTTCAGAACAATAGAACTTATAATCTTCCTCATTCCAATCTTAATCCTCCACCATTATCTCCTTCTCCCTATTTTCCTACCACTTTTCATGCTCCAGCACCTCGTAGACATCATTTTCCACCTCCTTCTGTACATACATACCATTCTGAATCTGATTCCACTTCTAGACCAAATTCTGTATATTCTCGACCTTCTGCTGTTCCAAATTCTCCTGTACTCTCCCATCCACCTTCTGCACATGCATTTAGGACAAATTCAGTTTGTCCTGATGACTTGCGTCCCAATTCCATTTGCCCTTGCTCTGTTCAACTTTTTGAAGTCCCCCTTCCTCCATCACGTACTGCATCCTCTGTTTCTGTCATATAGCAATTGGACAATCATCCAGACAATCAGCATACATTCCCTGTTTTTCATGATATCTATCCTGATCATACTTTTTCTTCCAACTCCACTCATGCTTCTTCTGAAAGACTTCATCATGCTCCTTTGCCTAACATACCTCAAATTCCACCCTGTTTTCAACATATTCCAAATGCTCATAATTTCAATTTTCCTCATAATATGCCTTGTTCTCCTCTTTATCAATGTGATATTCCACCTCATCTCATACTGAATCCAATTCCCATGCCTGTTCAACCTCATTTGCTGATACCACCTCCACAACATGTTCAACCTCATTTACCGATACCACCTCCACATCATCGTCCTCCACCTCCTCAACAACTCCATTCACGTACATTGCGTTTAACTAATCTGCCTTCCTCTGATATTAAACTACCTTCTTTAGCTACCATTCCCCTTCTTTGTTCTTCTGCGGAATAGGTTTCCTGGAAATTGGCGGTTACTCGTATTATTGCCAGTATCAGGCTACATGGTTACATTTGTCAGATCTCTAATGTTGGTAATCTTTGGGATCCGACAAGCCCTGTTGCACTACCACCCCATTATGATTTTGACTCAATGCCTGAAGAGACGAATGTGTATCAGATTTTCTGGCTAAATGACAACATTGTTGAACATGTTATTGTCGGAAGATTGTTTCAAGATATCCAAGATTTTCTTCCTCCTAAATGTGATGGACCTTACAATCTCCCTATACATCCTGCTCATGAACTTCTGACTTTCCTATGTGAGTGCTTTGGAATTGGCAGTGCATCTGTTGCCAAATTCACCAAGTCAAAAGTCTTTGCTTTAACTGCTTCATTGAACACAGTTTCTATCTATGTACAAGCTTGGCGCTCTGCCGTTCATCAGTTGAATGGCACACCCTGAGATTTTACCCCTTAGCAACAGATACAAAAATTCATTGATGGCCTGCCCAATAGAGATCATTGGTCTGTCTTAAAGAAAGAAATATATCTTTCCTGGAAGAATTCTGGACCTGGTGGAATGTACAATTTCGCTCAGCTCACAACCAGAGTGATGAACATAGATGCTAAGTATTGTAGACTGGCATTGGCTTTTTGATCTCACCCTACACAAACCAATCAAAGTTCCAACCCACCAATTTCCAACTCTTTGCCTACTACTATCACAAATTTTACCTCTAATGCTCCAACTGACTCGACTACTTCTTGACCACGTACACAATGCACCAATTGCAACATGTATGGTCACACAATTGAGTTGTGCTGGTCCAAGGGAGGAGGAATGGAGAATGGTTGCAATCTGGCACAGTTACGTCCTAGAGCCAATGTAGCTACCTCAGACATGCACCCCATACCTACTCCGTTATCTCTTGTCAACAAGTCAGACAAACACAATGTGAATATTGCAGATGACAACAACAATGATATTGATTTGACTGCCTACATTGCTCCTGAATCTAAATTCTCTTTGATGCTGTACGCAGCTTTTCTTGAATCAACTTCTCCCATAGCTCTCACGTCAATCTCTGACAAGTTTAATTCTATTCTTGATTCTGGATGCACAACACACATTCTCTGTGATCATCAATGTTTTTGGACTTATGACACAAATCGTGCGGTACCTGTGAGTACAGCTAATTGTGGAACTCTGCATACTCTTGCACATGGCCAAGCTTGTTTTCGAATGCACGTTGGAGGCAAGAATATAATAATTACTCTAGAAGACTGTCTCCATGCACCAGATGTACCAATTAACTTGCTATCTGTGGGTTCAATAGTCAAACATGACCTTTGACTTTTATTTGAACATGGATCTACGTCAATATTTTTTCCATCTTCCATTCCATCACTCAGCAACGATTCCATAAAAGCCTCTGTACACAATCATCTTTCCTTCTTATTTTGTGATTTTGTTTTCCCTATCTCTGTCTCTCCTAGTCCTTCACTGGCTTTTCCTGCTCTGATTTTGGCTTCATTTCCTCAGCTTGATTTAACACCTGCTCTTTGGCATGCATAAGTTGGACATCTGGGACATGATGCTATGAAGACCATTCTTATGAAGAACTATGCGACTGGGGTTGATTATGATAGTCAGTTTAATGATGACCATTGTATTTCTTGTATTCTGGGCAAAAGGCAAGCCTGGCCTTTTGATCACTTCCAATGCCATGCATCTGCTGTATGCAATTTTCTCCACATGGACACTTGCAGTCCATTTCTGGTTTTATTTTCAAACGGATGCACCAATCACTTCTATTTGATTCTTGATGATCATTCAAATTACAGGAGCACTGCTCTTTTATCATCTCATCCTCGAGCTGTCGGTCATTTTAAACGTGTTGAGGCCTTTTGAGAACTTAAATTGGGAAATTGTGTTCGAGTGATTCATTTGGATAATGCAAAAGAGTTTGTTTCTGGTGAACTATATGATTACTTTTCTTCTCGTGGCATTACGCATCAGGCAACGGCACCATATGCTCATCAGCAGAATAGTAAGGCTGAGAGATACATCAAGACTATTGAAGATTCTGCTCAGACTATAATGGCTTGGTCCGGTCTTCCAATGTCTTTCCTCGGTGATGCCATTCTCACTGCACAGTATCTACAAAATTGCCTTCCTACTTCCACATTACCTTCACTAACCACTCCATATGAAGTAATGGAGAACATTAAACTGGATCTCTCACATCTTCATGTCTGGGGTTGTCGCTGCTTTGTTCTCTATCCTGGTGAGGTTTGTCCCAAAGGATCAGGTCACCATTTTGAGGCTATCTTGTTGTCTTTGATGAGTCTGTTCTTGGCCGTCTCTGGTCACAACCAGCCAGACACGTTCATTTCTTCTCTTCCCCTCAGTCACTCATAAATGCACGACCTTCTACTTCCCACTCTGCTTCACCGACCCCCCATGCAAATTCTACTCCTCCTTCCTCCTCTCCTTCGACAATTTCTGATCTGCCTCCTCGTGCTGACATGCCTCCACCCTCTTCTTCACCACCATTTGTTGCATCCATAGAACCTTATCCAAATCATGTCCGATATACCATTGTGCCAACTAAAAAAGGCTATCATTATACTGAGAATCTAATGGCCTGTAATGAACAACTTGTCTAGCTTTGGGCTGATTGTGCTGCACGCACATTACTTCCAGATTAAAACTTACACGCGATTCATGATTTTCAAGCTTTGTTATCAACTACAGCCTTGTCTAGCATGTCTGACAATATACTTGCAATGGAGATTGCTACGATAGCTGAGTACAAAGCTTTGGCAACATACAGCTCTGATCTTATTCCTTTCAAAACACTATGCTCTTTTGATCTTTCAAAGCCTTCCAAATATTACAATGAGGCAATATGTCACCCTGATGCTAATACATGGCATGCCGCAATGCAGCATGAAATGGATAGTCTCTGTTCTCAAGGAGTTTTTCAAATAGTCACATTACTTTCTGGTCAAAAACCCATTGGTGTCTAATGGGTCTATGCCCATAAATTGGATGCTGATGGTTTAGTCATTCACAGCAAAGAGAAGGCTTATCTGCTTGCACAAGGATTCAGCCAGCGTCTGGAGAACTATGGGTCCACTTACACTCCTGTTGCCCAAATGACAAGCATACAAATAACTCTTGCCTATGCGGTGAAATTTAACTTTCATCTATTCACTTTTGACATCAAGACCACTTTTCTAAATGCACCTCTTTTTCACAAAGTTTATTGTAAACAGATCCCAGGTTTTCCTAAATCCAATCCTTCTTCAGTTTATCGCTTGCTTTGTGCCCTATATGGCCTCAAACAATCATCACACAAATGGTATACTGTTCTTTGTCAGGCCCTTGAGGATTTGGAGCTTGTCTAATATGAGGTTGACCATGCAGTTTTTCTAGGTTCCTTCGACCAGCCTCCAGATCTCTCGATCTTAATGCCACCTGATGGGTCAAAGCTTTTTATTATTGTCTGCATACATGTGGACGATGGTTTAAATGTGACAAATTCTATTCCTTTATACGCATGGCTGATACAACGCCTGAATGAGTGTTTTGATTCAGGTCCATCAACGCTTTATTTGGGTATCCGCATAGATTGAGACCGTTCTCAATGCAAGCTCTGGCTCTCTCAGAAGGGCTTTATCACTGATCTGTTATTGATATATAACCTTCTTGAGGCCAAGCTGACTCTGGTTCCACTTTATCACCCTCTCCACTCATTTCCTGAACCTCCAGCAAATGCTTTCTCTGACATCTTGAATGATAATCTGACTTTGCATTATCAATGCTTAGTTGGCTCCATTCTGTACCTTAGCCTATGCACTAGGCCTGATTTGGTGTTTATAGCCATGAGCTTGGGTCAATACAATTCCTGTCTGACACGTGCACATATGCTGGCCGCCAAAGGTGTTCTTCACTACTTACTAGATACAATGGATTTTGGGCCTGATTTGGTGTTTATAGCCATGAGTTGGGTCAATACAATTCCTGTCCAACACATGCACATACGCTGGCCGCCAAAGATGTTCTTCACTACCTACTAGGTACAATGAATTTTGCTCTACTCTATAACTTTGCCAAATCTGACAATCATCTGCCTATTTATCTTTTAATTCCTTGCAGCTGTGGTTTTGTGGACGTGAACTGGGCTTCTGACTCCTCCACTCATCACAGTGTCTCTGGTTATGTGTTCTTTGTTTTTTCCTCTCTGGTATCCTGGTTATCTGTACATCAGCGCATGGTGGCCTTCTCATTAACTAAAGCCAAAGATATGTCAATGTCTCATGCCATGCACGAGGCCATATAGATTTGCTTACTTCTCATGTCTCTCTCTATGCCAATTCCTTGCCCTTTTCTTCTGATATGTGACAATAAAAGCGCTATCAACATTGCAACATCTGACTCGACAAACTCCCGATCCAAACACATTGATATACACTTTCACTTCATTCATGAACACTTTTTATCTGGTTCATTTGAACCTATATGGGTCTCTACCTCGGACATGGTAGCTGACATTCTTACCAAGGCTTTACCACGTGTTTTATATGATCATTTTGTTAAGGGTTTGGGTCTTGTGAAGCGCTAATTCCTGTTTTCATACTTCTTTCTACTGCGGCGATGGGGTTGTATCAGACTACTTTCTATCTGAGTTCTCCACATCTGATCAGTCACATAATCTTTGCCACCTCATTTGTTGGTCACTTGATTTGCAGCCTCAGTTGTTTTTCCCATTGTTGGCACGACACTGAGGCTGTAAGTAACCACTTATTCACTATCAAAAACATTTACTCATATTAACATTACAATACAGTAATCTCTTTTTTTGTGTCTACTTAAATACAATAATCTCAGTTGTTTTCCCCATTGTTGGCACAATACCGAGGCTTAATCTCTTTTTTCATGTTTACTTAGATCTGGTGCTACAATAAGTTCCTTTGCTCTCCTCCACACTGACACGTCCAAACAAGACCATCTTACAAAAAAGGCAAGAAGATGATCATTAAATCATCAATTTCCTTTTTGAGTTTGTTGAACTTGAGAAAAGTCCCACCATAGTAATTAATACCATGTTTCACTTGCATCTTCTGAGCAAGTGTTAGAACTTATAGATATAGTTGACTGGCTTATATGGGTCGGACCAACCAAAAACCAATGCAATATAAGATTTTTGCAATATGAAAAGAGTCACACTATGTGACGTTGTATGACTACAGCCAAAATTGTGACATTTGAGATTATATTGTGAAGTAATAATCTAATATATTCTGCTTGTTTTCTAATAGCTCTCTCTGTCACAACTGAGCCTTAAAACACCTCAACTGTCTGAAAATCTTCAGTGGTAAGTTAGAATCTCCATGTTTTAGGCATACCCTCTCTAACTTTCCACACAGAGCAATGGTATCTGCATGTGAAATATCATTATCAGGATCGCATTCTTTTTTCTTGGAGTTGTCAATTTCTATTGAATTTGCATTATATGAAGTTTTTTTTATCTTCTGTAGCACTTGAAAGATGATCATAGCTCTAAATCCCCACAATCATCTGCATTTTATGAGTCCAGATCTTCATGCTCAGCTTCTGGATCAACCAACTCTTCAAGGCTTAAAGGCTCACCAAATACCTGATTTTTTTTTACAAGCTCATTAATGGAGTCCATTAAATCCTCTTCAGTAGCTTTAAGCTGTGTAGTCAAAGCAATGCATTGTGGAGGAAGCTTGATTGTAAGTTTTGGGTGCTAAGCATCTTCTGCAAGAGACCTGATCAAAGCTTGGGCCATTTTTTTATCATCTTCAGCATCTATAACAGCTTTTAGAGCTAGTCACCAGTCATGATCATTGTATTTATTTTTCAAGTAATTTTGAAGATGGTCTTTGGCTGCTGATAAAGTCATATTGGACACAGCAAATTCTTGAAGAATATTCCAAGCTCTGGAATCTGTGTATATCAGTAAAGGTGCTGTTTGTTGCTTCTCACAATAAGGTTAGTAAATGCATCATAAATGTCAGTTTATTCTTACTCAGGATGTATTTTAGTGTGTTTTCAACAATGTCAGATTGTTTCAGCAGTAATTACATTTCATGTCTTTGTTGCCATCATCATACTCTCCAGTAAATTAATTTTATAAATGTCCCTTTCACCTGTATTGTCCAAATCAAGGGCATGCATGCAAAATGCATGCCAATAATGTGCTTTGATACATCTAATGATTCTGGCATCAAGTGGTTGAATAAAAGACATCAAGTTGGGCTTCAAATATTTAATGCAGATGTTTTGGGGATTGTATCAATATAATGCTCAGAAAAATTGTCAATAATAAGACAAATGAAACAATTTTCACTATGCATCTTGAGATCCATTATTTTAATCTATCTAACTCAGCAGATCAGCTCATTGTATACTTGTAATATTAACAGTATGATATCTTACTCTTTGAAAAGCTCAGATGTCATCCAAGCTTTTTATTGTTATGATAATAAAAGCTATATTCAGCTAAGCCCTGCTTTTTAAAACATTGAGGCTTTTAGGCATCATTTCTTATTCATAAAACAAATATGGATGTGTGCAGAGCACATACAATGTCAGGTACAATCTATTGGCCAGACTGAGCATTATAGGCAGCAAAACAATACTTGTATTTGTGATCAGAGACAGAGTTGAAGATTTCTGCAAAGCAATCAAACTTAAATGGCATGGCTGCCTTAGTATATTCTCCTTTCTTGCATACTTTTTTGTTGAAATCAAGGTACTCCAGCATCTGAAGAGGATGAATTATGAAACCAGGTTTTTGATGCAGAGGAGTGAGGTAGATGAGCTGTGTATGCCTATCTTGGTGTTGAAGACAGGCAAAGCACAGGAGACAGAAACTGTCATTAAAGCTGAAGTTCAAAGTCAAAAAGAGTTTATTGAGCAAAGTAAAGTACTACTAACCTGAAATCCAAAGTCAGAAAAAGTTTATTGAGCAAAGTAAAATACTACTAACCTGAAGTCCAAAGTCAGAAAAAATAAGGATCTCAGATGATCTATCTACAGTTTATATACTGCTGAAAAACTATATACATGTGATAGAATGAACTTGGAGTAGAATGATGATCATAGTAGTGTCACGAACCACACCTATGCCACCCTGACCTCCCAGTAATTCTTGCCTGAAACCCCTCCTTCAAAACCCACCCACCCAGCACATCCCCAGAATACACCGGGCCAAGACCGACTAGATCTGATGCTATCCGACCAAGGCTGGCCCAGCAAAGCCCAATGCCCAGCCCCCCAGTAAGACCTGAAGCCCTGCCAACATGCCACGTGCCTCAGACGCCATCTCAAACCTTGATTGACTAAGCCCAGAGGCCGCCCCCACTTAATACTACCCTCCCAGTGCCACTTCTGAGCCCAAGCAATACACCGCAACTCATCTACACCTCTGGAGCCACACAGCCACAGAGGACTGACACTCGGACAATACACCACACGGGATGCACTACATAGAAAGGAGGCACAGACCTTGCCCAGGGGGCCTGGAGCTCACCTGGCACCTGGTATTTAACTCGCAGTTCATAGTACGTTACAGTAGTCTTGATATTGCTATAAACCCTTGTTTCTACGCTTGTTTGTTTATTTACTTGCTCAATCTACTCATTTTTCTTCCACCCAGTCTCCTGATCTTAAGTCTTGCCTTTTTCTCTTCCGTCTCCCGCCCTCAGGTCGTCCTTGATCCCTTTCTCCAGTGTCTCTCCGCTTTTTGGCTCAGCCTCCACTTCATCATGTTTTGGACTCAACCTGGGACCCTACCCCTACCAGCCCTACCCTCCGGCCCTCCGTGCACACCCTGGAGCACCACTGGAGCTCCATCAGCTAGCTCTGGAGCACATCTCAGCGCCTCGAAGTCACCTGTAGACATTGAGTCCGCTTAGTAAAGACCCACTTGCAGTTGGAAGCCTCCGTCATAAGCAGAACCTAACAAATAGATAGTGGAATGCATGCAACAGGCAATTTCAACAGTCCTCTCTGATCTAGTGTAGCAGTAATACATTTTATGCAGAATATTTCACATTCAGAAAATCTCTTTGTCAGCTTCTACAGCTAATAAATTTATAGTGCACCACCTGATCAAGAATTAGGCTACTAAACAGATGAGTGAGAAAAAAAAGGAAAAATTTAAGGTCACCATCTCCTTGGCTTGTAATGCAAATAGGAGCAAAAAGATGTCAGCAATGTTTATCAGAAAAACTATAACTTGATCATGCTTGGCCTCATTACTGAGAAGAGTTACATAGACAACATCATGTTTAAAACTACATTGGCTGCAATCTGCCACCCTCACTTAGCCAACTCATCCAAAACTCACTTCTATTAGCAGTACCATGATAAACACAAGAAGCATGCTAAAGTTGATAGCAACAACTCCAATCTGGACATTAGTGATGATAGATACTATTTTGAAGGCTCAATATGATGTAATCAATCCTCTTCCATTGTTCAAAACTATAACTCTCAACCTCTTCTATCTAATGTTGAAGACAAGCAAAGCACAGAAGACAGAAACTGTTACTAAAGCTGAAGTCCAAAGTCAGAAAGAGTGTATTGAGCAGTGGAATGCATGCAACAGGCAATTTCAACACCATCACCCCTTCTGACATCCTATAGAACACAGACTTGGGTGCCACAAGTTCTATGATGCTGCACTGCAAGTGGTTCTTTGCAGATTTCTTTAAATTTTAGAGAGTGCCAATATGTCTTGCCAATAATGTAACAGTATATTCAGTTGGAAAGGGGTCAATCAGGTTTATGCCACAAGGAGAGGGGTGAGATAGAAGACCACTTAATAACATCATTTTCACCAATGTTCTTTTCGTATCTGAATTGACAAACAACTTGCTGTCTATTATTATACTTGCTGTATACCATAGTTTTATAGTAATTTTTTGTAAGTGGAAAGTGCTGTTCTCCATCAACAATAAACTGATGTTCACAGCAACCATTGATAAGACTTTAATATAGAAGGAGAAACACTAATCTTGTGACCAATACACACTACAAATGTATCTTACATTAGGCCAACCTTGTCTACTGGTATCAATAGATTGCTTCTCCACTGCCAAATGTGCCATCTTAGAACTGATAGACTGAAACAGCTTATCAAAGAAGACCTTATATGTGATCTAAAGTTATTATCTAATTCACTGTTACTGTGTATATATGAACCATATCTCCAAGGGAAGCAGCATTGCACATTGTTCTCTTGTGCTGCTGACAGAGCATTGGAAATTCTCAGTAGAGTGTTCAGCAATATGCATGGACCAATGCAAATTGAGGAGCATCAGACAAATCGCAAGTGGTGGGTCACATTTATTAATGACAGCACACAATGGATAGAAGCATATGATATGTACTAAAAGAGCAACATGTTGAACGCTTTCAAAATATTTAAAGCTCAGGCTAAGTGGCATGTAGAAAAGCTGATTAAGTGTGTTCACTTCAACAAAGGAGAAAAGTATACATTCAGTGATTTCTTAAACTACTGTAAATCAGAGGGAATATGCATTGAGTTCACAAATACTGCCATGCTACAGCAAAACAGAGTGGCTAAGCAAATAAACAGAACAATCAAGGAAAACATTGTATCTATGCTGGCAGAAGCAACTTTGCCACTGAGTTTCTGGACATATGCATTAAGTGCATACTAACATATCCACAACCAACCATTGCACAATGTTAGCTTTACCATGCAACATGACACTGTTCAAGATGTACAAAAGCAGGAAACCATGCATTGGCCATATTGCACAATGTTAGCTTTACCATGCAACATGACACTGTTCAAGATGTACAAAAGCAGGAAACCATGCATTGGCCATCTCTCTGTATTTGGCTGTGCTGCATATGTTGAAGACAGGCAAAGCACAGGGGACAGAAACTGTTACTAAAGCTAAAGTCCAAAGTCAGAAAAAATATATTGAGCAAAGTAAAATGCTACTAACCTGAAGTCCAAAGTCAGAAAGAATAAGGACTTCAGATGAACTATCTACAGTTTATATACTGCTAGAAAACTATATACATGTGAATAAAGAATAATCACATGAAGAATACATGTGATAGAATTGTTAAAGACAGGCAAAGCACAGAGGACAGAAACTGTCACTAAAGCTGAAGTCCAAAGTCAGAAAGAGTGTATTGAGCATTAAAGACAGGCAAAGCACAGAGGACAGAAACTGTCACTAAAGCTGAAGTCCAAAGTCAGAAAGAGTGTATTGAGCAAAGTAAAATACTACTAACCTGAAGTCCAAAGTCAAAAAAAAGTGAGGACTTCAGATGATCTATTTATAGTTTATATACTGCTGGAAAACTATATATATGTGATAGAATGAACTTGAAGTAGAATGATGATTATAATGGATAGTGGAATGCATGTAACAAAGCAATTTCAACAGTCTCCCCTGATCTAGTGTATCTCCCTCCAAGTTTGAACAAGTAATAAATTCCCATTCCTTATCTGCAAAATTGCATCTTAGGCAAAAGAAGTGGTTTTGTAAGAAGATCTGCAACTTGTTCTGTTCCAGGAATGTGATAAGGCACAAGTTTCTGTCGTTCAACTGCTTCTCTAAGTGTCACGACCCCTCCCCTCCGGATCCACCCCGGAACACCCCTGGAACACCACCCGGGACCCTCCCTCCGACCCCACAGGACACGCCCCACCATCACGACTACCGACACCACCATCACGTGCATCAAGGGCCGCCATCAGCCGCCCCCAGCCCAGATCAACGATCGGATCACGCAACTCGCTTCCGGCCATCATGCATCATGCATCACAGCTCCCTCCACGCCAATTGATCGCGTGCCCCACACACGCGATCCAAGTATACAGTCCCTGCCTGCTACTCAATTATTCCCAGAACCCATCCCAGACACCCCAGAACTCCGAGACCCAGTCCCATAGTACTTATAGCGTAGTCCCCCGTTGTATTCGCTAGTCTTGATATTACATTGCATTACTTGGATTGTTGCGTGCCCTCTGCTTGACTGGTACACATTGACTGGCACGCTTCAACTGGCACGCTTGAATAACCGCATGCTCTAAGATTGATATGCACTTCGCGACTTTTAATTTGTTAACCCGGTCTCGTCTTAGAACCCCCGGTTCACGACTTGACCCCCACCCTATCCTCAGCTACCCGAAACCCAAAACCCCCGGACTAAGTTCCCTCTCCCGGGATTACCCCTGTCCGTGTCTTGAATCCTGGAGTCCTAGCCCCGGAGTTCCAGACACCCAGATATCCGTAGGTCAAGTCCGCATTGTAAGGGCGATTGCTTTCCCAGAAAGCCCCCGACTCAGCGGAACCTGACACTAAGCCAGTAAAAACAAAGATCAAGATGCTTTATTCTTCTATAGTGCTCTGGATTTTTAGTCACATTGATGGCAAATTGATTGTCAATCAGCATAGGAGATGGAGCAGTAGCAAAATATCCTATTTCATGCAGAATATTTCGCATCCAGAAGATCTCTTTGCCAGCTTCTACAGCAGCAATGTATTCTGCCTCAGTTGTAGACAATGTGACAACTAATTGAAGCTTGCTGCTCCACCCAATGGCTCTACCACCAATTTTAATCAAATATCCACCAGTAGAGCATCCAGTATCAGGGCAATCTCCATGTGAAGAGTTATAAAATATAGTAAAAGATTAGATGCCAGTGTTAGCATTGTAATGAAGCTTGTAGTCCATGGTGCCTTTGCAATAGTACAGTAAGTGCTTAACAGCTGCTCAATGCTTAGGTCCTGAAGAAGAATTAAAGTGTCCCAAGCATGACACTGCATATGCAATATCTGGTCTTGTTATAGTAGCCAAATACTGCAATGAACCAACTGCATTCAGATAGGGTACATTTTGCATTTCTTCTATTTCTGCTTCACTTTGAAGTGCCATAGCTCTAGATAGCTTGAGACCAGATACAGGGTTGCAATCACTCATTTTATAGTGCTCCAACATGTCAACAATGTATTGATGTTGTGAGAGTGAAATAGAGCACTTTGAGCGGTCTTTGTATATCTGAACACCTAGGAGGAAGTAGGGAGAGCCCAAATCATGAATTTTAAAGTGCTTTTGTAGGTCTTTGACAGCAGTGTCAATTGCAGCAGCAGACTTTGAAGCAAGTGTAATGTCATCAATATAAATAGGTACAATGATGTTGACTTCTCCTCTGACATAAAAATAGATAGAGTGGTCAGAACCACTTGATCTTGGTTTCAAAAATGTTTAGTTTGCTGGAATAGCTAGCTCTTCAGATCATAGATAGAGTGGTCAGAACCACTTGATCTTGGTTTCAAAAATGTTTAGTTTGCTGAAATAGCTAGCTCTTCAGATCTTAGAACATTCAAACAAGCTATGAAATCTGAAGATGCTGACAAGTGGTATCAGGCAGCAGTTGATGAATATGTTTCATTGGTTGCTAATAGAACTTGAGAGGAGTGTGACTTGTCTGAAGGCAAGAAGGCTATTGGTAGTAGATGAGTATTTTGCATCAAATGCAATGCAAATAGCTCAATTGAGAGGTTTAAAGCTACTACAGACTGCAAGAAAGAAAGATGATATATTTCAGAAGATATAATCTGAAAAATTATTAGTAAATAAGCAAATTAGAAATTGAATACTGCAAGGTCAGTCTGAAAATATAAAGCTTACTTTTCAAAGGACTTGCAAATGCTATATTAAAAATTTCTCACTATCATTCTTTTTGCATAGCTTAGTTGCTGCTTTAAATCACTATTTGCTTAAGCTAAGCAGCCTTGTTCTAGCCTAGCTGGCTGGACCTTTTGACTTGCAAGCTTAGCAATGGCTAGATTTTTCTTTTTTTCTTGCTGCTATTTGCTGGTACTTAGCCACTATATCCTGGCCTAGCTGGATTGTCTAGCTAGTCACTCTTAACCTGACTTAATATTATGCAGTCTTACTTCAGGAGAATCTAATTATTGTTTAGTAAGTTATTGAAATATATTTTATTTTATATTTTACAAAACATTTTTTAGTATCAGCATTTTATAATCTTCCTTAAAATTTTTCTTTCACTGCAGATATTGCCTTGTATATTTGCAATTGCTTAAAAATTCAAAAAAAAATATCACTATATGCATAATATCTAGCTTCTTGCAAGCACTTGGACATTATATTACATGCTGGATTTTGCAGCAGGTTTTTAAAAGATTCAACTTTTTCTAAAAATATTTTAATGCATAGTGAGTTTTTTTTTATTAATTTTGTCACATTTTATAATTAATACTTGCTCTAAATACATTTTGCCACTATGTGTTGCGCTACTTTCTGCCACAACAACAAGGTGCCATGTCATCATATGTAAGACAATATAAGTTTATTATTACTATTTTTTTATTTTTTTTGACTAACCACTGATTTTTATGCTGCAGCCTGCATTTTACATGCCTTTCTAATAGGCAGCAATATTTAATCTCCATAATATTGTGCTTATGAGCTTTTTTCAACTTACTAACTATTGCACTCACTAAGCTTAATAAGTATTTAAATCTTTTTATTTGCTATACTAACATTATTACTTAGGACAGCTTTCACTCAACCTGCTCTAATACAGCCTCAATAACAACATGCTGGTGCAGGATATAGCTATCTGAAGAGAAGGCTCAAGCAATGGGAAATCTATATAGTGTATGAAAATTTATCTTATCAAAATTTCTAGTAATAATTTATATTATTTGTTTACAGCTGCTATATTTGACAATACACAACTAATTCTTATGCAGCTGCCTGCTCCTAGTACTAAGCTTTTACCTATGTTATATTAAATTAAATTGATTTTTTTTTGTAAGATTTTAAGTAGAGCCACCACTTAATCTAAAGTCTGTTGAATTGAAGAGTTAAAAATGACACAAGCACAAGCTTGTTTAGCTAGGGTCAGCTTTTTTTCTATTGATAAAAATAACATATTAAAATCATATACAGCATTTATAAAGCAGAGCTTTTAATGATAAGGAAATCAGTAGCAATCTGTAGACATAAAAATTGGACTTATATGGCAGGTGCAGAGATTGCTGTGAGAGCTGCAAGAATTGAATTATAAAAAGTGGGCAATGTTTAAATAGAATGCTGATAAATTGAAAAAGCATTCTATAAGTACTTTTAATGCATTTATTGCAGCTACTTAAACAACAATAATTCTAAATGTTGCTGAATCTCACAAGTCTCATTGCTAAACAATGCTAGCACCAGTTATCTCTCTTTCTTTTTGCAGCACATTTTAATCTCACATTTTCCTACTAACATGTTTTATTACAAATGTCTAAAAAAAATGACTATATCTTTTTTTTCTACCTCCTTTGTTTTTGATCAATACAAAACAGCTCACTGTACTGTAAATATGGCTTAGGCACTATAATTTTTTTATAGAATTACTTATTAAGCTATATTTTGTTATTTTTTGCCTGTTAATTTACAACTAATTCACAATATAGGCAACAATAACAAAGCACCTTGTTTTTAACCAAACATTAGTGTTTGACATTGCTGCAATCTTTAAATATTGATATGACAGTTAGCATTGTGACAATACTGCAGTATACATAACTCATATAGTCCTTTAATTTTATTAAACTCAAATAAAAAAAAAAGCTGATTGTTGTTTGCAGGTTTTAATATCTAGTATGTTTTTGATCTAAGATATACGTGGCTTAGCTACATTGGATTTTTCTAGGAATATCCTGCTAGTTGTGAAAAAGTTTGCCTTGCCTCAGTCTATAATTGTTCTTCTAAATATGTTATAAATTGATATTTCTGTTGAAGACAAGCAAAGCACAGGAAACAACAACTATCACTAAAGCTAAAGTTCAAAGTCAGAAAAAGTGTATTGGGCAAAATAAAGTACTACTAACTTGAAGTCTAAAGTTAGAAAGAGTAAGAAGGATACATATGATAGAATGAACTTGGAGTAGAATGATGATCATAGTAGATAGTAAAATGCATGCAACAGGCAATTTCAACATTATATGCAAAGACTTGTAGTGCATGATTTTTGTCTTATTTTAAAGAATTTTATAGAAATAGCTATAAAACTAAGAAAGAAAAGTAGTGTAGTAGATAGTTGGCTCAATGTCTATGATATACAAAACCTGAAATATATTGACCTGCATATTTATAGTTAGCATATACTATTATAAATTAGTATAAAAGAAACACATATTGGATAGAAATAACTTCAAGATTGTTGGTTTTCAGATTTGATTTATTAAGTCAAATTCTGACATTATCTCAAAGTTTCTCACTTAGCCAAGGTTTCTAGCTCATTGTAGCAAGTGTTATCCTTGCTGTTTTCCCTCATCACTACCAACACTGACCTAATCTCTCACATACCTCTAGTTTTCTTACATCTTTATTTTTTCTCTGTATTAACCTTACAATTTGACAGGCACAAGTATTATTTTACTCTTTTACCTCTAGTTATGGCTGCTACTAACAGTAGTCAGTATATAATAAAATAATAAGGATGTCAGATTCTACTGAGTTGAGAGCTTTCTGGAAAAGCAATGCCTTTACAAGGCAGACTTGATCTATGTGTACTTGGATGTCTGGAACTCTGGACTATGCTCTGGAGTTCAAGACATAAACAGGGAATCCCTGGAGTAAAAAACTTAGTCTGGAAATTGAGTGAAGTCAAAAGGATGAGGGAGGTCGAGTTAAGAACTGGTGTTTCAAGACAAGACCAAAATTAGTAAATTTTAGATCACAAAGTGTGTACCAATTTCAAAAGCATGCAAATAAGTTGAGCATGCCAGTCAAAGCATGCTAGCCAATATGCAAACAATCAATATAATATCAAGACTAGCCTATTACAAGTAGTAGCTACTCCTTAAGTACGTGCAGAGATCACTCTGGGTTTCTAAGGAGTTTCAGGATGTCTGGGGCTGTTCTGAGAATCAATGGACAGCAGTGGAAGAAAGGGAATTATATACCAGAGATTGTGCATGCAGAGTGCTTGATCAATTGGCATGGAAAGATGCCATGATGCGTGATGCATGATGATAGCCAAGGTGATTGCTGTGATCCAATTGCTGATTGTGAGGTAACAGCTGTGCTAGTAGATGATCCCATAGTCCATGATGCAGGGCTGTCAGGAGATGTGCATGATAGCAGGGCTTGATGCATGTGACAGCAGAGAGATGGTTATAATGGCAGGAGTTGTGTCATGGTGTTGGTGAGGAGATTTCAGATAGAGTTTCAGGAGTGTTCCAGGGTAGGTTCAGATGAGGAGTTGTGACATCACCCTTCTCTTAGCGCCGAGACTCTCTGAAGCACGTGTTGCTGGTGGTTTGGGCTCGGAGTCCAAGCATGGGAGCTGGCATCTTTATCTCCTGATACGTAGCAAAAAAAATTTTTACCATCAAACTCAACTATGTCATGTATGCTGTCCCATTTTCTGACACCTCTACCTACAAATGAAGTTGCACCCTTGGTTGTGTAGGAGGCCCAGGATGTAAGGTACTGGTGCTAACTTGACCATGAGTGTATGGCGGTGCTCGTTCAACAACGTGAGTGTATTTGTGCTGTTCTGCTTAGCATGACTGACTTCTCTTTTTTAGAACAATGCAATACTCCTGCCTTGAAGGTAGGCCCTAGTCAACTCCTGGAGTCTGCCTCCGAGATAGGCCTGAGCAGCTTTCTGGGCCAGCTTCTAAGCTTATTTTCAAGGTAGACTCAAGCCGTCTCATGTATCCCATTGCATGGATGACTATGCAGCCCCAGCCTCCTCATCTCATACCCTGTTCTTGCCTCACTGCCTCTCATTTTCAGCAATTCAGCTTGGCTCTGGGAACCATCTTCGTAGTTCTCAACAACCTTTGTGTTCTGTGGGCTAATGCTGCACAAAAGGTATTTGAGCAGGCTTTGGAAAGGCCCTGTGAGTTGCCCACCCACAAGTGATGTGTCAGTAATGGACTAGTAAGTGATTTCTTACCTCTGGATTGTTTGCTAACATTAGTCCCAGTGTGTGTACTGCACCTGCCAGATGGTGCCATGTGTTTTTGAGGCCCTGAGTCCCTCATTCTGGAGAAATTCCTTTATATGCAAGGCATGCCACCTCAATCATAAGAGGTGTTCTGTTTTGGCCCTGTAAAGAATGCACTATGTATTATGGGAGCAGGAGTGGCTATTGGAGGTGGTGACCTGGAGAATGTTGAAGGAAGATAGGCAAAGCATAGGGGACAGAAACTGTTATCAAAGCTGAAGTCCAAAGTCAGAAAGAATGAGGACTTCAGGTGATCTATCTACAGTTTATATATTACTGAAAAACTATATACATATGAATAAAAAATAATCACATGGAGAATACATGTAATAGAATATAATCATATGAAAGATACATGTGATAAAATGAACTTGGAGTAGAATGATGATCATAATGGATAGTGGAATGCATGTAACAAGACAAATTTAACAGAAGATGGAAGTGGAGGAGAGGAGTTGGATCATGAAGCCAGAGAGTGAGCCATTGACAGAGTCTGAGAGGACACCAGTTAGTGGGCCCTCATCAGCTATGCCGGCAGGGAGAAAAGCCATCAGAGTTGGGGGTTGGGGCTAGCCCATGGTTCTGGTCATGTGCTGGGCCACTCAGACCAAGATGAGTAGAGAGAGACAAGGAGGGTATCTGAATAAGAGGAAGCGGTGAGCGTTGCCCAGCCTCTCTCCTAAGCTTTTCAAGAGAGCATGCCTGTGTTGAAGACAGGCAAAGCATAAGGGACAGAAACTGTCACTAAAGCTGAAATCCAAAGTCAGAAAGAGTGAGGACTTCAGATGATCTATCTATAGTTTATATACTGCTGGAAAACTATATATATATGAATAAAGAATAATCACATGTGAATACATGTGATAGAATGAACTTGGAGTAGAATGATGATCATAATGGATAGTGAAATGCATGTAACAAGGCAATTTCAATAGCCTGCCCCCAGAGACCTCATCCCTATCTCCTTTCCCATGCTTATCTCCAGTAGTCTTTTCTCCTTTGTTGAGGTGATTGCTAGGCATTGATGTGGGGACTCTTCAGAAACATCTAGAGCATTCCAAGCAGGAATAAAGAAAGATTGTGAATTGATACCTGGTGACAGTGGAACATCTTTGAGAGCCCAGATTTTGTTGGCCCAGAGTAAGGATGGCACGAGGCAGGAGGTGGCAGTCTGAAGATTGGTGGAGGAAGGTTATGCAACAATGCTTTGGGAGTTGGAGGCAGCATAGATTGCTCAGAGGGAGCTAAAGACCAAGTAGGATGTGCTGTGAGCTTGATTGGAGCAGGAGGCATATCATCTAGAGCCGGCTCCTCTGAGCCTGTAAAATGTGGTGGTGGCCCAAATGGCTGCTCTTAGTGAGTGTTCTCATGTCCTGGGTTTGCCTGTACTGACATTTCTAGGTTGAGTCTGGAAGCATCAACTGCTCCTGGATATGGTGGCTGCGGCATTTGCATTGCTGTCACGACCCCTCCCCTCTGGGACCCTCCCTCCGACCCCACAGGACACGCCCCGCCATCACGACCGCTGACACCGCCATTATGCGCATCAAGGACTGCCATCAGCCGCCACCAGCCCCGATCAACAATCGGGATCACCAACTTGCTCCCAGCCATCACGCATCACGCATCACAACCCCCTCCACGCCAATTGATCGCGTGCTCCACATGCGCGATCCAGGTATACAGTCCCTGCCACTACTCAATGACTCCCGGAACCCATCCCAGACACCCCAGAACCCCGAGACCCGGTCCCGTAGTACTTATAGCGTAGTTCCCTGTTGTATTCGCTAGTCTTGATATTACATTGCATTACTTGGATTGTTGCGTGCCCTCTACTTGACTGGTACGCATTGACTGGCACGCTTTGACTGGCACGCTTGAATACTCGCGTGCTCTAAGATTGGTACGCACTTCGTGACTCTAATTTACTAACTTGGTCTTGTCTTAGAACCTCCGGTTCATGACTTGACCCCCCACCCAAACTCCCTAGCTACCTACCCCCCAAAACCCCCGGACCAAGTCCCCTCTCCCGGGATTCCCCTGTCCACATCTTGAACCCTGGGGTCCTAGCCCCGGAGTTCCAGACACCCGAGTATCCATGGATCAAGTCCGCATTGTAAGGGTGCTCGCTTTCCCGGAAAGCCCCTGACTCAGCGGAACCTGACATAATATCAAGACTCCCTCCTTACACCATTCTTGATGGCTACGTATACTCACACCTACTACCCCATGGGCTACCAGACCGACCCCTACGGGCGTCCGGTACCCGATCATTACTCCGCACAGACCCCCCACCCCGTCTATCCACCCCTTCTGTATGAACCTCCGTATCTCCACCGCCACTGGGCCCCCGACCCATCCCTGTATGATCTGGGGCCCTCAGCCAGCTGGGCCCCTCCACCCAACTTAGCCATGGCACGACCCGTGGAGGTCCCCTCGTACCGGAGCATCCCTGGGGGCCTGCCGGAAACCCCACCAGTACCCAGTGGATCTTGCCCGATTCCTCCCAGCGAGGGCCCCTTTGCACCCACCCCCTACTACGGCTACCAGCGCCCCGTTCCCCAACTCCAAGAACCCCGAGGACCCCCCTACCCCGACTACCCCCCTCATCACTACTCGGCTGCCGCCCCACCCACTCGAACCCCTCCCTCGCCAATAGGATGACGGCGCCTCGAGGAGTATGAACGGCAACGGGACGAAGTACTCCGCTCACTCAGGATCTCGCCGGAGGACTTTGTGCAACGGGCAAGGGCGCTGCTCATGAAATTCGGGCACGACGACTTCGAAGGCACTCCGGAGGAATGGGCTCATTGCTTGGTCAAATTTGGGGATCGCCTCACGCAAGGAGAACTCCCGGAGCAAACTATGGTAAAGTATAGGCGCAATACGATCCTCCGAGAAGAATTGCAGCAGCTGCTCGACGAAATCCACGCGTCTCCCTTCCCTCGACCCCTCAACGACCCCGCGGACCCAGGTCGCTTGATTCACGTTTGACGGGAACCCCCGGAGCCGGCCCCGGCAGCCCCAACAGCCCCCGCGGACCCCTCTCCGGAACAACGACAACGGGAAGAGCGACAAAACGCCTCAGCCATATTGCGGTCCCTCAACCCGATGGGAGGCCTCTTTGATCAACCCACTGCCCGCACGGTAGGCTTGTCAACTCGCCGCAGGGCTAACTCAGTCCCCAGCACCTTCGAGACCTGGGGACAGCCCCAGAGACCCCTGGAACCCCTCCCGCAAACAGACAACACCCGACCCCCGGCCCCGGCAAACCCCGGTAAACCCCACGCGGACACTCCTAGCATGGACAACACGCTGTGCTACATCAACGAGCTCACGCGTGGCAACAACAAACCACGTCCCGCACCCGCGTCCATCCCGGTACCGCCCCCTACGTCAGCCCCGGCCCCTCCGGAACGCAACTTCCGCCGCGACTCCCCACCCCACTTCGATCTGCGGAACCCCCACGGCCCCCGATGCAAGCGCAACCTTCCCGGGTTGAACGTCCTCCACGCCCGGCCTCCCTCAGATCGACCTGACGCCGCTGAACCCTCCCCGACCGCCTCCGCCACCTCCAGCCGAACCTTGAGGACGACCCCCAGGCCCCCCGCCTCCGCCAGTCCCTGCGTGGAGACCCGGGCCTCCCCCAGGCAGAAACGAACCCCCCTGGGACAACGGACCTCCCAGGCGCAGACCCCCAGGTGAGCCACTCGGAGGAGGCCCTCCAGGCGGGTGGGGTCCCGCCCTCGGTGCTTTTTCTCCACAAGGAGGGGGGGGTAATCACTACTACTACTACTACTACAATGCCGGCCCTCCCCCCCGCAACACTGCCAGACCGGACGATGCTCGCAACGCCCTCGCCCGCAAAGGACGTCTGGACATTCAGAAACCCGATGCATTTACGGGCCGGGACCCCCGAAAATGGCATACATTCCTCACTCAGTGTCTCAATACGTTTCAGGCAAAACCACTCACGTTTCAGGTTGACAGCTCCTGAGTGGCCTTTGCCGCCTCGTACCTCCAGGGGATCACCTTCGACCACTACATGGCCCTCATCCAGTTCGATCTCAACAACCCGGCACTCGCCCGCTGGCAAGCCTTTGTTGACAAGTTCTCTGGGAAGTTCGGGATCTACAACACCGTGGCCGAGGCCAAGGACAACCTCTTCAACCTCCGGATGCGCTCGGAAGAACGTTTCACTACCTTCATTGTACGTTTTGAAAAGGAAGGTTACGAGACAGGCTGGAACTACAGCGCCCTCCGGTACGCCCTCCGCTGCGCCCTGCCGCAACGTATCAAGGACGTTCTCTGACTCGCCCTGAAACAACCCTCCTACGACAGATACAAGGTGCTTGTCATGCAGATCGACCAATGCTACTGGGAAGACCGCAGCGAGTACTCAAACTCCCAACCTCCCTGGAACTCTAGAGGAGGACCCCCTTGGCCCTCCGGCAAAACCCCCAACCTCCAAAGTCGGAACCCCGGTTCCCCCGCGTTCCCTGGCGGCCGACCCCCGGTGAGTCGCGGCCCGCCCAATGCTAACTCCAGCAGCGGCGTCCGCCGCGATTTAGACCCAGAAGACGCCCTAAATCGCGGAATCGACCCCGACATCTTCTCCGCCCCGGTCTCACATCTTCGCTCCACAACACTCATACAGGACACCCTCACGGCCTACCTACCCTCCCACTCCTCGCACTCCCTCCTCCTCAAAACCCGCCTTACCCCCTCCGGAACTCCCCTCGACACCCTCGTTGACAGTGGCGCCACTGACAACTTCATCAACAAAGCATGGTCTACCCTCGCCCCAGAACCCGCTCAGCGACTCCCGGTCCCGGTATGGCTCTGCCTCTTTGACGGAGACGCCTCTACGGCGGGGGACATCACTCACTTCGTGCGTATGCCCGTTACTTTCGCCAACGGACAGACTCACACCCTTCAGATATTGATAACCAAACTCCACCCTTCCACACCCCTGGTTCTAGGGCTCCGTGGCTCCAAGACACCAATCTCCGCATCGATTGGCGACATCTCACCCTTTGCCTGACCTGGGACCCGACGCCCAATGACCAGCAACTCCCCTTCAACATCCCCCACTCTCCGAACCCTACCCTGAAAGACGGGCCCCCACCACCCCCCGGACTCCAGTCCCGTTTGTCCCGATCCTTTGTCATCAATGCCAGGCTGGACGGTGCCCCAGGACCAGTATCGGCCCTCATCGACAGCGAAGCCACCGGAGTTTTCATCAGCGACGCTCTCGACCTCCCCCACGACTCCCTCGACCAGCCCCTCCGCCTGCAACGCCTCGACGGCACCCCCTCCTCCTCTGGCCCCATCCAGAGGTCTCACTTGGGACGCGTGACCCTGGACAACAACTACGAGTTTATCTCCGACTTCCTGGTCACGTGACTCCACGAATCGACTCCGATGGTGCTGGAACTACCCTGGCTGCGCGACACGAACCCCAACATCAATTGGAGGACGCTCACCATGACCTTCCTGGGACCCGAAGACCACCCCTCGACCGCCATGCACCTTCGGGCCTTAGGAAGCGACCTGACGCCCGACACCCCCAGGACGACTGCCGCGCCCCCCACGCCTGCACTACCCACACCCTTCCGAGCCCACAAGGCCCTTGATCGGCCCCCAAACATTCCTCGGAACAAGTACAAAGGGCCGAACTACTCTGGCCAGTCTCAGACACGCGTCACACCTGCTCCGGCCGATGTACCTGCGACCCTGATCGACCTGAACGCACTCGACATTAGGATCATTGGGGCCGCCCCCTTCGCCCGCCTCATGAGGGATGGGACTCCCACGTTTCAGCTGCACACCTCGCCTTCTCTCCCGGAAAAACATCTACGAGGGGACGCTATTCCCCCGGAAAAGAAAACCGAGGAGCAAATCTTCTGAGAAGTAGTTCCCCCGGAGTATCACGAGTTCGCTGACGTATTCTCCGAAAGAGACGCCAAGGAGATCCCTCCTCACCGCCCCTATGATCACACTATCGACCTCGAGGAAGGAGCCACCCCCCCTTTCGGCAAGGTATACAACATGTCGGAGGTCGAACTCCGGGCCCTCAAGGACTACCTCAATGAAATGCTTGGTAAGGGATTCATCCGACCCTCCGCCTTTGCCGCTGGAGCCCCGGTTCTATTCGCCAAGAAGAAGGACGGCTCGCTCCGACTCTGCATTGACTACCGGGGACTCAATAAGATCACCAAGAAGAACCGCTACCCGCTCCCACTCATTGGCGATCTGGTCGATCGACTCCGCAGTGCCAAGGTCTACACGAAAATCGACCTCCGCTCCGGTTACAACAACATCCGCATCGCCCCAGGACACGAGTGGAAAACCGCGTTCCGCACGCGGTATAGTCTGTTTGAGTACCTTGTGATGCCTTTCGGAATGACTAACTCCCCCACCACGTTCCAATACTTCATGAACAACATTTTCCACGACATGAGCGACGTCTTCGTGATCGTCTACCTGGACGACATTCTCATTTATTCCGACTCACCGGAGGACCACCAGAAACACGTCCGGCGAGTCCTCGAACGCCTCTGGGAGCACAACCTCCACGCCAAGCCCGAGAAGTGTTCATTTCATACGGAAGAGGTTGAGTATCTTGGCGTCATCGTATCCCCGAATGGCGTTCGCATGGACCTCCACAAGGTCGAGGCCATCGTCAACTGGCCGCAGCCCCGGAACGTCAAGGAAGTACAATCTTTCTTGGGTTTTGCTAACTTCTACCGGAGGTTCATAGATAACTACTCCGGTATCACAAAACTCCTCAACTGGCTCACGTGCAAGGACGTCGCCTGGAACTGGGACAGTAAGTGCCAGAGTGTCTTTAACCTGCTCAAGGAGGCTTTCATGACCGCCCCCGTACTCCGGCACTACGACCCGACCCTCCCGATTATCCTGGAATGCGACGCCTCCGACTACGCCATTGCCAGGATTCTCTCGCAGATGGAACCTGATGGAGGGGAGCCCCGGCCAGTTGCCTTCTACACCCGGTCCATGATCGACGCCGAGCTCAACTACGACATCTACGACAAGGAGCTCCTCGCCATCGTCGAAGCCTTCAAGCAATGGCAAGCCTACCTCGAGGGAGCCCAGCACCGGATTCAGGTCTACTCGGATCACAACAACCTGCAGTACTTCACCACGACCAAACAGCTTAGTCGACGGCAGGCCCGATGGTCCGAGGTTCTCTCGGAATACGACTTCACGATCCAGTACCGCCCGGGACGACTCGGAGCTAAACCTGATGCCCTCACCTGTCGACCGGATGTCTATCCCAAGAAGTCGTTTGAGGCGGAACGCAATGCGTTCAATCATCGCGTGGTGATCCCTCCTGAACATCTGAATGCCGTACTGATCTTAAACAACGAAGGAACCCTGAGCCAGATCCGCCGCGCCCCCCGAGACAAGTACTTCACCGACCATGACCCCCGCAACCTCCCCGACGGGACCAACCGGGACCCCGCCTTCTCCCTGTCCCTCGACAAAAAACTCCTCCTCCGGGACGGCCGCATCTACGTCCCAAATCACGCCCAACTCCGCTATGACGTCCTCCATCAACACCACGACCACAAGCTCCAGGGACACCCTGGAATACGTAAGACTCTTCAGCTGATCTCCTGGACTTACTTTTGGCCAGGGTTGAAAAAGGATGTGACCCGCTACATTCGATCATGTGAACCCTGCCTCCGGGCCAAGGTCCCCCGACACCGACCATATGGACTCCTAAAACCCCTGCCAGTCGGACGACGCCCCTGGTCTTCCATATCTCTAGACCACATCGTCGAACTCCCGGAATCTGAAGAGTTCGATGCCATTCTCGTCGTTGTGTGCAAGCTAACCAAACAGGGCATCTTCCTACCCTGCCACACTACGGACACCGCCCCGGACTTTGCCCGGCTGTTCCTCGAGCACGTCTTTGCCAAACATGGACTCCTGGACGATATCGTCTCTGACCGTGGCCCCCTCTTCGTATCCAAGTTTTGGACTTCCCTGCGTAAGGCACTTGAAGTAAAGACTAACCTCTCTACCGCCTATCACCCCAAAACCGACGGCCAAACCAAAAGGGTCAACCAGTCTCTCAAGCAGTACCTCTGACTGTACGTCAACTACTTGCAGGACGACTGGCACGCCGAGCTCCCCCTGGCCGAATTCACTTACAACAACACGCCGCACTCTGCCACCAGGGTATCGCCCTTTTTTGCCAACAAGGGATACCACCCTTGACTGACACTCTCGCTCTGGGACATCCTGTCGCACGCCGCCCACGAGGTCGCCCAGGATCTCCAGTCCCTTCACGAGTTTCTCTGAGAAGAGATCGATACCGCAAACCAGGCCTATGCAAAACACGCCGACCAGAAATGGGAAGACACCCCCGACTGGACCCCCGGGACAAAGGTATGGTTAGATCGACGCCACCTCCGCACCCGCCGGCCCTCCCCAAAACTCGATCACAAGCGCCTTGGCCCGTTCAAAATATTGAAGAAGGTCTCATCCCATGCCTACAAGATCGAGCTTCCCCCGGGGCTAAAAGGTCTGCACCCGATATTCCATGTCCGCCTACTGGAACGGCACCCCCCAGATCCCTTCCCTGAACAACGCTTCAAGCCCCCTCCTCCGGTCGAGGTCGAGGACAAGTACCACTACGAGGTTGAAGACATCCTCGACTCCCGGAACATTCGTGGACGACCCCACTTCCTCATACGATGGAAGGGATACGGCCCGGAAGACGACACCTAGGAACCGCGTCAAAACCTCGAAGGCGCCCTCGACAAACTCCGGGACTTTCAACAACGGCACCCGGAAAACAACCTTCCTGGACGCAGAACTCACAGACGGCAGTAGTGGGCGTCACCCCCGCCTCTGGGCTCAGTAGGGATTCAACTCCCATGTATACTTTCTACTTTCCCTTTCTAGATCTTACTCCTTTTTTTAGTACCTTTTCGTAGTAGTGTCTCGGAGTCTAGGCAAGACGTTCTTCCGGTTTTGTTCGGTTTCTTTGTTCCCTTACTCATACTTCTCACTGATTCGGGACAACCAAGTATATACATTTTTTATAGAAATACACTATACTATAGCTACGGACCACGAAACAGGCGACAGCAAGAAAAGGGGGCCCCTAAAGCTGGGGCCCTGAACTACCCTCACCCTCCCCCCCCCTCGGCCAGCCCTGGAAGGCCTCCCCCATTCCCTCTGGACCATGCTCCCGCAAGACTTCCTCCACCAACTGCTCCTAGGACGGAAGAGCCTCACCCTCGTCCAGGACTCTTTCGAACCAGGAACCGGGGGCGGGCACGTTCCTCCGCCGGTGTGCCGCCACCACCCGCCCCAGCAAATCGAGGCCCCGCTCCACCCCGGAGGTCGTCACCTCAGGGCGCTGCCCCTCCTGCAGCACCGTGAGTGCCGCGGCCGCCCCGTCCAAGAGCAAGCAGTGCTCTCGGGCCCAGCCTAGGAATGTCAGTAGGAGACCAAGTCTGAGGAGGAGGAAACCCACTTAATGAGGCCATGCGGCTCTCGGGCCCAGCCTAGGAATGTCAGTAGGAGACCAAGTCTGAGGAGGAGGAAACCCACTTAATGAGGCCATGCGGGCCACCACCACGTCCCGGCGCAGAGCCTCCGCCAACCCCTCGCTTCCCGGGAACCCCACTCCTTGCCCAAGCCTTGCCCTCAGAGCCTCTAGCTCGGCCTCCGCTTCCCCCCTGGGCGATCCTGGCCTCCTCCAGGCCCCGGATCATCTCTTCTCGACCCTCCTCCAGACCCCTTCTGGCCGCCGCCTCCCCCCTCATCCCCCCTCATCCCCTCCTCAAGACCCCCCTGCCCCCGCCCAGCCCGCTCTTGCAGAACCTCGACGTTGTGGGCTGGGAGTCCCCCAGACAAGGAGGAGAACTCCACGGGAGATAGGCGAGGGGGGGAGACCCGGGTCACCTGACGATTGCTGTAAGAGGAGCAGCGGCTCAAGCTGACAACCCCTGGAGTAGAGTGAAATATGGATTTGCTGGGAAGAGTAGTGGCCATGCACCAGCAAAGGAACATCCCTGCTTCAAAGACTTGGTTTGAGCAGGTATTCAACGAGGATGAGCTGCTCCCATCCTGGAACCAACTGCTAGAGGAAGCATTGCAGAAGCATGTTCTGGAGGAGTTGGGAGAGGAGGAGCCTCAGGGGTGGCTAGCAGGATCAGGAAAAAGGGGGAGGGAGGTCTAGAGGCCCTGCAGTAGTCAATTTTCTTGCTCTTTTTTCTCGATCTTGTTGCTCTGTACTATGTAGCATATTGTAGAGTAACAAAAATATATATACTTGCCTGTTCAGATCTGAGAGTCCATGTAAGTAGTGTAAGGAGAACAAACTATAAACTAAGAGACTTTTCTGGATTCTGTTGTAGAAAAGACAATTCTTGGGCTTTTTTTTGAGTATTAGAAAGAGTAATATAGGCTTAATGGGGAGTAATAGATCTGAACAATCCAATAAATAAGTATTTGCATTTTCAGCAAATTCTATTTAAATTGCTTGTTGCATGCATTCTACTATCCACTATAATCATTATTCCACTCCAAGTTCATTCTATCACATGTATTCTCCATGTGATTATTCTTTATTCATATGTATATAGTTTTCCAGCAGTATATAAACTGTAGATAGATATCTGAAGTCCTCACTCTTTCTGATGGACTTCAGGTTAGTAGTACTTTACTTTGCTCAATATACTCTTTTTGACTTTGGACTTCAGCTTTAGTGACAGTCTCTGTTTTCTGTGCTTTGCCTGTCTTTAACAAATTCTGCATCATTTTTTTTAAACTTGTCATCATTGGAGACTGTATTAGCTTGCTCCTAATGCATTTTGCCTTTTCTTTTGTAAGATTTAGTCCACTGCTTGGCTTGTTGCTGGGCTGCTTTGTATTTGAAGCAATTAGCCTGTGTATAACCTTGCAAACTGCAAAAATCACAAGTAGCTTTGGCCAATGCAACATTTATAGCAATTGCAGCTGCAACAGACTCATTAGCATGACAACAATGTTGTGTTTCCTCTGTGACAAAGGCCTGGTAAATCTTGGCCTTGTCCAAGTCATCTTTAAAAAGAAGAGTTGATATAAATGCTAAAAAATCCTCAGAAAGCACTTTGATTAATGCCATAGATGACAATTTAGTTGTCTAATTTAGCAATATCAAAGTCTTTAGGGTGCAAATTCTGGATTTTCTTCATTGCAGTCTCAACTCTATTAATAAGAGTTTGCAAATTCTCATTCTCTTCTTTTTTGATGGAAAACAAGTCATTATAAGCATTAAAGCAAGTGCCTGGGCACTGCTGCATGTGTATTTGCTTTAGTGCATCCCATATCTTGTCTGGTTGATCTTTATAATCATTGAGATGGATTCTTTGATCATTTTCCACTATCAAGTAAATCAGACCAGATACAACATTGGCCTCTTTTTGCTATTCTCTGTATTCCCTCTTCTCTTTTGGTGTGAAGGCATGGAAATAGCCATCCAGGCATGTTAAGAGTAAAGATAGGCCTCTATTTTCCCAATTCAAGAGTTATAGTTGTGGGAATTGAGTTTGTTAAAGGTTGGAATAGAAGTAGGCATGGTAAAAGAGTTGGTGTGGAGTGTAGTGTCAGAAGATGCTGAAAAGCAATAAAAAATCCAGTTAATAAAACTGGCAGGGTTCCTGTAAGGTCCTCAAGAGTGGTGCAGCAGGAAGAGGAGGTATAGTAAGTGTAATTAAGTAACTGCAGACTCTGCAATCGTAACAGGATCTTTTTCTGTATTTTGGGGTCAATTTCTTTCTCTGTCAGATGAATATTTCCCCAATTGAGAGGGTCTACTTCTTTTCTTTTATTCTTAGAGGTACTCTCTTGCAGATCTCTTTTGTTCTTTATTCCTGACTCATTCCTTACATTCACATATATATTCACATATTTATAGTCAATACATTCTCAGTCTACTTTAGTAAGGTTGTTTCTAGCCAAATCTACTGTTAGGCCTGTTCTTCTGACAGTCTCTTTTGTTCAGCTTGTTCCAATGCATCATTTTCCACTCTCATCTATCAACAAGGTAGCTTTGCGTCAACATTGAGCCTCTGCTCAATGTCCAACTTATTAGGCAACTTGGTCAGTTCTGACATATCTCTTGCAGTCAAGTGATCTCCACTTTCTTCTGCATCTGAGATGTCTTTACAAGAGTCTCCCTTTTCAAAGGGTCTCCAGGCTCTCTTGGCTCCAGGATGCTTTGGATATTATAGCTAGGTCCACCTCTGTCTTGAGGGTTCTAAGTTTCCACCTCAGTGCTCTGGATAGTCCTGGCCTGCGATCTGGCTGCTCTAGTTTCACAACATTCAATCCAGCTCTTATCTCCTAGCCAGTAGCTACAGCTGCTAGGTTCCATGTCTGTAGGAAATATTTTAGTTGATCAGACTGTCCAAAATCTATTTGAAGTGAGCCTTGTCTGTGGTAGTTAAGTTTTTTCTAAGACTTTATGAGTTCAAAATATGTAACATGAGCCAGCCAGATTCTTGAATTATGGCACACTGATTGAGTTTCATGATAAAAACTGTTAGAGCTTCTCAACAGTTGCAGCTGTGAGATTCATCAAGGCTTGGCAACAGCCATGTGAGCAAATGCTGCGGAGTTCAGGAGAACAAGTAGAGTCCTTTTGCCTATTGCCATGGCTTTCTCAATAACAAAGCCATAGAATGAACAGATGATAACTACATCTATGATGGGCACTTGCCAGGAGCCAACTATCTGGTTTTGAGCAATAAGGCCAGCAAAAGATCTGTCTCCTAGTAATAAGAAATGACTTGGAGCTGATAAAGAGAAGATGGAGGACTGATTAATCGCAGTGTTCAGACAGTCAGAAGGCAAGCTTATATATATTGGGTAGATACTTAGAGAAGGATGGGTCACATATAATCTTGAGCAGATTTGTGGATAACATCTGTTCTCAATAATTTGGATGGCTTGCTAAGTAATATTGATATCTTAAGATGAATGACAAGGTACAGACAATGGTTGAAATATCTGTAAAAAATGTCTTCAAAAAAGAAGTTGCATAGTTGAATGCAGTACATGATTGTATTTTGTTGATGCTGTCAGGTGTCTGAGTGAAGGTAGCTTCTACAGAGGTAGAATTGTATTGCACATTGGATAATTCTGGGGGCATGTAGCATGGCTGCAGTAATCCATCTGCTAGATAGTTGAAGGAATATTCCTGTTGAATGGAGATTGTGCAAGTAGAAGGCTGAGGGTCATATAGAAAAGAAATCACCATACTTTGTTTCTTTGCATAATAAGTTTTGGTTTTATTAACAAACCTCATATCTGAGAATTAGTACTTTCTTTTTCAATGAATTATGTGACTGTGATACCTTGAGTACTAGTCAATCTTTTCTAACCAGAGAAGGTTTTGAAATATACAGCAATGTCAAGGCCAGTAGCATTAAAAAATAATAGTAACATTTCAGCTACAGAACAAAAGAAAGGATCAGTGTTATCTAGATAGAGTACAAGGTAGCTCAAACACTCTTATCAATATTGGGTAACTTGAATCTTAAATTCTGGTTTGTTGCCCCCATATTTGATTATTTCATGTTCACACACTATGTATATTGTTACTGAGCAGTACTGTAGACCTTTGCTGACTACAGACACAGTACGCAACTCTAGGTTAACAGTAAGTTTACAAGATACAGAGACTTGCTAGCTCTGAGTAGAAAGCTTTTCCTTCTGTTACTATGCGGGGGCCCTGATTAGAGACAATATCATTGGAGAGCCCCCTGCTTAGAGAACACATGCTCCAGGAAGAGTTGGGCAAAGCCTGGGGTATTATTGGTGGTTTGCTTTGTAAGTTAGCACATAATGACAAGAATGGTGTCAAAGCCCTCCAATTCCAGAAGCTCAATGATGTGATCCATGGAGATGGAGGACCATAAGTGCTGTCCAATAGGTAGGGGTTTGAGCAGTTTGCAGAGCTGGTGTCAGAGAACTTGGGCCCAGAGGCATGATTTGTAGGCTCAGACGTACCAGATGACATCCTTCTTCATTCCTGGCCAAAAGTAAGTGCAGAAGATGAGTTGGAGTGTCTTATGTATTCCTGAATATTCCTTAAGCTTGTGATTGTGATGTTGTCAAAGGATGTTGAAATCAGGAGCGTAGATGCAGCTATTGTGGAGGAGCATTTTGCCATCAGAGGAGATGGTGAAGGAGGGGTTGGATAGTGGTCCATTGGGGATAGAGTCCTAGAGGTTGTGCCAGGTGAAGTAGTTGTCCTGGAAAGAGTCTCAGATTTGTTTCAGAGTCTCTTCTTTGTTTAATATTAGCACCACATTTAAATGCTTGGGAGGGATTACCATGCAATGGTTGAAGACATTCCATTGCACCTTAAAAAAGAACTTCTTGGAGTAGATGTCTGGCCATCAAGTAAGGGTGTCTGGTTTGGCTCTGAGTCATCTGGGGTGGTAGTGGATTGTAAAGTTGTATTCAGAGAGAACTTTGGACTATTGAGCCTGTTGGCAACCAAGGAGCTTGGTGGTCATGAAGTACTGGAGGTTGTTGTGATCTGAGTACACTTGAACCTGGTGAGGGGTGCCCTTAAGGTAGTGTTGAAATCACCTGTTGCATGCATTCCACTATCCACTATGATCATTATTCTACTCCAAGTTCATTCTATCACATGTATATAGTTTTCCAGCAGTATATAAACTGTAGATAGATCACCTGAAGTCCTTAATTTTTCTGACTTTGGACTTCAGGTTAGTAGTACTTTACTTTGCTCAATACACTCTTTCTTGACTTTGGACTTCAGCTTTAGTAATAGTTTCTGTCCCCTGTGCTTTGCCTGTCTTCAACAGGTAGGCCTGCCATTGTTTGAAGGCTTTGACAATTGCAAGGAGTTTCTTATCGTAAATGTTATAGTTGAGTTTGGCTTGATTGCATGTAGAAGGCTATAGGTTGGAGCTCTTAATTGTCTGGTTCCATCTGTGAGAGAATGCCGGTGATGGCATAGTTAGACGTGTTGCACTCTAGGACAACCAGAAGGGCAGAGTTATAGTGCTAGAAGATTGGAGCTGATGTAAAGGCTTCTCTAAGTAATGAGAACACACTTTGGCACTTATTGTCCCAACTCTAGGAGGTGTCCTTCTGAGTCAGCTAGTTGAGGGATTTAGTAATGCTGGAGTAGTTGTCGATGAATTGGCAGTACAAGTTTGCAAAGCCAAGGAAGGATTGTACCTTCTTAACATTTTTTGGAGAGGGCCAGTTGAGAATGGCTTTAACCTTTGCAGGGTCTATGCAGACTCTCTCTGGGATGACGATGACACTAAGATATTTGACTTCTATGGTGTAAAATGAGCACTTTCTGGTTTTGCATGTAGATTGTAGTTCCAGAGTTGTTTGAGGATCTGTCAGACATGAATTTGGTGTTTGTCAAGGAAATCAGAGTAAATCAGGATGTTGTCGAGGTATATAATAACAAGGATGTTGTTCATGTCATAGAAGATGTTGTTTATAAAATACTGGAAGATTGCAGGAGAGTTACTCATACTGAAGGGCATTACTAGGTATTTGAAAAGGCAATAGCAGGTATGAAAGGCAGTCTTCCATTGTGTTTTGGAGCAATTTAGACGTTGTTATGATTAGAGTGGAGGTCAATTTTTGAATAGATCTTGGCTTTTTAGAGGCGATCAACTAGATCTCTGATAAGAGGAAGAGGGTATTTTAGTTCTTCTTGGTGATTTTATTCAGTTCCTGGTAGTCTACACAGACTCAGAGGGACTCATCCTTCTTCTTAGCAAAGAGGACCAGTGCTCTGATGGCAGAGATCAAAGCATGGATGGATTCCTTACCTAGCATGTCATCAAGGTAGTCTTTGAGTGCATGGAGCTCAACCTCAGACATGTTGTAGACTTTGCCAAGCAGGGGGTTTGTGCTGTCCTTGAGATTAATTTAGTAGTCATATAGTTTGTGTGGAAGGAGGTCTTTGGTACTACCCTCAGAGAAGATATCAGCAAACTCATGATATTCAAAGAGAACAACTTTGATAAGAATAGTGGTTTGAAGAGCGTGCTAGGATCAGGACAGGGTTGGGGTGCAGGCCAATGATTTTGAGCATGGTAGTGGGGTCCTTTGTAATAGTTTTGAGGGACATTTGAGAAAAATTCAATCGAGTCCCTGCGAGGGAATACAGAATATTCAGGGCTGTTCAGAGTTTGAGGGTAGAGGTAGATGGCAGCAGCAAGGCAGGCCCTGGTGGTAGAAAAGGTCATGGTGAGGTCCTCCCAGCAGATGTGGGGTTCATCTCTTGCAGCCAGGGGAGTTCCAGGACAATAGGGGTTATTTCAGGGAGTTGTGTAACCAGGAAGTTGGCTGGGAACATCACACTACTGTCAAGGGTCATAGTGGTAGTGTGGCTCTTCATAACAGGCCTGGATATTGCATCGTTCCTGTTAAACAGCCAGAGTTCAAGAGGCTTTCCAAGTTTGGTATAAGGAAGATTGAGGTGGTCATTAATAAACATTCTAGTGGTCTTGCTGTCAATGAGGGCAGGAAGAGACTTGGAGGTGGCGCCAAGGCACACATAGATTATGAAGGACCAAATGAACCAATATTGGAGGTTGAGGGGCCCTTCCTGGAGTGCTAGAGGCTTTTTGGACTTATTGTAGAGGGTGGGCTCAAAGGGGATGGTCTTCTGGGCTGCGCCATGGTTGAGAGTAAGAGAGTGAGAGCCTTCTAGTCAATTGGGGATTCATGGTGTATAGCCATGAAAGTCCAAGGACAAGAGAGGCAGCAGCATGAAGTTTAGTGACCAGGAGCTGGAGAGTCTGGCGATGGCTGTGTAATGAAGTTACAGCTTTTGTGAGCTTAGGATCACACTGCACAGAATCAGACCAGTGCAGTCTGACAATGTAGTGTAATACAAGAATAAGCTGCTTAGTAAGCAGCAAAGATAAACTATTTATAATATGTAAATATTAATATTGACTACAAGTAAGTAAAAGCTATGTGGCCAATGCCACATAGCAGACTATGCTACACACCCCTCAATTAGACTAAACTACAGTCTGGAAGCACTCTGATGGTCAGGCTATCAGTAAGTCAGGGACCTCTGAGAGGCAATTGGAGAGTCTCCAGGCTCCTGGAATAGATTGGCAGTCACGTTGTCTATATCGTAGTCGAGGAGTTCATCCTCAGGTGTATGCTCATGGGAAGTGCCTGATGGCCCTGCTACAGGCAGTGAATTGTCATAGTCCCATAGAGAGGACAGGGTAAGAGAGCAGTCAAATGCCAGCCCCAGAGTAGGTGGTTGGAGATCAGGAAGATCCCCATCATCAGATGGGTACTGACTGGCACATCCAGAGCTCGTGGGCATGAATGTCTTGCCCAATGAGAGGATACATCCCCTTCATAAATGCATCATCATAGGCACGATGGCTCTCCTGCTGCTGGAGCATCAGGTGCTGGTGATTGCCAATGGTGGCCTTGCGCCACTCATCCTACTGAGCCAGGAACTGAGGTGTCCTGTAATGGTCAAGACATTGCAGCCTCTTGTTGTTGATGGCGGCCACCTTATTGTAGAGCCAGCCAGTTGTTGCTGAAGAATATGTGGGCCAAGTAGGTGACTCCATAGATGTAAGCATGGTCAACCCAGCTGACTGGGATTTGGTTGTGAAGAAAGATGTGTAACACCTCCGAAGTGGTAAAGACGGAAGCTGATGCTTCTGGGATGTCCACAGTCCAAGCCTCAAAATTCAGGTTATCAGTGTGAAGGGGCACAAAGGCTTGCCCTGTAGCCGCCTCATATTCAGCAACGGCCTCTTTGTAGAGGCCTGGTTATGCGAAGACATAAGCCAGGTACTTGTGCACTGTGCCGACGAGGGCCAGTCTCCCACTTTCCTTGCAGCGATAAATCCATGAAGGAACAATCATCCACAGGACTTACTTTCTCCTGCTCCTCAGGACTTGTGAAGGGTACCGTAATAGTTTTGTACAGGGCCTCATTGAGTAAGTGAGACATGGCTCTATCTCTGGCAGTAGGTTGGCAGTTCAAAGTCACCCATTTGAATTTGTTGAGCAGGAGATAGCCCAACTAACGCTGATGAATCAGCATAAACTGGTTGTTCACCAGTAAATGGAGCCTGCAAAGCTCTTGAGGACTGCGGGGAAACCCACAAGGTGCAACTTGGTACACCTTACTGTTGTGGGGCATCTGCATGGCATTGCCCTCTTTGTCGGCCTTAAAGGCCCTGGCTGCATGGGCTTCTTGCCCGACAAAAATAGTGTTGGTCACTGGTGACCAATAGAATTGGGGAGACAACTCTGCATCAAAGAATGAGTTCTGGTGCTCAATTGTGTAATCACAATAGATCACAACACTGAGCGCATCAGGAATGCACCCGGTTTTGTCTTTAAGGAGGGCAGCTCCTCACTTGGCTCTATTTTGCACCTGATGGTCCATCTTGGCCCATCAATTACTGTTGCACTGTTTGCATGCCATACGTTGTGCTGCCGTCTTGTATGGCACAGGGGATTCCATTTGAGCCTCTTCAGGCTCCTCATACCAGTTGTCATTGGAGGGCAGAAATGGCAGCCTCTCTGAAACAGTCGTCTCTGAACGTGGGTCCATCACCCACACACATCAAGGGTATCAGGCTGGTGGGCCGTCTACCAATATTGCAGGTAAGAAGGGGGATGTTAGCCTCTGGGGCCCCTTTCAGGACGTTCTTGGGGAAGTGCACGTTGATGCATGCATGCCCTTTCAGATGCTTACCCTGACAATCCTTTCAAGGTTGCAAGGCCTTAGCCTCAGTAGAGCATGTACTGACGTCCTGGGAACTCTGAGCGGCTGATAGAGCAAGGAGATCAGTTTTGTGCTGAGCATGTATGTGATGCATGTCGTCTCTATCATCTGGCTAATGAGGACAACGGCCTTCATGTCATGGAGAAATGACGACTCTGTGGGTACGTCATATCCATTGTCCCTGCAAACAGGGGGATTCCCAGGGTAAGGGACTTAGTCTGGAGATCAGATGAAGTCAAAAGAATTAAAGGAATGAAGTCGAGTTGAGAACCGGGGGTTCTAGGGCAAGACCTAGTTAGTGAAGTTTAAGTTGCGAAGTGCATACCAATCTTAGGAGCACATGAACAAGTTGAGCATGCCAGTCAAAGCGTGCCAGTCAAGCATGCCAGTCAGTGCGTACCAGTCAATCAAAGGGCATGCAAGCAATCAAATGTAATATCAAGACTAGCATATGACAAGTGGGTAGCTACTTTTAAATACCGGGGATGGCTGCTCCAGGTTCCTGAGGGGTTGTCTGGGGCAGTTCCAGGATTTAGTGGGCGGTAGTGGAAGTGGGGGAAACTATATATCAGGGCACGTGATCAATTGGTGCGGAAAGGTGTCATGATGTATGATGGCCAGAGTAGTTGGCATGATCCAGTCATCGGCACATGCTGGTGGGTTGTTCCAGGGTTTGTGTGGCGGGGCTGTCAGGGGGTGCAGCGTGATGGCAGGGCTCAATGTGCATGATGGCGGTGGGGGCGGTCCTGATGGCAAGATTCATGTTTATGTTGTGGAGTTGGTGGAGGGGCTCTGGATGTGGCTCTGGGGGTGTCCCAGGGTGGTTCCAAGTGGGAGGGGTTGTGACAGGCATCTCCAGCCGTTGTAACAAGGAGAGCCTGGCCAGGCTTTCTGTCAGCGCATCGGCCAGAGATTTACTGCTTTGTTCTGTATTGAGAGCTTCTGTGCTCTCACTGGCAGTCTTTGCCATTATGAGGGATGACCTCCACCCCTTGGAATGGTTGGCTGGCAATGTGGCTGCCTGGGAGGTTGATTTTCCTCCCTCGGTGGGCACCTCATACAAGGCACTATACTGGGGCATTGCACCCCAAGCTCCTATCCAACCCAGGGAGTACAGCATCATTACAGGCACACCACCCATGCCAGGGTAGTGCACCAGGGCGGTAAACTGGGGCAAAGGATGTGCTCCCATTGCCCTCCTTGCCATTATGGGGGCAAGCTGCCTCCATCCTGGCACTGATTGGGGGCTAAATAGCCCCCCATACTGATGTTGCTGGGATTGGCCCTCAGCGTGATGTGGCGCATAAGTGCCCGCTACTGGTTGTTGGGGCTGATAGCTACTCATAGGTGCATTTTGGAGCATAAAGTTGCCCTGCATAAGCTGGTATAGCTGATAGCCACTAATTACCGCCTGCTGCTGCAAGTAGCCTGCCACTGGTTGTTGCTGCTGCTGTGGGAAGCCCACAGCCTGTTGTGATTGTCCCCACTAGAGTGCATTTTAGGTCAGTGGAGGAGCCATCTGCCCCCTCCTCCAGCCGATGGTAAGATCAACGGTGCAAACTCAAGCTGCTGCTGCTGCTGCTGAATATCTTGGTCCATGGGCGATGTGTCTATGGTTGAGGAAAGGAAGGAAAAAAAGAAATTTTGAATTTTAGATGTGTCTCAGCCACAGCTGCTAACCAACTCAGCCAAGCCGCAATCGGCACTGCTGATCAAATTAAGTGCTGGCACACTTACCTAACTGATATGGGCGCTTAATGCCCTTCAACTCCAAGTAACAGTCAAGTGCTGCCAGCTTGGAGCAATGGGAGTATGGCATGTTGTATTCCCAAGAGACCATCATACCTCAAACTTGAACGTATTCCACTCAGTCCACTGGTGCCCTATGATGCACTCAACAAACCATTCATCATTGTCTCATGCCCCAAAGTCATAGGGGCCCAGGGTCGCCCTGTTAGGGAATAACGCATTGTCTGATGCGCTATTATGGTTGCAACAGCAACACATGGAACTTTGGAATGATTCATCATTCCTGTAATGCCTGAGGCAGCTCCAGCACATAGTTGGAGGTACTTGGCTCTGTGTCTAGCATGCGGTATGGGCCTACTCATTTTGGGCATAGTTTACTAGCCCATCCCTTTGGAAGCCTCAGGTTACGCATTGACAGATAGACCAATGCTTCTACTGATATTGGCAGGTCCATTTGCCTGTGGTGATTTTCTTTGCCTGAAAGACTCATGTCTCAATGATGGCATCATGCAACACTGCAATATTCTCCAGGGCCTGCCTGGCGAACTCGACTACGCCCCAGCAGGCCACCACATCCGCACAAATTTCGTGCAGCATGGAGGGCAAGTACCCTCCATTAAGCTCAAATGACACATACCCTGTTGTTTCTGAGTGTCACGACCCCTCCTCTCTCAGTCCACCCTGGGACACCCCCAGAACCCTCTCTCTGACCCCACAAACATGCCCCACCATCACACGCATCAAAGGCCACCATCACCTGGCACCCCTGGCAACTCCGCATCACAGAGACCCTGGGATCAACCACCATCAACCATGATCAATGATCAGATCATGCTACCTGCTTCTGGGCCCTCATGCATCACGCATCACAACTCCCTCCACACCAATTGATCATGCGCCCCACATGTGTGATCCCGGTATACAGTTCCTCTCCTGCTACTCAATGCCTCCTGGAACTTATCCCAGACACTCCAGAATTCCAGAGACTCAGACTCGGCCCCATAGTATTTATAGCGTAGTTCCCTGTTGTATTTGCTAGTCTTGATACTACATTTGATTGTTTGCGTGCCCTTTGATTGACTGGTATGCACTGACTAACACACTTGTCTGGCATGCTCAACTTGTTCGCATGCTCTTAAGACTGGTACGCACTTCGCGACTTAAGCTTCACTAACCAGGTCTCATCCTAGAACCCCCAGCTCTCAACTCGACTTCATCCTCTCAATTCCTTCGACTTCATCCGATCCTCGGACTAAGTCCCTTATCCTGGAAATCCCCCTGTTTGCGTCTTGAACTCCGGAGCTCAGTCCAGAGTTCCAGACACCAAGTATCCATAGATCAAGTCCGCCTTGTAAGGGCATTGCTTTTCCAGAAAGCCCCTGATTCAGCGGAACCTTACACTGAGATACTTGCATTAATTGCAAACTCAGTAAGTGGGCACCAGTCCACCTAGTTGCATTGATCAATGTGAATGACTGCCCTCAGGATCTGGCCTATACTGTGGTTGGCCTGCTTAGTCTGCCCATCCGTCTGAGGATAGAATGAAGTCAACATAAGAAGTCTAGCTCCTAACAGCTTGTGGAGTTCCCTCCACCATTGCGACATGAACTTTGAGTCATGGTCACTCACGATGGTACTAGGCAGCCCATGCAGCCTAACAATTTCTCTGAGGTAGATCCACAACAGCTCCTTAGCCATCAGTGTAGTTTGCACCAGTATAAGGTGCACCATGCTCATCATGTGGCATATCACCACCCAGAGGTAATCAAATCCTCTAGACTTGGGAAAGGGACCTACAAAGTCCATTCCAATAGAATCTCAAAGTTTTACCAGCACGGATAGCTGGTGTAGCTTCCCGGCAGGAGATTCAGGGGGCAACTTCGTCCTCTGACATGCTGCACATGATGCGCAGAACTTGGTAACCTCTTGGGCCATACATGGCCACCAATACCATCTATGGATGGATGTATCCCAACGTCTGTGTGGCACCGAAGTGCCCCAACAGTGCATGGACCTGGTCCAGCACTCACATCACAATAGTTTGCATATGGGGAAGGCAAACCACTGCCACTCCTTGACAGTTTTCCATCATGATTAGTCCACCAGACCCCTGCCTGAAACGAGGGTGGTCGTCAGGATTGGTGACTATCTCAGTGAAGAGAGAGTCATGTCCATACTCCCACACCACTTCCATGCAGAAGTTGTCATTGCCCAGGCTAGGGGGCTGCAATGAAGGCAATTCGCCTTCTAGCATCTCAGCAAGAGTAAAGAGTCTATTGGGGTGCTCAGGTTTCCCAGGTAACGCTACTTCCATGACTTTATGCTCCTTGAGCAGCTGGGTGGCTACTTCCCACTCTTCAGGTATCTCGACATGTAGTCAATCCAACGTTGCTGATGCAGCAACAAGTTCACCTGAGTTTTGAAGAACTCAAGCGCCTTGTGTCAGTCATGATATGGATGGAGTATCCTATCAGCTTATCCTCCTACTTGAGGAGGGCCTGAAGTATAGCTAGGGTCTCTAGCTCATGCACAGCATAGTTTTGCTAGGCAGTCATGAACTTTTTTGACATGAACCTGCTAGGCAGCAAGTCTGCCAGCTACTCCCCCGGCCATACATGGCACTGATGCCTGTCTTAGATGCATTGCAAATAAGCCAAATAGGCTTGTCCCGTCTAGGGTCGATTGGTCAAATAACTGGGGTCTTTGTACAGATCTGTTTGACCATTTTGAAGCACCGCTGGTGCAGCAGCCTCCAGTTGAATGGTGACTTGTTCTGCATCATGGCCATAAGTGGCCCAGTATAGGTAGTGACATCGGGCAAGAAGCTCGATATGTAGTTGACAAGGCCAACAAATTGTTGGATGTCATTGTAGTTTTGTGGTGTGCACCACTTCTGAATGCAGTCGAGCTTGTCCTGATCGGGATGTATACTCTGCTCATCGATGACATGCCCTAAGCAGTCTATACTCTGAGCGTAAAGCTCATACTTTTTCTACTTCAAGTACAACTTGTACTTGCGTAGTCGTTCAAATATGACTCTGAGGTGCTGCTCATGTTTCTCCATGGAATCTGAATAGATGAATATATGATATCATCTAAGTAGACGTGCAAAAAGTGTCCTATCACATCTCGAAAAATAGAGGTCATTAGCCTCTGAAAGATTGCAGGGGCATTACAGTCCCCAATCTGCATTATATTGCTTGTGAACATGCCCATGATTGATGCAAATACAGTCTTGTGCGAATGCGCACCTGCTCATAGGTGTCAGTAAGGTCAATCTTTAAGTAATACTTCACTTGAGCCATGTCTTCCCAGATTACCTCCTGATCTAATAAAGAAGTTACATCCTTTATAGTATTATCATTGTGCTGACACACATCAAGAGCCATTCAAAGGGTTCCATCCTTCTTTGGAATGCACAATAATGGTGCAGCCTAAGTAGTGGTGCATGGTGACCACCACTGAGCATTCAAATAGCAATTAGTTTTATTGCATAATTGCTCCTGGAATGCATGTGGACAGCACGGCAAGTGATACTTGTATTGCTTGCTCTTGTCTATGAGGGTCCCATTGACCATATCCCATATCGGCAAATTCTTCTTGCCATTCCATTGCTGATGCAACCAAGGTATATCTTTCTCATGAAGGCTTGTTGCCTTCTGTTTCCCCTTCAGATGCACTGGGGGAACTACCTCCACTGTATCTGATGGTGGCTGAGGCTGCGGTGCATATTGCTTGCACATTGCAAGCACCCGAGTAACACTGTCATTGGGTATATGCAGTCTCAGTGGGGAATCCACTACTGCTGCCTTACAAGCCACAAGGCTTTTCCCCTCACATACAAGTGAATATGCTACAGACACTTTGTCTGACGCTGGCTGGCAATATGCTGGTGTGATGGTCATCTGTTGCTGGTGCGCATTTCATGCACACGTGGCTGCAACTAGTTCGTTCCACTCCTGCAGCATTCAAGGATCGTATGCCCAGTCATACTCGGGAAGGGGAGCTGGTCGCTCCTATAGAGACCATGTCTCCTCACAACATGAGGCTTCTGCCTCTCAGTTGCTGTCCCTCAAGTCATCTAACTTGACTTGTGAGGACATAGGTAGGCATACATCCACTGAGTCCTCATGCTGTTTCACCTTTTGCTGGCATTTATCTGGGGGCTTTGCGCCTCAATCATCAGGAGCAAGTATTTGCTCATCTCTTATCTTGGAGGATTAATACTTCTCCTCGCTCATCATCACCATGTTGTGGTCTGAGCTCAGTCTAGGCATGGCCTGCACTTCCTCATTCACATCCTCCACTGCTGGCACTTTGTGCTGGCCGAGTCATGGAGAATCCTTGCGCTTCTCCATAATGCAATGACGTTGCAGGCAATTATCAGTGTCATCTGCTGTAGCCTGTTCAGCTGGGATTACTTTCCCATTTACTAGCACCTGACAGTGCTCAAAGTCTAGCATGACTTTGTTACACCGCATGAATGGCATTCCCAGTATCATGTCATAGCGATGAAAGTTCGCTACATCCATGTATTCCTGGCTATGTGAGCCCAGTGTCTGGACAGTTACATTCATCTCATACTGCACTATAGCACAGCTTCCTACGGTGCCCAGCTGCAATGCCAATGGCGTATCTAACTCCTGTACAGAAATTCTGTACATGTGGGTGAACTGGGGTGTTATGCCCAAAGTAGTACTTCCAAAGTCCAATAAAGTCCAGGCTTGGTGGCCATTTACATCCACATATGAGACCAGATACTCCTTGTCTGCCTGCTTCAATGTAGGGTGCTGCAAAGTGCCCTCTGCTCGACGAAGAGTCACCTTCTTCATCCGAACAACATTATTTTTGTTGTAATCGTTCAAGAATGGCCAATCTGTCATTGCCACTAGGCACTCAGAGTCGCTGTTGTGACTGTAGTACTTGTTGTCATAGACGTCGTCATATACATTGACTATGACACACTCCTCCCCCTCCACAACCACACTCTTGGGCTCGGTGCCCAATGCCTCCTCTGAAGGCTCTTGGTTGTTCATGGGGTGCTCAGCCTCAGACTTGGCAGAGATGTCTTCTCCATCACTTCCACTTGTGGCTGCAGTATGTGTGGCTCAAAGGTAGGCATGGAGTGTATACCCCTAAGGGTTCTTGGGGCTCCCGTCTTTGCAGGGCAGTTGGTAGCATAGTGGCCTGGCTGGCTGCATGCAAAACAGGTCCCCATCTGACCAGGTGGATTGGCCGGCTTGAATTCCAGCCTTGGTTTAGGACATTCTCTGTCTTGCTCTGGTCATGGGCAGCTTCACCCTCGATTTGCCACAGGAGTTCTGCATACCGCAAACTGCATGTTGTGGTCACAATCCAAGTTGGCCTTCTTGGCCAAGAAAGTCCCCACATGCTGACTCTGTGAGGGTGCCCCAGCAGGTGGTAGTCACCTGCTTCCCTCTTTGTGGCCACTACAATGCTCATAGGGGTTAGCAGTCTTAAGGGACTGCTCATACCTGATGGCATACACTACAAACTCTTCCACATCGTTGACCTCTGGGGACAGCCTACCACTGGAATACCATCCAAGAATGTTTCAAGCATCATATACCCATCCAGATATACTGCCATGTTCTGGGCATGGTCGTTAAGGATATCGTAGAACCCTTGTACTCTCAACTTCTCGGTGTACTTGGTGGACTGGAAGTCCCACCTTGCATTCTGTAGCGTTGAGGGGTGCACAAATTGATTGTACAGTCCTGTAAGGACTCCCTTGAATGTCCACTCATACTGGACCCAGTTGACATGCAATACTGCTTATCAAAACCACTCCATGGCCTCCTCTCCAGCCAAGAACTCGGGCAGAACAAAGATTTGTTCTTGTTCTATATGGTCACCTCCATATAAGCACATGGTGAGGTGGGTACATCCATCCATTGCCCAGTCCTCCAAGTCACTGAACTTGGACACATCTGTGTAGGCGCAAATGTGCCTACTATCTGCTTTATGCAGCTTCACCCCATCTGGTAACTATAAGGTTATCCCCAGGGCATTATCGACTACTCAATGCAGGTGATTGTGCATGGCTTCATGATGCATCCAAATGGCCTCCCGCTGACCCAGAGATCTAGTCACTAAATCAGCGGCTTGGGGAAGTAACTTTCTTTATCCACCCTGAGGTGGATGTTCTGAGCCTCCTCGACTGTGGGCACAATTGACCTCGTCTCGGGGAGTTGACCTAGGGCAGTCATCCTGGTCGCTACCAGGGGCATCACATCTGGTGGCACCATCTCAATTGAGGAAGTCTCCTCAATTATGATCATTGCGCCACCCTGGTTCTGGAGAAGCTTGATTCTCCTGGCCCTGCATTATGAATTGATGACACATCTCATCATTGAATGGGCTTAGTGCCCTCAAAGATGTCCTGATCATCAATGAGGGACTGTCTCTTAGTCCTGAAGTTGCCATTGTGCATACGTTGATATATGACTCTGTCACTCAACGTGTCTGCCATTGGCACATGCAGCATCATAGATGCCTTGCTCTCAACCTTAAACATGGTACTATTGTGTCCATCTGGGCCTGACATCTCTGTCCTAAGGTCTCGGTTATGCATATGTGGGGGCTCCTCATGCCACCCTTGTCCTGCTGGAGTATAGAAGGTACTCACTGGTTTTACTTTGGGCACTTCCTGCACCCATGCTAGTGCTTCCACTAGCTCGACTCCAATGTCTTGATTATGATGTGCCAAGCATTTCTCAGATGTGTCACTCCAGGGGGTCAATACCCCCGATTGCCTTGCAGCCTTCTGCTGCAAATAATTTGCAGTTCTATAGTGAGAACTCTCACCATCAAATCAGTATATTTAGTACTGAATACATTGGGCACTTTGTGCCCTTGTTACCTAAGTGCTACTATATGCGCTGAAGCGTAGCACTCAAGTTGCACCTGGGTGGTGTATTTCATCACCTCTGGGTGTAGATTCCAGAACACCTGCAAGCACACAGTGTACATGGTTTTCAACCACTGCTCCTCTGCTCCAGCATTGTTGTCGCTAAATGACTCAATCACCTCCTCCAGGAGCTCTGCAACCTCTGGGACTTCCTCTACTGCTGGTGTGTGCAGGAAGCGATTTTCCGTGCAGGCTACTTCAGAAATCGCAGCCTCCAGTACCTCCTCTATGCAGGCTTCTGCTATCCTGGTGGGCATTGAGCCTGCTGCGGCCCGTCTGGCCCCACTACTTCAGCTCAGAGAAATAGGTTCCCCAGTCCATACCAACACCTCAGTATCGCCTGAGGTGCCCTGGGCACCTGTTGACTGCTGGCCTTCATCAGGCGGCCCTTTGGAAGCTAGCCAACTAGACCGTCGCAGTCCTTGTGGCAGCTGCATAACTGGGGAAGTTAATCCCTCTGGCATCTTGTCCTGTGGCCATGGCTGGCCATTCTGTTGTGAGCTCTCAGCTCTCCGGGCCTCACTTTTATTCCTGGGCAGGTCAGTGCTCTGACCTCGGTCTCAAGCCTTGGGTCTTGACTGACCTACATTGGATGCTGGCACATTCTGAGTATCTGCTGGGTCTCCCCGTATGTTGTGGGCATTCTGCCCACTATCAGTGGAAACTGCAGATATGGGATTACTCATTGATCCCCTGTTTGAAATTTGCATGGTGTGACTGTGCAAGAAGCTCAAGAAGCTGATAGAGTCCTGTCAACAAACTCAGTGACTGATGTCTGATGCGGATTCAAAAAAATGTAACGAAGTTATAGCTTTTGTGAGCTTAGAATCATACTGCATAGAATCAGACCAGTCCAGTCTATTGACAATGTAGTGTAATACAAGAATAAGCTGCGTAGTAAGCAGCAAAGGTAAACTATTTATAATATGTAAATATTAATATTATATTATAATAAATATAATATAATATTGACTACAAGTAAGTAAAAGCTATGTGGCCAATGCCACATAGCTACAGGCTGAAGGCAAAGGTCATGGGCATCTGCACAAAGTGAGTGATGTCACTAGCTAAGGAGATGCTGCTGTCAAAGAGTCAGAGGTGGATGGGGAGGAGGAGCCTTTGAAAGGGCTGTGGGGCAAAGGTCATCTAAGCTTTATCAATGAAGTTGTTAGTGGTGCTGCTGTCTACACGAGTGCTGACAGGTTCCAGGGAGAAGCTGAGGATGATTCAGAGAAGGAGAAATTAGGGGAAGTGCAAGAGGAGGTGGGTCAGGAAGGTGTCTGAAAAAAAGTGTAGCCATGGCATAAATATGTGAAACCAGGACAGAGAAGATATCATGGTCTGATTTGCAATTCAGAATGTCTTCTGTTTCTAAATTGCCAGGTTATTTTCCATGAACTGGAAGTTGCACTCTTCTTTGTTAATAGTCCAGATGGCCTGTCCCATGGTTTGGCACTTCAGGCAGTAGCCAATGAAGTGTCTGAGTGTTGAAGACAGGCAAAGCACAGAAGACAAAAGCTATCACTAAAGCTGAAGTCCAAAGTCAGAAAGAGTATATTGAGCAAAGTAAAGCACTACTAACCTAAAGTCCAAAGTCAGAAAGAGTGAGGACTTCAAGTGATCTATCTACAGTTTATATACTGCTGGAAAACTATATACATGTGAATAAAGAATAATTACATGGAGTATATATGTAATAGAACATAATCACATGGAGAATACATGTGATAGAATGAACTTGGAGTAGAATGATGATCATAGTGGATAGTGGAATGCATGCAACAGGCAATTTCAACACTGAGCTCTCTGCAGAGGAGGCAGATACTCTTTTGGCATTGTTGTTCTTGAACTTCTTTGGAAACGTCGATCCAGGGTTATTTGAAGTTTCTGATCCGGATTGTATAAAGGGCCTTGTTCTCATTGTCTTACTAAAGCCTTGTAGCTGTTGTATGTTGCTTACTTAGGAGCAAGGTGGAGAACTGTTAAAGACAGGCAAAGCACAGGGGACAGAAACTGTCACTAAAGCTGAAGTCCAAAGTCAGAAAGAGTATATTGAGCAAGTAAAGTATTACTAACCTGAAGTCCAAAGTCAGAAAGAGTGAGGACTTCAGATGATCTATCTACAGTTTATATACTACTGGAAAACTATATACATGTGAATAAAGAATAATCACATGTGGATACATGTGATAAAGTATAATCACATGTAGATACATGTGATAGAATGAACTTGGGATAGAATGATGATCATAATGGAATGCATGCAACATCACATGTAGATACATGTGATAGAATGAACTTGGGATAGAATGATGATCATAATGGAATGCATGCAACAGGCAATTTCAACAAGAACATCTTTGGAGGGCAAACTGGAGAGCATTGTAGTTTTAGCCCATCTTATAGGCCTCTTTCTCAAACTAAACAATGGTGGCAAAGCGTTCTTTAAATCTCAATTAAAGGTTGAAGAGGTTCTCCTTGACCTCTGCAATGGTGCCAAAGATGCTAAAATGGCCAGAGAACTCTTGTATGAAGGCTGCCTACTAAAGCAGCACAGGGTTGTTGGAGTCAAAGCGGAGGAGAGCCATATAGTGGTCAAAGGCCAGTCCTTGCAGGTATGATGTGGAAAACATGACACAGAATCCTTCAAGCTGAAACGTGATGAGTTTGGCCTAGAATATGGTTGAGGCATTGCATTAGGAAGGTCTCTGCCATTTCTAGGGGTCATATCTATGGAAGGGTTCAGGCTTCTGGATGTCAAGCTTACCTACACCAGAGGAAAAGGAGGCCACATTTGCTTGAATATGAAAGATTTATAAGCATGTTGTTGCCAGGCAAAGAAAAATGGCATTAGAGACAATATATCTTTTTATAGCTTAACTATGCACTATTTAAGATCAAAACTAAAGTGAGCATTTCTTATTTGTTCTACCTGTAGCTGTGTACTTAAAACATGAAATAGAATTGCTCTTGTGCCTGGCAGATTTATCAAACTGCAGCTAAGCTTGTATCTTATAAGCAATTTACATTTGCAAAGCTCTGGCTTATGTTTGCCAAGTTTGAGGTTAGGCACCTCAAACTGGATTCTGCCAGAAAGATACTTGATATGGCAATTGGCATGTGCTCTAAAGAGGCCTTGTTCAAAGAATAGTGTCACGACCCGTCACCCCGGCACACCACGCGAACTCCAATGCGCTCCGACTCCTCGCCTGCGCCCCAATTCCCCACCCTCACAGCTCATGCGGTCGCCCACCCAGTCAGAGGACCCACCCCGGTGCCCGCACCCTGTACCCTGGGCCCCGTCGATTGCCTGGCATTCCACCCTGCACTAGCCAATGGGGCCCGACTGATACCCTGGCGCCACACCCGCACCCGGACAATACGCCACACAGGACTCAACCGGGACAATACAGCGCACAGGACTGGACACACAAAGCATAGCCCCAGAACTTACCCAGGCGCCCCAGACCTTAACCGCCGAAGGTATATAGCTGGTAGCCAGTAAACCGTTACAGAAGTCTTGATATTGCCATAAACTCGTCTCTATACTCTCTTGTCTACTTCGTACTTATCTCAATCTATCTCTCTTATCCTCTCAAGTCTCTCGGCCCTTTAAAAGTCTCACTCTAGTTCTAACTCAGTCTCTCGGTTCCAATCTTAGTCTCCTGGTCTTAGTCTTTTTCTCTGATCACCCCTCCTCTCCTCCACCCTAGCAAGGCTCTGCCCGCCCCATATTTCGGACTTAGCCTAGGATCCTGCTCCACCTCTCCTTATGAACTCCGGCGCTCCGTAGCCACCCCACACCCCACCTAAAGCCCCAGAACTCATCTTCCGTTACTTGGAGACTCTCCATAGACTTCGACTCCACCTAGTAAGGACCCGCTTGCCCCCGGAGGCCCTCGTCATCAGCGGAACCTGACATAATATCAAGACTCCCCCTTACCCCGTTCTCGATGTTTACATACACCCCCGTCTACTATCCCGTGGGTCGCCCACTACCTGAACAATACAACCACAGTACCCCTCAACCCGTATACCCACCCCCGATTCCCAAAATCTACCCCGTACCCCGATTCTGGGCCCCCTACCTGAATGGAGCCTACGGCCCCTCGGCCAGCCAGCTCCTGCACCCTCCGGACTGGCGGATATATGCCAACCCCCCTGTCAACTCTGGCACCTATAGGATGGTACCCGGAGGACTCCCCAAAACTCCGTGGGGAGCCACTCTACCTCCAGCCAGCAGAGGGCCATTTACACCCTGGCTGCAGGCTGCCCAACCCCAACCACCCCCCTCGAATACAGAAACTCCAGAACCGCCCCAGAATTGGCCACGCCCCATGGCGGTCCCGCTGGCCCGCCCTCTGACCTCTTTCCTGGAACGACGAACAGAGAAGTACCTCCAACAGCGAGACGAAGTGCTGCGCGCACTCCGCACCTCCCCTGAGGAATTCGCCTGACGCACACGCACCCTCTTGGTCACTCTCAGCAACCACGACCTCTGGGGCATGCCGGAAGAATAGGCCAATCGCCTCCTTCGCTTCCACGACCAATTCCTAAAAGGGACCCTCCCTGACAACACCAAAAAAACGCTGCAAGTGGACCTGACGCTCTGGAACAAATTCCAGAGCCTGATAGACAAAATCCACACCAGCCCCAACCCTGCCGCTTTGAGGACCCCTTGGACCTGGCCCGCTCTTTCCACGTCCAAAGGGACGAACCCTGCTCAGGTACCTGAGGGAACCCCCCGAGGACCCCTTGGACCTGGCCCGCTCTTTCCACGTCCAAAGGGACGAACCCTGCTCAGGTACCTGAGGGAACCCCCCGCAACAAGACCAACGACGGCAGAAGAGACTCAACGCCGCCTCTGCCATCCTATGGTCCCTAAATCCGACTGGGAGCCTCTTCAACTAACCCGCCGCCCACACCGTCGGACTCTCAGCCTGTCCCTGAGCCTACTCAGTGCCCGGCACCTTCAACACATGGGCGCAGGCGGCCAAAGGCAACCCCCTGCCCCTGGAAGGTAACCCCCGCCCTGAGGGCGACGACACCTCGGACAACACCCTCTCGTACATTGACAAACCTCAGAACCCGGGACTCCCCCCAACAACCCTGGGAACCCCCCTCCCGCTACCGCCCCCAAATTTAACCGTGAACGCCCACCCCACCTGGACCTGCGCACACCCCACGCCTGTGAAGGACCTCCGGGACCACAAGACGACACCTGGTCACAGCCAGCCCCATCCCGGCCCCCCTGACCCCCGTATGGCCCTGACCTGGGACCATCTCGACACCCCCAATGCCACGGACAGGGACCACCTCGACACTCCCAACGCCCCGGACAGGGACCCAATGCCCTCCGGTTCGCCCTCCAGCGAGCACTTCCTCAGCGAATCAAGGACGTCCTCCACCTTGCACCCAAACAGGCAACATACAACGGCTACAAGGCACTGGTGACCCAGATTGACCAGAGGTACTGGGAAGATTGCAACGAGTACTCCAGCTCTTGAGGCCAATGGGCCCCTCTGGGAGGACCCTCTTGGAAAGCTAACCACTCTGGAGTCCCTAGCCAGATGCTGCAAGACCCCACCTCACGTCCGACTCCAGGACGAGGACCCTCTGGACCGCTCCGCGCCCTGGCACCACGACCACCAGCCACCCTCAATGCAGCTGGGTCGGGCCATCTGGACCATCGACGGAGAAGACTGCGACTTCCAATTCACGGAAAATGACCCAGCGATTTAGAAACAGAAGACATTCTGAATCGCAGTCCGGACCTCGACATCTTCTCCGTCCCAGTTTCCCATCTTCACGCCATGGCTCAACAATCATTGGACATCCTCCTGACCAACCTCTCTTTGCACTCCCCACAGTCCCTCCTCCTTCATACTACCCTCGCCTCCTCCCCAGAGCCCGTCAACACCCTCGTTGACAGCGGCGCCACCGACAACTTCATTGACAAAGCCTGGGCGGCCCTTGCTCCCCAGCCCCCTCAAAGGCTCCTTATTCCCATCCATCTCTGGCTCTTTGACGGTAACTCCTCCTCCGCTGGCGATATCACCTACTTCGTGCAAATGCCCGTGACCTTCGCCTCTGGCCATCATCAGACACTCCGGCTCTTGGTCACCAAGCTTCACGCTGCCGCCCCCCTCATCCTCGGACTCCCATGGCTGCGCGCCACAAACTCCCAAATCAACTGGAGGACCCTCACGCTTGCCCTCGACCGAGACGCAACCCAAGAAGCAATCCCCTTTGAACCCCTGCCCCCTCCAACAGGTCCAGAGGATCTCCAGTGCCCCCGAGAGGAGCCCTCTGGCCTCTGCTCCTGGACCACCCGCTCCTTTGTGATCCATATCCACCTCGGCACCGCCACTGAACGTCTCCCTGCCCTCGTCGATAGTGGAGCCACTGGAATGTTCATCAGCAACCGTCTTGCCCTTCCTCACACCCAGCTCGACAAGCCTCTCGGGCTCCGGCTCTTCGATGGGAACGACGCCACCGCCGGACCTATCACGAAGGGACACTCCACCACCATAACGCTCGACAACAACCTGATGTTCCCGGCCGACTTCCTGGTCACACGACTCCCCAAAACGACTCTCATCATCCTAGGCCTCCTTTGGCTCCAAGAGGTGAACCCTGACATCTGCTGGGAAGATTTCACCATGACCTTCCCTAACCCTGGGGCCCGCCTCGCCGCTGCCATCCACCTCTACCCGCAGGCCTTGGAAGACCCAGGACGCCTTGAAATTCCTTGAAAGGAACCCATCAAGTTCCCCCCCAACGTCTCTCAAAATCGTTACAAGGGGCCCCACTACCCCGCCCGGAACCACCGACCTCCCAGGCCCAGCTCCGAACCTGACGACTCCCCTGACTCATCCAGAACCCCAGACATCAAGATCATCGGCTGTACCCCCTTCGCACAAATTCTCCAGGACGGCACCCCGGCCTACCAGCTCCAGGTATTCCTGACGCTACCTGAGGAACACCTTCAGGCCGAAAGCACCAGCCCCAATGCTAAGACTGAAGACCAACTCCTCACCGAAGTTGTTCTCCCCGAGTATCATGAGTTTGCTGACATCTTCTCCAAAGATAACACCAAGGACCTCCCTCCGCATCGGCCGTATGACTACAAGATTGACCTTAAGGACAGCGTGAATCCCCCACTCGGCAAAGTCTACAACATGTCCGAGGTCGAGCTCCGATTACCAAGAAGAACCAATACCCCCTCCCCCTCATCGAAGATCTGGTCGACTGCCTCTGCAAGGCCAAGGTCTATTCAAAGATCGACTTCTGCTCCGGCTATAACAACGTCCGAATAGCCCCGGAACATGAGTGGAAAACCACCTTCCACACCCGCTATGGCCTCTTCAAGTATCTGGTAATGCCCTTTGATATGACTAACTCCCCCGCCACTTTCCAGTACTTTATGAACGACATCTTCCATGATATGAACGACGCCTTTGTCATTGTCTACCTGGACAACATCCTGATCTATTCGGACTCCCTCGATGAACACTGAATCCATGTCCGACAAGTTCTTGAACGACTCCGAAGTCACAACCTACATATGAAACCAGAAAAGTGCTCATTTCACACTACAGAAGTCGAATACCTCGGCATCATCGTCACTTCAGACAGAGTTTGCATGGACCCCACAAAGGTTGAAGCAATCCTCAATTGGCCGCCTCCAAAGAACGTCAAAGAAGTGCAATCCTTCCTTGGGTTCGCAAACTTCTACCGACGCTTCATCAACAACTACTCCGGTATCACCAAGTCCCTCAACTGGCTAACCTGGAAGAACACCCCCTGGGGGTGGGACAGTAAGTGCCAAAGTGCATTCACCTTACTCAAGGAAGCTTTCACTTCAGCCCCGATCTTCTGGCACTACAACCCCGCCCTTCCAGTTGTCCTGGAGTGCGATGCCTCCAACTATGCCATTGCGGGTATCCTCTTGCAGATGGGACCGGACAACCTGGAACTCTGACCTGTGGCTTTTTATACCTGATCAATGATCCTGGCCAAGCTCAATTACGACATTTACAACAAGGAACTCCTCGCAATTGTCGAAGCCTTCAAGCAATGGCGAGCCTACCTCGAAGGGACCCCCCACCAGATCCAAGTGTACTCGGACCACAACAACCTTCAGTACTTCACGACCATCAAACTTCTCAGCCGAAGACAGGCTCAGTAGTCTGAAGTTCTATCAGAGTACGACTTTACCATCCACTACCGCCCCGGACGACTCGGAGCCAAACTCGACACCCTAACTCGATGTTCGGACGTCTATCCCAAGAAGTCCTTTGAGACGGAGCAAAACACCTTCAACCATTGCGTGGTAATCCCCCCCGAACATTTGAATGCAGTACTAATCTTGAACGAGGAAGGAATCCTGAAGCAGATCTGAGAATCACCCCGAGATGACTATTTTACCCGGCACGAGCCCCGGAGCCCCTCCTCCGACAAACCCCCTCCTGACCCCTCCTTCACCCTTTCCCCCAACAGCAAGCTACTCCTCTGCGATGGCTGTATCTACGCTCCGGATCACAAGAACATTTGCCTCGACATCCTCCGACAGCACCACGACTATAAGCTCCAAGGACACTCGGGGATACGTAAGACCCTCCAGCTCATCTCACACACTTACTTTTGGCCAGGGATGAAGAAGGATGTCACCCGATACATCCAAGCCTGCGAACCGTGCCTCTGGGCCAAGGTTCCCCGCCACAAGCCCTATGGATTACTCAAGCCCCTGCCCATTGGGAGACACCCGTGGTCTTCCATCTCCATGGACCACATCGTTGAACTCTCTGAGTCAGAGGGCTTCGACGCCATCCTTGTCATCGTGTGCTGACTCACGAAGCAAGCCATCTTTATCCCCTGTCACACCACCAATGACGCCCCGAGTTTTGCCCGACTCTTTCTGGAACATGTGTTCTTGAAGCACGGACTCCCCAATGACATCGTCTCCGATCGGGGCCCCCTCTTCATTTCCAAATTCTGGACGTCCCTGTGCAAGGCTCTCAGCGTCCGCATCAACTTCTCCACCGCATACCACCTGGAAACCAACGGACAAACCAAGCAGGTCAATCAGACCCTGGAACAGTACCTCCGGATCTATGTGAACTACCTCCAAAATGACTGGCACGCCAAACTCCTCCTCGCCAAGTTCATCTACAACAACACTCCCCACTCCGCCACAGAGGTATCCCCCTTCTTTGCCAATAAGGGGTACCACCTCTGACTGACCCTGTCCCTCTGGGATATTCCCGCTCACGCCACCCACGAAGTCGCCCAGGACCTCCAGGCCCTCTACGAATTCCTCTGGAATAAAATCAACATCGCCAACCAATCCTATTCCAAGCATGCCAACCTCCGACAAGAGACCACCCCTGACTGGAGCCTGGGTACCCTCGTTTGGCTCGACCGACACAACCTCCGGACAAGGCAACCATCAGTGAAGCTCGATCATAAGCGTTTCGGCCCCTTCAAGATAACCTGGAAGATGTCTTCACATGCCTACCGCCTGGACCTCTCTCTGGGACTACGAGGACTCCACCCCGTGTTCCACATCCGACTCCTCAAAAAGCACGATCTGAAGCCCTTCTCTGGGCAACGCCCCAACCAACCCCCCCTCAAGGTGGACAACAAGTATCATTACGAAGTCGACCACATCCTCGACTCGCGAGTGATTCAAGGACAACTGAACTACCTCGTGCGGTGGGCCAGCTACGGACCAGAAGACGACACCTGGGAGCCCCGGGCAAATCTGAAGAACGCCCCCGGCAAGCCCCGACATTTTCACGAGGCCCACCTGGACATGCCTACCGCCTGAACCTCCCTCTGGGACTACGAGGACTTCACCCCGTGTTCCACATCCGACTCCTCAAAAAGCACGACCTGAAGCCCTTCCCTGGGCAACGCCCCGATCAACCCCCCCTCGAGGTGGACAACAAGTATCATTACAAAGTCGACCACATCCTCGACTCGCAAGTGATCCAAGGACGACTGAACTACCTCGTGCGGTGGGCCAGCTACGGACCAGAAGACGACACCTGGGAGCTCCAGGCAAATCTGAAGAACGCCCCCGGCAAGCCCCAACATTTTCACGAGGCCCACCTGGACAAGCCCCGACCCCCCCGGAGCTGAGGATCCCACAGATGGCTACAAGGGTGTAACCCCTGCCTCTGGAAATACCAGGGATTCAACTCCCACCAATAAATTCCTTGTTTCTCTCTCTCTTCTATCTCCCTGCATCCCCCGCTCAAGGTCACCAGTATATACAGGCTAAAAAATACAGTATACGACAAGCGAACAAGAAGAAAAATAACTCTGGGACCAAGAAAACCTATAGATGTTCCTGACACCCCTGATGCCCCGTTGGAACTCTCCATGGTCAAAGTACCCGACTCCTCTGGGACTCCCAGAGCGCTCGCCCCCAGCCCCGCCGCCACTGCCGCCTCCATGGCCGCCATCACTGCCACCACCCTCTTGTCGTATGAAGGGAGGAGCTCTCCAGCATCCACTGCTACCTCCACCCAGGTCCCAGAGATCACAAGATTCCGCCTCCAGTGGGCCATCAGCAGGCGCCCCAGGTGACTAACGCCCTGAGTCACCTCGCCTGGGGCCAGATCAGACGCCAAGGATAGCCCCTGGAAGATGGAGGCATGCGCTGAGGCACCGCCATCTAGCAGGAGCTAATGCTCCTGTGCCCAGCCTGGAGCAGTTAGTCGAGGGCCCGGAGGAAGAGACTGCCCACTTATGCATCGCCTCACCCCAGGCGGCGGCCACACTTCCTACCAGCCAGCCTCTCCAACGAACCAAACTTGCCTGCGCCCTCTCTACCCTCCCCAACAACTTCCGTAGCTCCGCCGCCCTCATCTTCTGCGCCTCAGCCCTTGGCAATCAACCATTCCCTTGCTCCAGTTGAGCCTGCAAGGCCGTGACCTCCTCCTCCAATGCCACTCGAGCCCGAGTTGCCGACTCCCTCTCTACCTCCCGCTTGGCCTGCAGATCCTCCCGTAGCCTCCTCTCCCGCTAGACCTCCAAGTATGTCTCCCAGAGCCTTGCCGTCAGACAATGCTCTCAGACTTCTGAATCCTCCAGCCGGTGGCGGTACGATGCCATGCTCCTGACATCAGGCTCGACCTTGGGCTCGGGAGCGGCATCAGGATTGGATCAGGCCACGTCAGGCAGGGGCACCTCCCTGCCGGACCTCAAGGGACCTGCAACCGGGGACCCAAAGGACTTTCTCTGACGATGAGTGGGGGGTTGCTCGTCCTCGTCCGAATGCTTGGGCGAGGCTCGTCACTTGCCTTTGTCCCAACGGGGCACCTCCGGCTCTTCGTCCGACGAGCGCACCACAGCCGGATGCTTGGCGCGATGCCGATGCACTGGGGCCCCTGGATGGCATGGTACCCGTCAATGGACCCCTCGCCCTCGTTCTTGTACAAGTCCCTTGGACCTCCCGCAGTCGCTCTATCACCCACTCTTCCCCCCAACTCTGCTCCTGCGCCATGTACCGTGCCCTCCAGGCCAGTTCCACCAAACACTGCTCGTGACGCAAACGGCAAGCCACGCACATCAAGGTGTCTCGACGCACCCCTGCCATCAGCTTCTCGAACTCGCAGGTCACTCCCCTGCGTGCACACATCACACACTACAAGAAGTCAGGGGGACTCCGACCAATCCCGGACAACACTCACCAGGCCTGCAGCCTCGCACCATCTGCGCGCCAGGTGCCCATGGAAACGCCCCTGCACAGCCGTGAATTGCTTCGGCATCACCTGATCTTGAGGGACGCGCTGCGCCTCCAAGACAGGCCACACCTCCCCTATCCTGAGGGATGGGCGATTAGACCGAGACGACGACCTAGAAGGATGGGAGGGAGATCTCTGCGGTGCCCCAGATGGTCCGGCCATAGGTGGCCCAGCCACCACAGGAGGGATCAAGAGACCGCCCAGAGATGAAGGCCTAGCTAAGGGAGGATGAAGAGCCAGACCTGGGAAACGAGAACTGGAACCCACAGAGCCTGCAACGATTAAACAATGAGGTCAGGTAATGACGTCAGACACTCACGGGCCAGTTCACTAATCTGCTGACGATCCCGCTGTCGATCATATTCCCCCCGGCGCCAATCGTACTCCTGCCAGGACGACAGGGTGTCATCCCCAGCAGGAGGGGGGGTAGGAGAGCGGAGGGGCGTAGAAGGGTGTGACATGATGAATAAGGAGTGGCAAAAATTTTTTTTTCTTTTTCTAGGCCTCAAACTGATGGCATTACACTTCACGCTTTGACTTTGGGTCCCACGCCGAAGCTGCACAGCCACCACTGCCTTAAGGGTCTTGGCGCTACAGGGGGGGTAATGTCACGACCCATCACCCCGGCCCGTCATCCCGGCACACCACGCAAACTCCGACACACTCCGACTCCTCGTCTGCATCCCGATTCCCTGCCTTCACAGCTCACGCAGTTGCCCACCCAGTCAGGAGACCCACCCCGGCACCCGCACCCTGTACCCTGGGCTCTGTCAATCACCCAGCATTCCACCCTGCACCAGCCAACGGGGCCCGACCGATTCCCCAGCGCCACACCCGCACCCGGACAATACGCCGCACAGGACTCAACCGGGACAATACAGCGCACAGGACTGGACACGCGAAGCATAGCCCCAGAACTTACTCAGGCGCCCCGGACCTTAACCGCCGAAGGTATATAGCTGGTAGCCAGTAAACCGTTACAGGAGTCTTGATATTGCCATAAACTCATTTTTATACTCTCTTGTCTACTTCATACTTATCTCAATCTATCTCTCTTATCCTCTCAAGTCTCTCGGCCCTCTAAAAGTCTCACTTCAGTTCTAACTCAGTCTCCTGGTTTCAATTTCAGTCTCCCAGTCTTAGTCTCTTTCTCTGATTACTCCTCCTCTCCTCCACCCTAGCAAGGCTCTGCCTACTCCCACACCATATTCCGGACTTAGCCCGAGATCCTGCTCCACGTCTCCCTACGAACTCTGGCGCTCCATAGCCACACCGCGCCCCACCCAAAGCCCCGGAACTCATCCTCTGTTACTCGGAGACTCTCCGTAGACTTTGAGTTCGCTTAGTAAGGACCCGCTTGCCCCCGGAGGCCCCCGTCGTCAGCGGAACCTGACAAATAAAAAGTGAGTTTTGTCAAATTAATAATTTCTTATTACTCATATTTGTTTTACTGCTCTAAGAATTTGACCATGCTTAGAAACTGTATAAAAAATATATTCAAGTGTGCACCAGCCCTTCTTTTTGGTCCACTTGCTATACTAATCTAATTCACAGTTTGATGCTGCCAACTTACTTGCTTGGATCACATTTGCTAAACTTGAATCTCAGCTACAAGACTTTGAATGTATTAAGGAGGCAGAAGTATGGACTGCATCTGGTAATCCAGCTTGTGCAAGAGTGGTGTTTGAACAAGACTATAAGGATCTGAAGTCTTAAAGGCCTAAAGCAAATTGACTCTGAAATTATCTGTCGTAGCATGTTGCTCTGCTTAGTATATGAAAAAATTTCAAGCAAATGCATGATACAGAGGCAGAGATGGCTAAGGTGGATGGTATGATTCCCATCTACACTAGATACAACCATGTCAATACAGAGATGGAAGAGACTGTCAAAGGTTTGTTAAACCTCTCTTCTATACATAGTTTGGATTTTTACATTGTGCCTTTTTTTGTAAACTGGGATATTGTATTCATGGACAACAATAAGGTGAACCCTACCTCATTTAAGTTTCTCAAGATGGCACATACATAGATATCGTAGCGGAGCACGTGTGCGCCAGTCCCCGACTCTTACATACATATTTCTTTTTCTTTTATTACTTTTTATTTTATTACTCGTATGTATGTACTCTTCTCTTCATTCATTTTTTATTTTCTTTATTTATTATTTCATTATTATTATACATAGTTATACATTATTGTAAGCTAAGGCTACAGGCAATGCCGGGAGCCCAGCAAGAGATAAGGCAGGTGACTAGCACGCATTCTGTTCTTTCCTTTTATTTTATGGGTAGACTCCAATTTGATAGATAGTCAATATGAGACACAATAACTTCTTTACTTTCAGATTTCATTGCTCGCCTTCACATTCGAGCAATTCCGATATTCAGATATAGATATGATAATGATAAATGATATGATATGAATACATACATTAAGTGGTACGATATATGTAATATATATTATATTATTATATAATAAAATAAGTAAATAAAATAAAATCTGTTTGAAAAAAACATATAGCGTATTGTAATCATGAAAATGAAAGTTAACTTACCTATGAAAAGAAAGTAATACTACCTATTGATGTGTCATTATCGTTTTGTGTTGTAATATATGCAAACTTGTAATAAAATGAGTTCGAAGTAAACTTGAAGAGTAAATGAAGATTTACAATGATTTTCGAAGCTGTGTTGAAAATATGGTGTTGAGTTACATGGCTGGAAACGACGTGCTTGACAATGATATTTTCTGCCATCCAGCTGTATGAATTGTCCAAATATGCATAAGTGAATGCTTCGTCAAGGTATTGATTGTCATCGCTATTTCTGCCATCCAGCTGTATGAATTGTCCAAATATGCATAAGTGAATGCTTCGTCAAGGTATTGATTGTCATCGCTACGATGTATGTGAAAGGCGGTGACTAATCATTGATTCATATTGAATCCTTTAGGGTGAGGTGTCATGTGCGCAGGTCATGATGGGTATAAGAGCTGACATTAGAAAGATACAATATGTAAAAAAAGCGTTAATATAAAGTAAAATAGAAAAGCTCACCAAAATACTAGATTTTTGATGTTATAACCACTTAAAACGTCGAGGTACCATCTAGTGACAATGGTGAACCCAACGTCTGCAATTTCTCTCATTCATCTTCCGTAGAAGGAGTAGGGAGACATATGCAGGCATCAACACTGTATATCATCAACGTGTGGAAGTTCAGACATGAATGTTGTGTGAAGACATTGTTCAACGTTATACACCAAAAAAAAGTAAACGTATATGAAGTGATGTTGAGAGGAAATATCAACCGCATATGGTTATTTTTGTATAAGTGAGTGAGTGTTCACTAAAGTCATACTTAATGTCACTGAACATCTTGGTTGTTTTAGCAGGTTGGTATATATAAGGCTTCATTGCATAGTTGTTCGAGTAATACAACGGTTTTTCCATGGTCGCATTTGCAGAAAAGATTTGTTTCAAGCCGCATAGATCCATAGATTGAACAGGCTGAAGTCATACTTACATTGTACTAATTGCCAGAATTTTACCTATCGAAGCATTCTAGCTTGCAACAAGTAGTAATAAGTACCAAGTTGAACCACAGTGATTGATAGTATTTGCTTCCAGTAGGTGTCCATTGAGTGAGTACACGACAACATAGACTGACGGTACCAGTTTGTTCTAGCAGAAGAAGCGATGAGCATATAGCATTCCCAGAGTTGTGCAGTAACATGACCTATGAGCAAGCTAGCGGTAAGATAGTTTGAAATCGAAAATTTTAAGAAAAGACAGGGAGGAAAGAAAGAAACGTATGTATTACATATAATGATGATCATTCTATACAATACAATAACAATAATAATAATAAAATCATTATGTAATATATTATGTATAATGATGATCATTATATACAATAATAATAATAAAATCATTATGTAATTGTTCGTGTGGATGAACACTTATGTAATGATTGGTCAAAAGACAACATCACACGTTCAAACTTTATATGCGTGATCTATATTTCATATCATTCAATCACAGTCCCATGGTTATATTGTCTTTCATCATCATATATACTCGAGACTCCTGGACAACACTAAGGTCCTTGTTGACTTTATTCTCAGTAGCTACAATTGTACACATGTGAGCACGAGGCACGTATATCAGCTGTGCCGTTTTCATCAACGACGAACATGATGACATCCTAGAGTTCAAGAGATATTGCCCGTTTCATCCTGTGAGCGTTCTAGCCATCCCCAGGTCAACGTTCAACATTCACCCCTCATCAACCCCGCATTTAAGTACACAGTGGCTTGTGCTGCTGTCTGTGACCTCGCCGTTGGCTGATGCACTTGTGTGTGTGTTTCCCGGCATTTCTCCGGCTCCAGCTGTAGGTGCCTCTGTCTCTGTCTCTGTTTCTGGTACAACGAGCAGGATAGACGCTGAGAAGAAGACTCGAAAGAGGTGGAGAAAGGTGCTCGTGTCTGTGCCTGTTTTCTTGTTCCTGTCGTCAAAACTAAAGTCAAAGCAAAACTTGACGCATCTATCAAAGTCAAAGCCTCACTCTGATGCTCACACTCAGAGTCATGTTCACGTCACGTGAAGATCGCGAATAAACAGATGGGCCATTATCATCCTCACTCTGATGCTCACACTCAGAGTCATGTTCACGTCACGTGAAGATCGCGAATAAACAGATGGGCCATTATCATTGACAATAGATCTAGTTCTTCATCACATGGATCAAAATACTTAATCATTTCTTGGTAAAGCATACACAGCGTGTTTTTATAAGCGACTGTAGATATTCTGTCATAAGGATAATTGTTGTTGTATTCCAGTCTGCTATGCTAATCCAGTCATTCGAGATGTACAATTCAATGCTATCA